>CAKLNU010000726.1:600000-769781 GCA_922788865.1 Poeciliopsis turneri
CCTAATTAAGCAGAGAAACAAAAACACAGTTTTTGCTGGAGTCCCTGTGTCCAACGCAGAACATGTGTCTTACAGCTATATCTCTCTGCTTGGCTTTAGATTTTATTACCACAAAAGGAAAAAGAACATTTGATTTATCCCAAAATGTTCTTGGCCAATATTTCTTTGGGGCAGCGTCCTCAGAAGGGAGAAGTGAAAACACCCAACATGACTTCAGCTAAAGATAACACAGTTCCCTCGCTCAGTTTCTGCGGGATGCAGATGCACACTCTCCTAAAACAATACAGAGGAGCTGTCAGCTTCACTTAGCGTGATAAAGAAAAACACGGCCCAGTGGGTGAACAACTCTGCTGTGGATATTTCCACCCAGTGTTTCCAGTGCTTGTTTTGACCAACAGTTAACTCGCTTTGTGTGTGTCGTTGCCTCCTTCGGTACTTAAAAACTCCATTTCCAGATTTCCGTTCCCCCTGCTTACGTCTTTTGTTGCTTTTCCTCTCAATATGACTTTATTTTCATATCGTGACGCTTTTTTTGGTATCCGCCCTTCCGCTCATCCAGCGCTGCTCATCATACCCACAGAGAGTATCAGGATTCTAATCTCACCGCGTTTCGGCACCGATCGCTGCAGCGTTCTGCAGCATTCTGCAGCGTTCTGCAGCGTTCTGCAGCATTCTGCAGCGTTCTGCAGCATCTGCAGCCTGCAGCGTTCTGCAGCAGCCTGCAGCGTTCTGCAGCGTTCTGCAGCAGCCTGCAGCCGATCAAACACATTGATTAGCTGATTATTGCCAGAGGAGGCAGGAGTTTTGGCAACATGTTGCTCTGGAGGACGTTCCCAAATATTTACACGACGGAAAAACATCTGCAGTGTTAAAAAGTCCAAACCGGGGTGTGTTGTGGTGGCGCAGAGGGTTAGCGTCTGGAGGGCGTCGTCGCGGGTTTGATTCCCGCATGTCTTCCTCTCTCCGTCCCGTTTCCTGTCAGCCTCCAAACATCCTCAGAGAAAAAAAGAATCAAGTTCAAACTGTCTGAAGTTCATCGCTCTCCAGAGACCAGAAACCCCAGCCTGCAGTTAGCAGGTTAAAGGTCAAAGGTCATGATACTGAACCAGTACGACTGTTGGAGGTGTGGCAGAAAAAATTGATTCGTCGTGACTTTAAAAGTCATCCCAGGTGACACATGTTGAGTTTTCAGGTGAGGGCCAGCACAGAGCTCTGTGATTGGTTGGTTTCTGGGACAACGATGTGAGCGGAGACGATGGACCGAACATCATCGTCTGTGGACCAAAATGTTCTGGAGTCAAACATGAACCCATCTGTCCAACCGCACCAAACCAGAGCGCATGGAAAAGGAGATAATCTGCTGTGACCTAGTCAAAGTCTAGCCCTCAACTTGAATACAGTGCTGTGGTGGGATGTTGAAAGAGCTACGAAGGTTTGCACAGTTCAGGAAGGAGAACCAGGAAATGATGGAAGTTTAGATGATTTACATGCAGAGTTTTGCTGAACCGTCTCTCTGGTTTATCTGAGTTTGTTAAAGTGAAATATTACAGTCTGATAAACGGAGTGACATCATGTTCGTTATCAGACTCAGATGATCAGCTTCACACTGGATCCTTTATGTTCCTGAACTCCTGGCTTATCATCCCGGCTCTGAGCTAGCGATAGCATCCGCGTCCTGTTGGAGCCTGCAGGGAAACGAATGGAGTCACTGCCTTTAATTTATGGGTATCAGAGTGAGGGAGGGCCGGGACAAATCCACAAATCACTTCAAATCTGTTTTTTAATTATCTTCAAAATTGTGTTGGTTTGTCAAATAAACTGTATTGAGGTTTGTGGTTGGAATATGAAACTCTGGAAAGTTTCAATATGTGTGAATATTGTTTTGTAGTTAAACATCCACTGACAACTGAAGAGCCGAGTCTGTTTGCTCAGTCGTTTCTGGAATAAATTACAGAATAAATCCTAGATGGATTACACTTACCCAGAATGCCTTGCTCTGTATCTGCCATTTAAAGTCCGTGGCGCTGATTGGCTGAACCCTGAGAAGCAGGAAAACTGAAAACTGAAAACTGAAAGCTGTATCTACAGTGCTGGCGGTAAAAACCCATAAAAACTCACATTTGTGTTTGTGCTGCCTGAATACCAGGCTAATCAAAATCTTACCCTAAATGAACAAGTTCTGCATGTCGCAGCATGTTTCTCGGGTCAAACATGTGGACCCAGTAAAAAACTAGAGACACTTCAGCAAAATGAGAGAGTCTGTTAAAAATTAAAGAAATGCTTAAAAAAAACAACTTTGTTCTGTAATTAAGTGCAGGTCCAGTTTGTTAAACGGTCTTAAAGCCCCAGATGCAGCATCTGCTTTCTGCCCCCTCAGGTGTTGATGAAGAAAGTGAGCCGGGCCTCAGCAGAACCTCCAGATTCTGCTCAGCTCCAGAACTTGTAAAGGTTTTACTGCAGACCAAACATCTTCCAACTAGAGAGGAGTCAAAGCTTCAGGAACAAAGCAGAGCCGCTCCGCCTTCAGACACCATTCCAGCCGTTTTATCAAAACATGATTTCATCCAGAGAGGAAAAAACAGCCAAATTATTCATGAGACAATTTCTGCAAGTGTCATTAGCATGCCGTCACTGCCTGAGGCTGCGCCGCTCAGCGTGGCTAATCTGATTAGCATTCAAGTGTCATGACATCAGAATACCTGAACATCTCCACGTCTGATGACAAAACTCCCAGATATCATCCATGAAGACGCCCAAAACAACGAGGCTACATCACGCCGACCTTTGCCCTCCATGAGCAGCACCGTACCATCATCCTCCAGGGTCACAGTGTGGTTGGACGGAGGAGGAATGAGCAATCAGCATTCTCCTCCAGATAAACGCAGTAGCAGCTGCTGCTATGCTAACTGAACTAGCTTAACGTAACAGTTGAGCTAGTTCAGTTAGCATAGCAGCCATGAACTTTCATTAAAAGTATCAAGGCCATTTTGCTCAACATAACTTAATTTTCACTGATCAATTTTGAAGCTTTAAATTATTTGACTGTTTTATAAAGACAAAGTTAAACGTCGGTGTTGATGTTTTGATTCTTGACGATTAAAAATGTGTTTCCATTCATGCTCTTATTTTGAAGGGGGTGAGGCCATTTCTTCTTCTCCTTCTTTTTCAGTAAAGTTTTAAAACCAACAGTAACAAAATAAATAACAACATTAGTGAACAAGATATGAACATAAATGCAATATTGTACAAAATGTGAATTATGATCATAAAATTCAATTTGTGTTTCAGGTTTCTAGTCTCTTAATGGCAGATATCAATTGAATTGATGTTAGCACTATATCACTTGCTTTCACTAAATACCACATTGGTAGAGCTAATTAGCATTAGCATTGCTAATGTTTATGATTAGCGCTTTAGGGTTAGCGTTGCTAAAGTTCTAGCTAGCTGTAAGCAGGAGGTCTGGACCGGTTCCTGCTGTGATTGTCTCTTCACAGCTTCACTCAATCTGTGAAACTTTCTCCTATTTCTCATCAAAACAGACGGTTGTTTTGCTTGAGGGAAAAATTGCAAATGAATTCCCCAAAAGTGCAGAATTAGTGTGTTTGAATAAGGAGAACTGAGCTGAACCGGGACCCAGGGTGTCGTGCAGCGTTGAGCTCGTCAGCAGTTTTTGTTAGAGTAGCTCATCGGTTCTTGTTGCGGCTTGCCAACCCGCCAGCGCTCGAGGTGCAGAGTCTGTCACGAGAGGAGCAGACGGCGGCTCGCACGTGGAGCTGGATCTGCTGCAACAGAACCTGCAGCGCCGAGCCGCAGCCGAGGCCGGCCGGCCGGCTGGCCAGTACCAGTCGGTACCAGTCGGTACCGGCAACCCGTCAGCAACTTCCCATCTCCTTCATCGCCAGAATCTGAGTTTCTGCTGGAATATCCTGACAGGACCCCGGGTTTGGAGACCAGATGTGTGCTTCTAAAACATCTGGATCAGGTTGAGAACGTGGCGACGCTTCACTTGCTCATTTAACAAGGATGCATTCTGTGCATATTTAGGAATACCGTTCTGGTTGAGTGGAGCTGCAAAATCCGTCGTTATCGTGCAAAAGGAGAAACGTTCCCGTTGCTACCGACATCCCAGCTGCGTCTGCACCAAACGGCAAAACACACAGATTCAGCCATAAAGCTGCAAACCTAAATCATGTTTTTCCAAGAAAGCTGGAAGTAGCTGCTCTGGTGTGGCTTTCATTTCATGGCTCCAGAGCAGATTCATCAGAGAATCATCTCTGGTCGGATCCGACAGACAGAAGTTTAAATCAGAAATTCATCAGGGAGTAAAAACATAATATTGTCAGAAAAAATCCAAAATTTTCAGGAGAAAAAGCCTTGGATTGAATTATTACTCAACGATCTGCTGCTGATTATAGTTTAGTGCTTGTGTGTTAAAAGATGAACCAAAACTGAAGAGCAACTTCACAACATGCTCAACGTTCCTCATTTTAATGTGAAATAGTTGATTTAGTTTGAGTTTTGCAGAAACGATTCCTTCATCCTCCCGATGTTACGGGTTCATATCGGTGCCATTCTGGATTCTTCTAGTATTGAAATGTTTTAACACGTCATAAATAATCCATAATTGTTTCTGCAGGTTCCTGGTTCTAAACCCGCTTCGTCTCCAGCGGCCAGAAACAGATGCTCTGCCTGTTTCGCTGCCATGAAAGGTTCCTATTGTTGGCGAGTCAAACAGAGCAAGTGTCCTCCACCAGGTCAAAGGTCACATCCAGCAGAAACACACCAGGTTCCAAACGTCTTGACCTTTTAAACGGGAGCAATGCGATAAAGCTCACAGGTCAGCAGTTAAATGCTGAAAACAGGCCCACAGTCTGACACGCGACCTTTGACCCCTCTCTGAGCAGGTCGTGTGCCGCAGCAGCTGAGGCTGCTGGGAAGGATCCGATAGGAGCAACACATGATCCAAACGGGAAACTGTTGGTGCGCTCAAGTTCTGCTAAAAGGAGTTAGCCTATCAGCCAAGCTATGCTAAGCTAAGAAAGCATCTCAGTGCTAAACATGTAGCTGCTAATGCTAATGCTAATGTCAGCCTCCACATTTCTAAAGAAGCTCCAAACTGAAGAAAAACCAGAAACAAAAGTCCAGAAAATATTTATGTTTCTGCAATAATTTAGCAGCAAAAAGAAAAATGCTTTTTAAACTGAATATGTTACTTATGTCAATATATAGTTTTAGGTTAAAATCGGACTGATTTTGATTCATTAATTACAGACCCTGCAAGCAACTTGTTGAAGAATGTGACCAGGTTCCAGCTCCAGTTTAGATGTCTGTCTCCAAATTAACTAAAAAAACTCATCAGGCGTTGATTTCAGAGGATCTAAAAATAGCAACAAAGTAGCTAAGCTAGTTAGCTCTGAACAGCAGGGGGCAGGATAAATATTTAGCTTAAAATTAAATATTCAATTTGGAGCTAATTATTTATCTTGCTAACTAAACATCCACATTGATGCTAAATATATTGCAAATTAACCATCAATGTGGATAATTAGCATAAATGTTTAACTTTAAATATTTAGTTAAGCTAAATGTTTGGCTGGAAGTTAAAACCCTGATGAAGGAGGAGGTTCTGGTTCTGGTTCTGGTCCTGGTTCTGGTTCTGGTCCTGGTTCTGGTTCTGGTTCTGGTCCTGGTTCTGGTCCTGGTTCTGGTTCTGGTTCTGGTTCTGGTCCTGGTTTCTGGTTTTGCTTCTGGTTCTGGTTTTGGTCCTGGTTCTGGTTCTGGTTCTGGTCCTGGTCGTTTTATTCCATATAACAGTAGGAGTGAAACCGAAGATCCATTTGACGACTTTGTGTTGTTGTGTTTGTTGTGTTTGTTGTGTTTTGTGTTTGTTGTGTTTTGTGTTTGTTGTGTTTTTGTGTTTGTTGTGTTTTGTGTTGTTGTGTTGTTGTGTTTTTGTGTTTGTTGTGTTTTTGTGTTTTGTGTTTTGTGTTTTTGTGTTTGTTTTGATGCCTTAATGCTGAAATTTGCTGTATAAATAAAGTTTGATGAGATTTTCTGGTGCCTCTACAGATCAGTAGAGGTCACTCTACTGCTGCTCCTGGATACAATAATTAGTTCATTAAGCCTCTGCAGGGGAAATTAAACCGTTTCATTCCAGCATTTTGTTCCTGTGGCTCATCTAAAACCTGCAGGAGTTTGAGAGCCCTGCTACAGATGATGGTTTAAAGAAGAATTCTTCATAAAATCAAGAAAATTACAGGCAGATGAGACTGCTGCCGTGTCTTCAGTCAGAAGCTTCTTCAGACCTGCTGTATAACAGACTGCTGCAGCACTTCCTGTCTCATCTTTTTGAAGAACCTGGAATATGAGTTTAATTTCGCTGTTGGATAAGTGAAGTGGCTCTGAACCTGGATTAAAAACTCAGTCAGATGTTGCCTCCTCATATCTGCTCTGCTCTGCTCATCCCGGGCTGCAGGAATCGCCCCCTGCTGATCTGAGCCGTTTGGATCTCATTCATAAGGAGATCCGTGTTGTTTCTGTAACTTTTTTTTCTGGCTGATTTCAGTGAGAGCCTCCAGAAGCCAAACCCGCTCCGGCCTCTCCAGAACCAGGACCAGACCCAAAACCTCTCGTCTCATTTCCACCACAAGCTTTTCAGCTCCATTTGCTCGAGCCGCGGCCGGGTTCATCCAAAGTGATCGATGTGGGGCCACAACGACCCGACACACTCCGTCAAGGTTCTGAAGCAAACGGTCCCGGTCCAGCCGGTCCAGCCTCTGAGCGCTCAGAGGAGACCGACCTATCATCTGCCTCTCTTCATGTCGTCACCGGATCCCCTTCCCCACTTACTGCTGCCGCAGGATGAAGTGCTGTGTCTGAACCCAGCAGACCCGGCTCCAGGTGCGCGGTCCCAGGAGCGGGTCGCTCCGGGCTCCGGGCTCCGGCTGCTCTCTTGTAAGCTGGTTTAGAAAATGAAAGCCTTCATGTTTCGGTTTGGAGCCGCTGAATAATTCACTGTGTAATTATATCCTCTGCCAAAGCCTCCGTGTCCAGTTTGTGCTTCTCCGCTCCGACCAAATCAGGATTCAAACCCAACTCTTTAATCACCCAAACCAGACAGCTGCTCACATCCAGAGGAAGGTTTTATGTTCAAACCCTCACCCAGCGGCCGGGAGGCGCTCAGGTCAAACCGAGGAAGCGGCGCCGGGCCCAGAGGAAAACGTCTCTGTTCGGCCTCCGAGGCGGAGAGCGACGAAGAGAGGAACCTGTAATTAATGCTGAATAAATCAGCCCACATTCGACCGGTCCATATATTCTGGTTTTCATGCTTGTCTTCATCTGAGGCAGCGTTAATGCCGTGAACCGCTGAAACGGCTCCGTTTTACCAAACAGAACTAGGGGGTTTAACCTCAAACTGCAGAATAATCCGGTTTGGGTCCGATCGGTTCTAAGTTTTAAAAACAGAGAAATCGCCCTTTGTTGCTGCATACAAACTACTGACGTCATTTACGGGAAATTCTCAGATTTTTCTCAATTTTCTTCAGTAATAAAAAGCATCTTCAGAGAAATTTTAAGGTGACAAAATGTCGGCAGCTGTGTCTGAAGCTTCATCCAGACAGAAACACTTTGTGTTGTTCAGATTCAACCGCAAAAACATGCCACCAAAAATCTCTGACATCTTCAGATTAACATTTTATACAAAAACATGGATATTTCTGAGCTCCAAAAGTAAAAAAATGTTCATGAAAAAACTAAATGTGATTCATATTAATTTGACCTTTGAAGCTAAAAAAAAAAAAGATTTTGATATAAATCACATCGTTTCATAAGTAGAATAATTGTAAAGATTTTAATTTGACTGCATTATTTAAAAAAGGCCCAAACTGTACAAGCCGAATAAAATCATCTTGAGGCCCAGAAATGGCCCCCGAGCCTCACTTTGGAGACCCTTGTGTGAAATAAACATTTGGTTGGAGTCAAGCAGCAGCTTGGATGTGATGATGAATCCAGATTAGGATTCGGAACCAGAGGCAGATGATCACCGAGTCGTTCCTGTTTTTCAATGATTTCCTCTCTAACTGAACCACCAGGTTGTTGCTCGGCTCTTTGTTGCTGCAACGCTTTGCTAATGACGTTTCTGTTTGTTTGCATCTATTTATGTAACTCTGACGTTCCGCCTGCAGAGGAATTTTAATGCAGATGTTTGTTTTAAGAGCGTGGGCTGAACGTGGCAGCCTGAAGACGTTGTTTGGACGTATTTGAAGGATCTCTCCATACAAATTTCAAATATTTGTTTATGGGATTAGTCAGTTTGGACCGGGCCAGTCGACTTCACGAACGCAGCCGGATTCCCACGCATGTCAGCCGGACAGCAAGCAAATGGCTCAACATGACGACACAAAAACTCCAGAAATCACAGAGTTCATACTGAGGACAATCAGGAGGGTTCAGTCACATCCCACCATCAGGGTTGGGGTTAGGGTACGGTTGGGGTTAGGGTAGGATTAGGGTACGGTTGGGGTTAGGGTAGGATTAGGGTACGGTTGGGGTTAGGGTAGGATTAGGGTTAGGGGCGAGTCTTCAGGGATTTAAACATCGGATTAAAATTATTTTCTCTGCCAAGTTTCAGCAAACAGAAATTTGCATTTTAGATATAAAGTTTTTCCTTGTAAATATGTGTTTATACAGAACTTTTGCAAAAAAAGGAAGACATGTTTGAACATCTCATGTCCAGCATATGTGGGATCTGCAGAAATTTTAGTTGCCTTTTCCCTGACCTTTGATCTGAACAAGTAAGATCTTGTAGATGTTATGAATTACATTTAACTTCTTTCTCTCAGCAGGTTTTGATGTTCAATTAAGATGTTTTTCTGCACCGTCGTTCATGCCACTGATTAAATTCGAAGCAGTCAGGTTTCTGTGTTTACCGCATGCACAGAAGAAGAACAAAGCTGCTCAGTATTCAGGGCGGTACCATGAATATTTGTCCTAATTCAAACATGTCTTCCTCTTCTGTTAAAACTTTTTACATTCACAAGAAAATTTTTATTTACATTTAAAATGGTTTGTTTTCTCAAATTAAGCCGATTCTGAATTAGCAGGTGGAAATAATTCTGATAATCCAAACAATTGAAAAGCAGGAGAAGATTTTTCTTTTTGACATCACAGTGAGATGAAAGTGTTAGGTATCAGGTTTGAGCCGATTGTCAACATGCTGCTGACTCCGTTATCGGCAACGTGAACCTGCAAAACATTCAGCCTCGTTTTATTTCTCCCACTCTGAGTGAAAAACATCAAATCAGCGATTTCACAAGAAACAAACCTGAACTTATCTGGACTTTTATATCTGATCACTGTGAAAACGATTCTTCACATCCAGTATTGATGTTTGCGGCTCAGATTTAATGAGGCGTGGAGAACAAACAGGTTAAACAGCAACAGAGGATTAACAGAACTGGCGATCGGATCAGCAACGCGTTGCCTGAACGACCGAGGGAAACTTTGTGGGTTTTCTGTGTATGTGGGCCGGATCGGGGAAACCCAAACACTGCAAGATAAAAACGCTTCAAATCGTTTCACTGGGAGTTCAGACTCTCCAGCTGGCCGGGACTCGGATGGCATCTTGGTGGCAGTTGACAGCGTTGCCATGGCGTTGCTGTCAACAGCGGGTGGGACGTGCGCCCGAGTGGACGGGTTTTCCAGTCCGGGTGAAGTTCCTCGGGGTGAGGCTTGCATGAGGCTGTAACGCGAGTCGAGCGAAGGCTTATCTGAGTGCCGCGGGGCGATAAGCCGCCGTGTAAAACCGCTCACAAGCAGCCGGCTGTTTTTAGTCTGCAGATGTTCCAGAATCATTTCCGAAAGCAAAGAGCAATCCAAGGACCCGAGGTGTCCAAGACGGACAGCGAACGCAACACGTTGCTGAACACGTCTTCAGTTTTAGGCCTGGGATCTCTGAAGCATTTTACTGGGACCGAATCCAGACCAGTTCAATGTTCATCACCCAGAAGTTTCCATTCATATTTTATAAATAACCGTTACTGGACACAACAGCATTTGGTGTCTGAGTGCAGAACAGTTACTGCAGTCTGGATATTTCATATGTGGTCACATTTTTCGACCCGTTCGGGTCGGTGGATTCCCTCCGGGAGTTTCAGGCAGTTCAGAGAGGAATCAGTGAAAAGTCACAGAAAATGCAACATGACTGCTTCAGGCTGGAAGCACTTCAGAAACTATTGGATATGAGACCAATTTAATTCCACAAGTGGCTCAAATCAAAGTTTGTTTGGATGAAAAGATCAGAACGAAGTTGTTCAAACTGCCGTGAAAAAGTCACATTTGTTTAAAAAAGTGGATTTTGGTGCATTTGTTCAGCCTTCTGTTTCAGCCTCTGTCTCTTCCTTAAAGCTTCCTGTTGACCAGCGACTCCCGACCCCATGAATATGGACGAATTATTGATTTTTAAATTCCAACATAATCTCCTGTAACCGGACCTGATCGCTACATAAAAAACCTGGAAGCTACAACACACAGTTCTCGTGTGACGTCACATTTCTGTGGAGTTTGTAACTGGCAGCCATCTTGGTAGGAAGATTTCTGGAGTTGCTATGACAACAATAAACAAGCCACAAGCTTAGAGCTAGCTCTGGCCTCGTTCACATTACAACTATAACTCCATTACACTTAATACTAAGATAAATATCAGTGATACTTACTGCTGAATTAGCAGTTAGCTCAGCTAATATAGCCAACATGTCTGAGGCTACATGTGCTCACGCTGCCAGTCACCAGGTGAATAAACACTCTTCATATTCACTAGCATTATCGTCTGACATGTTTCCATTCTTCGTCTCATTCGGGTCGGTCCCGACAGCAGCCATTTTGTTTTATATTTCTCTTGCTCATTGGTCCGGTGGGTCCATGTACTTTGCTTCTGTTGCTCTGGTTCAGCTACGCTATGCTGTTTTCCAGCCAACATGGCGCAGATCATTTCCGGTTCCGACTCGATGTGTCGCCTCCCGTCTGCATGCGAACCCCAAAGCGTCCATGACGGCTACTCTGGTTCTGCAGAACCTTGTCGCTCGTGAGACGGTTCTGCATGTGGGCTGAATTACAGCCGGTTGGACCTGCAGCTGAAGTGACACAGAGCAGACGCGCCTGCAGTTTCTGAACGAGCAGCAGAGCAGAGGGTTTGTTGTTGGAGCCGCACTGTCTGCTCACGGCAACAGCTTTCGGTTTGGGGAGCGCCGCGGAACGTGACGACCTGATGAAGTGGAAAGCTCATGAGCCGCTTCTCTGCTCTCTGTTTTCCACACGAAAGGCAGATAAACACCATAAAGTCACATGAACGCCGGCGGCTCACAGAAGTGACATGAACTCAAACACGTCTGAGGCGACGTGACAGCATGCAGACAGGAAGCTGGAGTTTAATGTTCAACAAGCAGAGTGAAAATGACAAAAATGTCAAAACTCATTGTGGAAAACAGAAAGTTTGAGGTGATTTGTCTGATGCTGCCTCCGGGGTTCATTAGCATCCCGTTGGTTCCCGCTGGGATCTGAGCCGGTTTGATCCGTTCCAGGACCAGTTTGGATCATTTTCCAGCTGGAACGCCCAACTGGGACCCGAACATCCAACATGGTTTAACGAATCCAGACTGCCAATGGAAGCCCCACAGCATGATGCAGCCACCACCATGCTTCATAGATTAGATTTAAAACCATGTGAAGGATGAAAGTCCAGTCCAGATTTATTATTCTGGACCGGTCGACTGAAGTCTGAACGATTTAGACTTTATTACTGCAGAACTGAGTTATAATTACACACATGAATAAATAGTTTTAGCTAACAACTTTAACTCGTTAACCGTTTTTTGGAAAACCCGAATTCCAGCTCAGGTAAACAGAAAAACCTTTTCTGTGAAACTGAGGAAGTTTTGTGAATTTTTTTTTATGGATGTTTTCTGGCTGCATGTGGCGACAGCGGAGAGGAAAACTCTCCGCAGGAACTTCCACGTCTCCTTCAGCGTCTCCTTCAGCGTCTCCTTCAGCGTCTCCTTCAGCGGCTCCTTCAGCGGCTCGTCCAGGAGGGAAGCCGAAGGGTTGGGGTCAAAGGTCAATGCAGGATCTATCAGAATCAATCGGAGGTTAAATCTCGTTTGCAGCTTAAACGTCACATGTAAAGTCTGAGTGAAAAAAGATGAACTGGAGCACAAAACGGATTTCTTCTGGTTTTCATTTGTTCAATTCTTTTTTTAATCTCCTCTCAAATTATAAATGCAGTCTCTTTTAATAAATCTCTTTTGCAAATGTGCTGGTAATTTACTGTTATGTATTTTAAACATAGCTTGCAGAATCCAACAGTCCACCAAGTCGTGAAATTTCATTAATCATGTCATCATGTAATCATGTCACTTCATAACATGAGTCCAACCTGCTGCGACGTTCCAGAAAATAAAACGGCTCTCTCAGGAACAAGCTGTTCTAAAAGCTTGGAATTAAAAGTTCAGAAATGGATCTGTGGCTTTTTTATTTCGGTCCAAGCTCGGCTCGGCTGCAGCGCGTTTGAAGACGCGGACCGGCGCAGCGCGGCAGATTTACGGCCGCAGCCGTGCGGCAGCCAATCACAGCGCGGCGTTTCACTGGCAGGACGGCTGGCACGGCGCGGTCAGGGGTCACTGCAGAGGTCAAACTGATGGAGGTGACTGCCAGGCCTGCACTGTAAAACATTATTACTGATCCTCTCAACTCTCTGCCTTCAGTTCTTATTAAATTAACTGATTGAGTGACATTAACTTGAGCACTTTCAGCTTCATAAATCCATGTTGTAATTACTTAAACGGCAGCCAGATTCATTTGTTTTAACTTGAGTTATGGAAAAAGAAAATTACTTGATTGAAACAAATCCTGGCTCCTGATTTTTATTTGCTTCTGCGCTCAGATTTTTACGGAGGCACATTAGAGCCGTTAAACAGAAAAAAGGAGCAAATTTGAAAGAAAAGTTTAGAAATGTTGAGACTAAAGTCAAAATTTCTGATTTTAAATATTTTTTTATGAATCTCAAAATTGTCTCACAAATTGACTCCTAAACCAGAGGAATAAAAATCAGCAGTAAGAAGGAAAAAAACAGATAAAAAGAAATAAAATAAAATAAAATAAAACAAACCTCCAAACTATCAATCAACTAAAACTTTTTCTTTCAATATTTTGAGTATTTTAGAAACAAGTTTTTACTTTTGGTTCAGATGATAAAAGCAACTGAAAAATAAAATCTTTCATGTCTGTAATCTCAGAATTTAATCCTGGAATTTAGTCTCAAAATTTTGAGATTCTCAGAATTTGAATCTTTGTTTCCAAATCAACTTTAATCTCTGATCTTTTCCAGAGGTTTTGACCGACTGTTTATTTTTTTATCTGGGTGTTTTTCTGCCTCTGCAGCTTTTGGTGATGAGAATCTAAAACCCAGAGGAGGATTTCAGACTTTCAGAGGTTCAGACATGAGTTTGCACTTTTCAAGCCCAGTGGAGCTTCTTTAGGCCAGAAGGATGCGAGGAGCAGGAGGAGGAGGAGGAGGAGCAGAGGAGGAGCAGCAGGAGGAGCAGGAGGAGCAGAGGAGGAGCAGGGAGCAGGAGGAGCAGCAGGAGGAGCAGCAGGAGAGCAGCAGAGGAGGTGCGGCTCCGAGGGAGGAACAGATGGATTGATGCATGAATGGATCCAGGGGGAATTAGGATTTGCATCAAGCAAAGAATGGAGAGCAGAGGGGAAGAAAAGAGCTGGAACATCGAGTTCCTTCAGTGGTCAAAAAAAGAGCACGATGTACATCCTTTAGCTGGAGGAAATTTCCCCTGCAGAGACGCATCATTAAAACCCTGCTGCTTTATTGTCCTAATTAATCTCTTCATTATCACCAGATTTATGTCTCCCAGGATCCTGTCACGCCCCTCACTTTCTGGAAACTGCTTTTATTTGTTGTTGTTTGGGTCGAAGCTGCAGGACTCGTTTGTGACTAAAACGTTCCCAACGTGTCCCTCCAAAACAAGAGCCGGAGGAAGCGGGAGCAGAACCCGCAGATATGTCGGCTTTGATTCCTCCCGCCGCGCAGAGCAGCCTGGATGTTCAGCTCTGCAACCAAACCAGTCACATTAAATCGTTACGCAGTCACTCACTCATTCCACGGAAAAGCTGAGTTTTTTCTGTTCTCTCAGCAGAGCGTGGATTACAGCTTCAAGTCGCAGTTTGGGGCTGGTGATGTGATAAAACTGTCATTTCTGCGGAATGCCGGGCGGAACAGCGCCTTCTAGCGGCGAGCTCAGGCGCAGGCGTCCAGCTTCACATGCAGCGGGAAAAGTTGCGGATTTCTCCGGAGTTTTGCATTAAAAGCGGAGAAAATGCGCTCAGACAGGCGGCGTGCAGCAGAACAGCGCAGCCCTGTGCGCACTGCGCGGCTCAAGCTGCGCAGCAGGACCTGCTTCCCTCTGGACGCAACAGGTGCTGTGGAGTTCAGGCGGGATTTGCGCACAAACCGAGAAGAAACGCAAACAGCGGGGGGTTTCCCGAACTCTTCCCTGCACTTTTCCTTTCATTTGCGCTGACAGGAGACAAACTGCGGGGATTTTCGCTCAAACAGAAAACGTCTCCACTCTGATTTCTCTTTCACTTTTGGTGCAAACGTTAGAAGCTGCGCGTGGCTCGGTGCACAAGTGGTTTTGTTTGCGGGATCCGCAGGTTTTGCGCATCAGTCGAGCCGTCACTCGGTGGCTCGGGGTGAAACTGGGATCCTCCTCCTCCTGCTGGCCGCCGGCCAGGCCGGGAACAAGTGCGCCTCCCTCTGCTGCTACGCGCCGTATTCATGGTCCCGGGTTTCTCGGCTGTTTTAAAAAGGCTCTGCAGGTCTGCAGCTGATCAGTCTGCTGAGGAAACTGCGCTGCCGCTGCCGCTGCTGCTGCTGGAGAGAGTCTGCAGGAGACCAACAGGAAGGACAGGCTGCGCAGGACGCAGCTGCTGCCGCTGGTTTGGTTTTTTACTCCCAGAGAGAAAAACTCCTGAAGCCCAGAGAGAACTCCTGCTGTTCATGACGGGTTTACTGGAGAGCTGCACTCCTGGATAAACTGTGAGAATCGGATTATCTGCGCTGAGTCGGGCTGTCCGTCAGACCGGGACGGACTGAAGATGTTCCTGAGCTGCTGCCTCCTGCTCACCATCATCCTGGGACTCTCTTCCCGCTGCTCGGCCTCCTACGTGCCCTGCGAGCCCTGCGATGACAAGGCGCTGTCCATGTGCCCGCCGGTGCCCGTCGGCTGCCAGCTGGTGAAGGAGCCGGGCTGCGGCTGCTGCCTGACCTGCGCGCTGGCCGAGGGTCAGGCGTGCGGCGTCTACACGGGCACCTGCACCAAGGGGCTGCGCTGCCTGCCGCGCAGCGGCGAGGAGAAGCCGCTGCACGCCCTGCTGCACGGCCGCGGCGTCTGCACCAACGAGAAGGGCTACAAGTCCGCCGCCGCTGCCGCCGGAGCCGCGACCAGAGGTAAACCGGCCCGAGGAATGTGCGACCTGCTGCACCTGTAAGCAGCTAGTGCACATTTAAAACCAATCAGCTTTGATTCAAACACTTTTATTGAGATGAATTAGTTTCTTTTCTTTACATTTCAGAATGTATGGAAATAAAAAAAGTCTCGTTTTTCATGTTTTTCTTTCCACTTGACTCTTTCTGGCTGTTTGTTGTGCCGGCCCCAGGAATATGCAAACTGCTGCACCTGAAACCATCCAGCCTCCGTTTCAAATCAAATTTCAACCATTTACAGTTAAAAATGATCATTTTGGTGAAAGAATTGAATTTTCTCTGTTGCGTTGACACATTATGTTGTTAAAATGTACGGAGGGAAAATAACTCCAAAAATCCTTTTTGTCCCAGTTTATTTTTTCTTTTTGCGTTGCAGTTTGTTGGATGCAAACTGATCTGCACCTGTTGCCACATGTTTTCATTTATGTAAAATAAATATAAAATGTATGGAGGGAAAATAAGGACAAAATTCTAATGTATGATTTTTGATACACTTTTTTAATTTTCGCTAAAATCATCAATTTTAATTATTTTTAAGATAAAAATAAACTGAATTAATTGTGTTTTCCTGCGTGATGCGCTGCAGGGTTACATCCGCATGCTGTGCTTTTTAGTTAATGTCCTGAAGTTTTGCATCACAACTGATAGATTCAGCTTTTGCAAAAGATGCAACTTTTCCTCTGCCTTTAGCATAACTGACACATTTTGCATCCAAGCGTTTAAAGGGACGGCGCAGGGGTTGGTGGGTTTAGCTGGAGGTGGATCCTGGGTCTGTTTCTGCCCCGGGCCCCATGCAGATCGGATGCAGCCCTGCTGGACGAATGACTGCAGCTGGAAGTGAAGAAGCGACGCATCGTGACGCGTGTTGGTTTGAGAGCATGGTTGTTACGGTTTGCGTCTGTCGCAGCTCATGAATTTTCATTCCTCACGTTTTTTCCTCTTTATTGAGTTTGTAAAGCATCGTTGAGGCTCAATGGGAGACGATGCAGATCGGGTTCACAGGCCGCCCTGCCTGGCTGCTCAGAGTCGGATTACCACTAAATCTGCGTGTGTGAGGCTGAGAGATGGAGCCGTTTGTCTTGAATGATTTAAGGTGTGTCTGTCACTCTGGGGTTTCATCAAGCAACTGGATCCAGTTGGTCCAGACAAAGGTTTCAGAACGAAGGTGTTCTGTTGTTCTAAATATAACCTGCTGCTGTGCGAAGCATCGATCGCTATCTGACGTCACATGAAGCTGGAGCTGCTTGTCAGAAACACGTGTGTGTGTGTGTGTGTGTGTGTGTGTGTGTGTGTGCGTGTGGTGTGTGCGTGTGTGTGTGTTTGACTCAGGCGGGGCCGTGTGGATTGTGGGTTGGTGGTGATGACAAGTCAGGCAGTTTTACACCCAGAGACCTCGGAGTCTGAATGCTCCAGAGGACAATCCGTTCACAAACTAACCGGCAACCCGCTGACCGGCAACCCGGCAACCCGCTGACCGGCAACCCGCTGACCGGCGGCAACCCGCTGACCCCGCCTCCAGGTTCAGGTGTCTCTGCTGGTTTTGGTTTGATGAAGTTAAAATCGCTGCGTTTGCTTTTGTTTGAGCTGATTGAGCCCAAAGGAACAATCTGACAATGTGACTCTTTTTGGCTAATTTGTCCCCATGTAAAGCAGCTTAAAGTTGGTCAACCAATCAGATCCAGTTGATCAACTTTTGAACATCAGACGTTCCATGAGGCAACTTTTTGCCCCAGGATCCTGAAACGAGGGAACTTGTTTCAGGATCCCCAAGTCTTCAGATCGTCTTGGGAAGATTGGCTGATGATGCGGCTGATGATGCGGCTGATGATGCGGCTGATGATGCGGCGGTTTGACTGTTGATGAGCCAAATGAACCAGATTTACTTCTTGGTGTTTGTGGTTGGAAACGTTGAGGTGGTTTTCTAGTTCACGGATTGTCCTGCTGATGTTTGTCCTGATTCCTCCCTACACGCTGGTCTTCAGGGTCATGGTCAGTGAGGTTCCTGCTGTGTGTTCAGAGCAATCTGCTCTGGTATCAGGCACATGGACATGTTGGATCGTCTTGGTCCGATATCAGCCCATTGGATGCAACATGTAGCCAATCAGAAAGCGAAGTGACAGAAACATGGAAGGGAATCAAAATACACCAAAGACCAAACTGGAAAGTCTGGTGGACATTATCAACGTCTTTGTGTCAGTTTTTCTATTAAATGTTGTCACAAACGATCAGCGTTGCTTCTTCCCAGTCGGCCATGTTTCGTTACTTTGAACTTTGAGAGACTTTGTGAGATTTCTGAGTTGAATTTTGGTGAATTAAATCAGTTTGAGACTTTCTATCATGTGGGGGTCTTTCAGGTTTTGAAGATGTTGCCATGTGAACCAGGCCCGGTATCTCTCTTGGACTTGACCTCTGCTGGGTGAGACCGTGGGGTTTGTTGGGTCGATTGGTTTTTAGGTGTGATTCCTGGAGGCAGAGACCTCAGTCCAGGCCGTGAATTCCTGTTTGTTGCTGCTTCTTGCCGGGTTGAAGATGCTTGTCCGTTCTCCTGGAGCCGTCCGGTTGCGGACCGGCCAGTGTCTGGTTTCTGCAGCGGACCAGCTGGACCAGCTGGACCAGCTGAGCGACGCGGACCAGGAGGAGGAACCGTGAACTCTCACGCCTCCCCATTAAGTCCTGCTTTCCTCCTGCGCTGGGATCCCAGTTGCTCCGGGGTTGGTGTGTGCTCTGTTGGCTCTGCGAGTGACTCAAAGCCGGGGAAGCTTGCCAACAGATATGACTTCATGGCAGCAGGCCTTGTACCCTCGGGGCTTCTGAAAGGGCCTTATGTTTCAACAGATTTCTCTCTGCCAAGAAGCAGAGGATGATTAAGAAGTGGTTCCTACGGCAGAATGCTTGCAAAGCAACAGGAAACCTGCAGCAGAGTCTCACCCTGCATGTGCAGCTTTCTGCCAGCGAGACGAGGCCGATCTCACGCCACTCTGGCATTAATATTTACAGTCATCAGCAGATGAGGCCTCCAGTGTTTCGTGTTTGCATGAGAACTTCACATATGACCGGCGGTACCAGCGTGTTTCCCATTAGCATGAAGGAGCTGCATGTCGACGCTCCTCGGCTTTCAGTGCCGACATCTGTTCACGGCTAATTCAGACGATCCAGAATGCAAACATCGTCCAGTGAGGCGGTCAGACTCCCATCCATCAACCCGACGAACCCGACGGGCCAGAATGACTTAATGAAACCCGTTAAACTTTAATAAATGTCTGCATCCAAACTTAACATTTTATATCAAACATCTTTTTGTGATCTTTGTGACAAATCGTGCGATGTGTACTCATGACAGTAAACATGACTTTTTGTTCGCTGATGATGGTGTTCAGGCTGAAGTATGAAACACTGCCACCTGCAGGTCGGAGGTCGTCTCTGAAATCAAATGTTTCTGACCAACTCTGCAGAAAATTTGCAATAAACTCACAATCATGAATTTCCATAAAAACCTGGAGACTGATTGATGTCATTTGTCAATAAACATAAAAACGGCTTTGATTTGATTGCAGAAGCGTCTTTGAACGTTGGTTCCCATCAGAAACGTGTTTTCTGCTCCCATAACCAGCAGGAACCAGTGAAAGTTTCTGGGTTTCCTGTTTTGACTTCACCTGAGCAGAGCTGGAGATCCTGCTAGCTGCGCTCAGTTAGCCACACTTTGTTAGCTGCTCAGTTAGCGGCTCAGTTAGCCACGTTCTGCTAGCTGCGCTCAGTTAGCGGCTCAGTTAGCGGCTCAGTTAGCGGCTCAGTTAGCGGCTCAGTTAGCGGCTGTTAGCTGCTAGCAGAGTGAACGTTGACATGAACCTTTTGCTGTGAACCTCCAGGATGTTTGGCAGCGATGCAGGAAGCAACGTTTCGGGGAAACAACATCCACAGTTCATGAAATTCATTCAGCAGCTGCTTTTATCTGGAGCTGCTGCAGAAACACATCCAAAGAAGAAGAGCAGGTTCGGTTTCTGCTTCGGGATCCTCTCAGCCGGACCTGAACAGATCCTCTACATGTGTCAAACTCGAGGCTCAGGGGCCAGATCTGGTCCGCTGAAGCTTGTTATGCGGCCGTCTAGATTCCAGACACCAAATTACATCAATCAGTTTCTGCAAAACTGTGAGCTAAATGCAAATTTTGTGCAAAATGTATTTAATATGAAGAAGTTCTTCCTGAACGCAGAGAAAGCTCTAAAGTTTAAACAGTTGGTTAAAGTGCATGTGCTGCAGCTGGCCCTTTAAGAACATTCATGGTGTTGAAAGTGGGAATGAGTTGAACCTTCGCTCCGGATCCTCTGGATCCGTTTATCTGGATGTATCTGGAGGTTCGTCACAGCCAGTCGCTGCTCTGCGGTGACCCAAACAAACGCTGCCTGCTGCCGTGCGGCTTGTTGCAAACCCAAACCCAAATATAGGACAAGACCTCAGACCAAAATTAGCCGAGTCCAGAGGAGCAGCAGGGCTGTTTGCTTACCGACTGCAGCTCTTCCTTGGGAAACGCGCCGCCGCCTCCTCAGGTCCTGTTGGGAAACCAACGGGCCTCAGATTGTTCTGCTGGCTATTAATACGGCCGGTCCAGAAACGCAGGAAACGGTTTGATGCAAAGGAAAGTTCTGAACTCACAATGCTGCGGGGAGAGCCGCTTCATGCTGCTCTGACCCGACCCGACCAGAACCGACCCAGACCAGAACCGACCCGACCCCATCAGAACCGACCCGACCAGAACCCCCGACCCGACCAAACCGACCCACCCGACCAGAACCGACCAGACCCCATCAGAACCTGGTCTTTTCCAGACTTTCCAGCTGCGTCAAAATGAGAAACATTTTAATCTGTAGATTTTTAAAAACTTGCTGAAAATAACAATCAGGCGAAACATTATGACCAGATGCCTGAAGGAAGGAAACTCAGCCGGGCTGCATGTTTCCTGCTGCGCTGCAGCGTTTCCAGGCTGAAGCCTTCAAATATTGAGTGGCGGCGGCGGCGGCGGCCCCGTCATGCTGCGGGATGGTTTACTGTGTTTGTCCTCTGATCGCCCCGCGGCCCTCAGGCTCATTTATCTCCATTCACTGCTGTCTTACATCTGGTAAAGATGTAATTTCAGAGGCAGCGAATCAAAGCGGGTCGCGGCGGAGAGGGAGCCGCGGAAACCCAGTGAGAGCTGGGAGAACCGGACCCGCCTCGCTCCGTCCCGGTGCAGCGCACAGAGAAACACGAAGCGAGCCGGGCTCGTCTTTCACTGCTGGCCCGCGGCCCGAGAGGAACCTGGGATATTCATGAGGCCTAATTGTGAGCAGATGTTAATTTTTAAACAGGAGTATCAGGTGCGGCGCTGCTCAGGAGTTAAACCGGGCCCTGTGAGCCCAGTACCGGCCCGGTACCACAGCACGGAAAACCTGAGCAACGGATTGTTAACGCTTTTTTAAATTTAAATTGAGATTTCCCCTTAAAGGGACAGAAACGTGTTTTCCAGGCACATGGTGCCATTTTATAGCACAACCTAGAAACCATGTTACCTTCAGCTGTGAGCAAAATGCTAAAAACATAAATCAGATTCGACTTAAAAGTCAAGTCTGATGGCCTTTGAAATTGGGTCTCTGTCTCTTTAAGAAGCTCCTGCTCTATCTGAAGCTGGAAGTTATCCCAACATGGCTCCTCTATTAACCCTTTAACATTTTTAACTGAGAAGCAGCTCAGCAGGCGTTTGCTAATTGCTGCTGGCTAGTCTGGAGGAGCAGAGAGGGGGAGGAGCTTCACCTCCAAGGCGGGGCTCGGTCCACGCAGGCGTATGAAACTGTTTAACGGTTGCCATGGAAACAAACTGCAACAGTGCAGTTTGTTTCTGATGAGAGAAAAACATCCAAACATGAAAAGCTGAAAGGAGCTGATTTTCCATGATTCGCCCCTTTAAGTCAGTGAGCTGCGTGTTTAATTTATGGCCTTTTTTTGTTCTGCTGCAAATGAAATTACACACGAAACAAGAATGTGTGTAAAAAAAAGAGCTTGTTTTCAGCAGCCGTTTTATGGCCAAATATGTGGCATTTCAATCCAAATTATTGGACAGTAGCGCAGAGTAATGAGTTTTTCCACAGCGGTCACATGTAGGAATGCTTGAAGTATTTATTTATAGCGAGTGACAGCCTGGCAGTCTGAGCGCGGAGACACAGCGACGTATCTAAACACGAAGCCGGCCTGCCAAGTCATGAGTTGTTAGATTCATTTCAGAGACGGGGAGCAGAAGCCAAGTCCTGATAATCAGCCCCCCGCCGGTCCCTCCGCTCCAGACGCTCACGCTGGGTCAGGCTGCTCCTCTTTAACCCAGAACAACCGTTTTCCCTCCCGACTCCACCTGCGTTCGGTTCCGACAGAGCTCTCTGCTTCTTTGGGTCTGAGTCGCTGCAACACGCCAAACCGGACAGATAGAACCGGGTCATCCGCCGCAACAGCCCTTCGCCTGGGGGCCGGAGCCGCGGGGCCGTGGGGGCCAGAGCCGCGGGGGCCGGGGCTGCGGGGGCCAGGGCCGTGGGGGCCAGGGCCGTGGGGCCAGCGCGGGGCCGCAGGGGGCCGCAGGGGGCCGCGGGGGCCGCGGGGCCGCGGGGCGCGCGGGGCCGAGGCCGCGGGGCCGCGGGGGCCGCGGGGGCCGGGGCTCGTTCTGCGGCCTTAAAGGACCCCTGGCTGGGGGTCCGGGCTTAAGAGGACGAAACCCAGAGACAGAAGGGGGGCAGGGATCTCCACTGGGAAAACTCACATTCAAACCTGAAACCCAAGCAGCACTGGGCAGAACCGGGTCTCGGATCCTGTTCTGAGGTCCAGGTCTGGGTCCAGAACCGCAGCCAAGGGGAACCGCTAACTGAAAGTTAGCTGCATTAACTAAACATAGGTTCAGTCAATGAATACGATATCGACACTTTACTTAGCAGAAGCTCATGCTAAAATGCTACATCAAGCTAATGCTTGATTCACTTCAAAATAAGAGCATAAAACTACTTGCAGAATCCTCAACAGTCGACAACCAAAACGTCAACAAAGATCCTGAACTTTGTTCAAAAGTTCACCAAATAAATCATCACTTTAAAATTTATCCAAACTAATTTAGGTGAGCTAAATGTTTCTACAGTTAGCAAAAGTTAGCTTGGCTATTAGCGCATTAGCAGAAGCTGCTCACCAGTTCAACCTGATGAGTTAGCATAGCTTGCTAACAAGTATTTAAGTATTGCTGCTTTTGGACAGAAAGTCCAGTCTCCTGTCCTCAAACATGTTGAGTTTGTGCTGCAGAATCAGTTTGTTGCTTTGTCTCCTGTGGGGGACAAAGACGCATCATTTCTGCCGCGATGCAGCAGATCCTTCGCTTTGTGACTTGGTGTAACGGCGTTGGGTTGGTGTCGTCCTGCAGTTCGGGAGACGCGGGTGGACGTGGACATGACTCCGGACGTCACGGGCGTGGTGCAGCCAGCCAAGGTGCCGCTGCATCCCAAAGACATTGTGAACAGTAAAAAAGTGATCGCTGTGCGCAAAGAGCAGAAGAGGAAGCTTGGCAAGCAGCGCTCCTTCAGCACCGGCGTGGATTATTCCCCCATGGACGTCGACAAGCACGAGCCTGAATTTGTAAGTTCAGTTCTGGATGTTTGCTGGTCTGAAAGCTTTTAAAGGTTTTAAATGTTGGTTTTTAACAAACTGCTGAATTTTCTGAAGGGTCCCTGTCGGAGGAAACTGGATGGGATCATCCAGAAAATGAAGGACACGTCCAGAGTCATGGCGCTGTCTCTGTACCTTCCCAACTGTGACAGGAAAGGGTTCTTCAAGCGCAAACAGGTGGGTCAGGCAGCAGCTAGCAGAAGGTTTTTAATACCCATATCCTTTCTCCATCTGCAGGAATCATTGCCTCACACACGATTAAATCTTGAGTCAACATTGCTGATAATTCAGTTTAGCAGGTGCAAACTGACAACCGTCTGATTTATCTTTTGCATTACGGCAGAGATTTGCTGATGGAACCCAGATAGAAATTCAGTTTTAAGGATGAAACAATTCGTACTTGACGTTTCGTGGCGCAGAACCAACCTTTGGGATGAAACAGCTTTGGGAGCAGCAGCTTTCCTGCTCCTCCACAGAGGAAAGCAGATAAATCTGGACTTAAGGACGTGGAGGTTGGGGTGGCTGTTTGTGGCCAGTGCAGGTCAACAAGGCATAGACAGAGTCCTTCTGGCTGCTTTAGGACCAAACGTCCGTCCATATGGACCGGCTCAGTGCCGGCTGGGTTCTGGTGGACACTCCACTGCTCAGAGACGTGACTTTACTGAACCGCTTCCATTAGAGCAACAACCTCACTTACATGCAATAGGACAGTCAGAGGAAGTCATGACCTGTGCACTTCAGCATGTGGAACTGCATCACACATATTTAACCTTTAGGTCATTGGTGTGAGACATGCATCATAATTCTGCTCCGAAAGACGTCAGATCCAGTAAATCTGGACGTAAGCAGAGACTTAAGCAGCTTCTGTCAGCGGCGGCCATTACTACAGGCCGGAGCGCTGCTGCCTGACAACTATGTTGTTCTCCTGTGCATGTCGGTCAGAGTTCACACAGAACTCTGACCGAGTTAATTCAATGCAATCGCATTGAATTAGCATGAACAACCAGGCAAGAGCTGAGCATCAAGACCTGCTGTGTGTTAAAACGTCAAAACATTCTACTAAATCTGTCCAGATCAAAGGTCAAAAACAGGGCAACTAACGTGACTGCAGATCCCACACATGCTGGACATGAACTGCTTAGCCTCAGCCTAGAAGTGGACGCTCCAGCGGCAGTTTCTCTGAACCGTCGGTGCTCAGGCCAGTGAATGTGGCTGCTGGTTGCTCGTCTCTTGAAATCGCGTCTCGCTGTAGCTATGCGGCCCAGAACGCTGCGATGCATTTGGTTTGCTTTGTGTTCGTTTCCACTGAAACTGTCTCGTTCTCTGGTTTTGCAGTGCAAGCCGTCTCGCGGCCGCAAGCGGGGCATCTGCTGGTGCGTGGACAAATACGGCGTCATGCTGCCGGGGACGGACTACAGCGGGGGGGACATTCAGTGCAAAGACCTGGAGAGCAGCATCAACGAGTGAAAGCCCCGGCCCCTCTCCCCCGCCCCCATAGCCGTCACATGACCCGGGGCCCACGCATCTTCTGAGTCACACCTGTATGCTCCGCCCTCTGCTCACACCAACAACCTGTTGTTACCTGAGAGACACTAAGAAAAAGCACTATTCTCTGCTTACAGAGACCACTTCGGATCCCCACCTCTTCATTTGACTGTAAAAAATTCACCACAAGAAGAAGGAGGAGAAAACTGACCAGCTATGTGTGGTGGGATGGAGAATTGGTTGAGAAATGATTGGTTTCTGGTTTTTCTGGGGTTTATCAGAGCACTTATAGAAGGGGATCCTAGTTAGAAACCTGTGTGAAAGTGTGACGCGTTGGTGTGTTACAGAGTGAGCCCATTTCAGAAACAGAACCAGCAGCAGATCGTTGTATTTCCTCCTCTTTGTTCGACCGTCGCCAACCTGGCGGCCTTCCTCTCCAACGCAGCGAACGTCTTTGGGACTCGGAGCGTTCAGACGGTCGCAGACGAACACGTGAGCGGCTCTTCGACCACGTAGCTAGCCTGACATGCCAACTGTGCCTATGAAAGCTGCTGGGCGCCGCGCAGCGCAGCACCGCTGGTCAAATCAAAGACTCAGCTTCAGCGACGGGAAGCACGTTTGATTTTTCCGAGTTGGGATTGCTTTCTTCGGGGGGGCGGGGGGTCAACCTTGCCGATCGGGCCGGTTTCCTCTCCAACTGACTCATTTTTGTGGTTTTATTTGTGATTTATTTGCCTTCAGTGAAGTAAAAGGCCGCCCTACGTTTTGAGCCATGTTTCCCCGTCAGTACAACATATTCATGGTGTATCACTTAAATATTCTTTGAGGGTTTTTCCTGTAGAGAAAAACCAGATCATGTAAAGAAAACAAAGACTTTTTGCCTGTAAAGAATTGGAAAGTGTCCTGTTGCAGCAGCTCACAGGCAGTGGCAGCACAGACTGCCTCGTCTCTCAGCTTTCTGCCTTTTTCTCAGCGGAGCGCCGTGAGAACATGACATGAGCAGGTCTCCAGACCCGGTTTCTCCTCTGTGCCTTCCTACAAACAGACTAAAGCACTGGTGTGAAAGCGACACCAGGGGGCGATATTCAGGACGACGTTCAAGGCTAACAGAGAAGAACGATGAATGTGGTCAGTCCCTTAAATTCAGCCCAGCTCCGTTTGTCCGCGTTGTTTCAGGACCTCCAGGTCTTCCTTTGATGACTTAATAAGCTAAGATTCTCACTTTTTCTGTTTTTATGTGAATGCCAACGATTGACGGGGAGTTAGGCGGGAAGCTGAGGAATGTCGGGAATGCGAGCGGGAATGCGTGCATCCAGGGTGCTGTGCAAAAATCCTACCTGCTTTTAAACAATCTTAACCTTCAGACTGGTGTATTGAATGGCTCTGCGCTTCCTGAAGGGTCTCATTGTGATTTATGACAGACTTTAGTTGCTCGATGTTTTATAGTTCAGCTGTCTTCTAGTCAGCAGGTTTTACAGCTAAAATAAGTTTGACATGCAGAAAATAGTTGATGTACAGATTCAGCCACGTTCCCTCTATTACTGAAAAAACCCAGTAAATTTATTTCTGCAGACTGGATGCAAGTTTAGTTTTCATTTTCATTCTTAGATTTGTCATCATGTCTCCTGATTAAACTAAACTCTTCAAACTTAAAGAGTTCATTTAAATGTTTGGATCTAAAATGAGTCTGGAAATTAAAACACCTTTTTGGGACCCAAAATGCAACCCTAAATATTTAACTTCAATTTAAGTTGCATCTTTCAGAGGTTGGTGCTAACCAAAGAGCTCCTTCTGCAAACAACATGCTAGTTAGCATATGCTAATGCTAAAGTGCTACCTTCAGTTCAAATTACATCGACTCTTGGAAGACTGCAATCCTCTGGCACCAATTTCATTTAAAATGTTTTATGTTGCCATAAGATTGTGAAACAGCTATTGCTAAAAGAACTGAAGTCTTTATTCACTTCAAAATAAAAGACTGAATACTTGAAGAAAACGATAAAACTTCAACAGAAATGTCTGATCTGTAAACTGAAAGTTCACAGATCAATCAGGTTAATTGGTTTTTAGAATGAACCCAAAACATTCAGCTAAGAGAAGCTCAGTGTGCTAAGCACTTTTTCTGCTAGTGCTAAAGCTAAGCTAAAGCTAAAGCGCTTACTTGAAGTGATAAAAAATCCTTCAACTATTTAAAGAGTTCTTAACGGTTGATTACCAAAACTTAATTGAAAAGGTAAATTAACTCTTCAATTTATTAATAAACATCAGTTTAGGGGAAGCTAAGCCTGCTAAATGTTAGCTAAAGCACTAAGCTAAAACTTAGCTCCACTATTAGCAGAAGTATGCTAAAGGAGAGCAGAAGCTATTTCCATGTGAGACTTAGAATAGCCTTCACTGATTGGATTTAATGGACCCAGTTGGACGAATTATGAACTCGATTGATAAAGGAGCTAAAATCCAAAGAGAAACTTCCGAAAACTGGAAGATCTGTTGATCAAAACCAGCATCAGCACAACATTTAACGGTTTGCTAGCTAAGAGTTAAAAAAACGAGGAGTGGTTTAAAACTTTTGCACAGCACTATACCAGTGGAATCACGTCAAGCACAGCAAGTTGCCCTTATTTCACAAACTCACAGTAGATCCTGATGCACGACGACCCCGAGGTCAGCAGAGACTAAAGCCTGGCGAACTTCCTTCCTGAAGCCGCGTTTCGAGTTAAAGTGACAGGGGCCGCGACGCCCAGGCCTGGATTCAGATTGTAGCAACGACTCTTTGGGTTTGGAGACGCTGCGCCGAGACGCAGAGGATGAGGACGAGGAAGAGCGAGCGAGCGAGTGGCGTGGTCGCTACCAGGCGTTAGCCACGGCCTGCATGAGGGAGTCGCCGATTTCACCGCTTAGATCCAGTTAGACAGAAACAGGGAGTTCTGGGAAACGTCCCGTCTCCGTCGGGTTAAAGTTCATCATTCAGTAGGACAGTTAGCAGCTCAGCTTGTTTGTTCAGAGTACATAACAGACTTTTGGTGGTAAAGACAATCGGGCTTCGTAATTTGGTGTTCTGAGACAGACCCATCGGTGGCAGCGGGAAATATTGGTCAGTATTTGGAGAGACAGATTAAAAAAAAAACCTGAAAAAAATCTCAAATTATAAAAGTGAATATCACTGTGTAATATTTATTCAACTTGTAATTTATGTACTCTTTTAACCTTTGTCTTTTTTGTAATGACAAAGCATTTATTTAAATAAAGTTATGTATTCATTTAAGCCGTCTGGTGTTTTCTGTAGAAATTGGCCTCAGATGTGCATTTGAGGAGGAATCATGCTGATCGTAAGCGCGGTAATCTCATAAACCTCTTAGAGCCGCAAATCTGAGGCGCAGCGAGCAGGAAGCGGCGTTACGAACCCTGACCTGAGGAAGAGCAGCAGCTCTGCTCACCGCAAAGCCAGCAACTCCGGCAACAGACCTGCAACTCCGGCAACAGACCTGCAACTCCGGCAACAGACCTGCAACTCTGGCAACAGAAATGCAACTCCGGCAACAGCTTGTCATGGTTTTATTATTTTTTTCTTATGTTTCGATTTATTTCATTAATTCATCTGGAAATCCTGAGTGGAGTAATTTGAATGAAATGAGCGACTGTATGATGTCGTCTCTGCAGAGGCAGCAGATCCTGTCATCATCACAGCAGCAGCAGATAAAAGCAGATCTGCGGTACGGTAATATTTATGACATTTAACCACCGGGCATGGAAAGCGGCTCATGGATGGCTGAGGAATGTTTTAATGGGATCCGACCAGCAGCAGGAGAACCAGGGAGAAACCAGGTGACTTCCACCGGAAACATGGCTGCCTGGGCGAAACATGGCTGCCTGGGCGAAACATGGCAACCAGGGCGAAACATGGCAACCAGGGCGAAACATGGCAACCAGGGCGAAACATGGCAACCAGGGCGAAACATGGCAGCCAGGGCGAAACATGGCAACCAGGGCGAAACATGGCAACCAGGGCGAAACATGGCAACCAGGGTGAAACATGGCAACCAGGGCGAAACATGGCTGCCAGGGCGATACATGGCAACCAGGGCGAAACATGGCAACCAGGGTGAAACATGGCACCCAGGGTGAAACATGGCAACCAGGGCGAAACTTCACATCCACACAGCGAAGCAGGAAAAGTCCTGCTTCAATGAGTCAAAGTGAAACCATAGCAGTTATTTGACATCCAAAAGCCACATTTCACTCTGGTTTCTACTACGACGCGTCGGAGCCACTGCAGACGGAAAAATGCAGGAAATTTCCGTGAAAGAAAAATGATTTTCTCAGAAAAAACTGAGTTTGGAAATCAAACATGTTAGAAAAAATGAGAAACTTTGAGATTAATCTCAGGAATTTTCTAGAAATAAAAAACGTTGAGCTTTAAAAGTAAAAACATTTCAACGTTTGGAAATGTGAGTTTTACATTTTTTTAGTCTTGAAGCTCAGAAATTTCCCAGTTTTTGTCTAGAAAACATCGGCGACTCGTCCAGGTCGAGTTTGTTGCTCTGACTTCTCTCCTTGCTTTCCAAGAAACTTTTCAAATTTTGACAGAAACTCGTTTTATTTTGTGAAAACTTTCCTTCGGCCAGTGGTGGTGTTTTAAGTTGCGTTATAAATAAAAGTATTTTATCGTTTAAAGTTGCTGATTCAGATATTTGGCTTTACGGGAATAAAAAGCCTTTAGAATCTGAAGCCATGTTGGACCAGAGGATCCAAACTTTTGGCCAAAATCGTCCCAGTTAAAGAGTTCAAGGGTCATTTTGTATTTTTATAAGACTTTTCTATTCAAGATTTGGGTCCATTTATTTATGAAAAACATTATTTGTGCATGAAAAGTCTCCATGTGCTGCAAACTGGAATTAAAGCACCAAGTCAGCCAAAGTTTTGAAATCGGGGAACATTTCTCCACTTGCAGTGATCAGATGTCGGGAGGATTTCCTGATCCAGCAAAGACTACCGAAGATTTTATTCGGACCACTGTGTGCTTATTAACTACCGAGTCCAGGAGAAACCGGGCTGTAAAACTTTTATTGGAGAAATGTTTTAATTTCAACCTTCAAATGGAAAACCTGCTCTTCCTCCATCATGTTGATGCGCTTCATTTTCACTCGCTGCTTCAGGAATGATCCCAAAATCTGGTCCAACAGAAACCGGAGAAACTTTTGGTTTATAGTTGAAGTAAAAACTGTTTTCAGCAGAATGAAAGTGGACTCGGTCGGATTCCCACCGTTCCTCCCTCTGCAGAGCGGGAGCCCAACTCTTCCCGCATAATAATTGTCTTTGATATAAAACTGATGTCTGCACTTCCTGGAGAACCTCGTCATTTCACCGAGATAAAACAACAATTATTTTGTTAACATTCAACAAGTCTGAGAAACAAACCCACAATCTGCACATCCCAGGAAGTTGTTGGAAGCTAACAAAACAAACAGGAGTCTTAAAGCGGGAACGTTATCGTCTCGGCACAGACGCAAACAAAAGATTCTTCTTTTGATTCGTTTCCAGCCTGAAAAAAACATTAAATGTGCAGATAGCCCAGAAACGCCTGCGATCCGAACTCACTGCAGCACCTGCAGGCCGGTTCTGAAAACCCAGTCAAACCCAGTCAAACCCAGTAAAACCCAGTCAAACCCAGTAAAACCCAGTGAAACCCAGTAAAACCCAGTGAAACCCAGTCAAACCCAGTAAAACCCAGTCAAACCCAGTCAAACCCAGTAAAACCCAGTGAAACCCAGTGAAACCCAGTAAAACCCAGTGAAACCCAGAGAAACCCAGTAAAACCCAGTAAAACCCAGTCAAACCAGCGCAGGACGAAGCAGTAAAAGCCGTTTTCACAGCCGGCCTGGTTGGTGACCCACTGCTTGGCACATTAGCACAGGTATAAAGTTACCCGGGTCGGGACTGGGCTCATGACCCGCTTTTGGCTCCGTCTACAAACGAGGCTCTGCTTCCAACCCGGCACTGAGTCCTGACGGCGACTTCAGGGTCCAACTTTGCATTCTGGGTAAATTTCTTGTTCTGGCTGCATGAGAAGCTCAGAACCCGTCTGGGTTCCGTCACTTTGGTGATTCTACAAGTTTTATACGTTTTATAAGTTTAACAGTCATGACTTTCATTCATGTTTGTCTTCAGTAAAATTGGTTCTGATTCATTTTGATCTCTTTGCAGTTTTTTTTTAAACATCCTAGAAAAATTCCTGCCAAAGGAAAAACATAAACAACTAATTTTCAAACTCAAAATGCTGAATTTCTTTTGGATGTTTCAGTATCAGGAATGTAAAAACATTTTCCAGCCGCTAAATGTTGCAGCTGATAAAAATCTCCTTAATTTCGGTAGAAAGTTCTGGAAAACTGATCCGTCTGGCTCAGCTGGTCCATTTAACTCCACAAAACCAAAGAGACGCTGAAGAAAATGAGGATTTTATCCAGATTTTATAAACATAAAGGGAAACTACAGAATCAATGGGACTCATACATAAAAACAATGAACTAACAATTTAGTTCGATTTCATTAACAGTGAACAAAGAATCTTCAACGTGTTTTTCTACTTTGAAGGAAACATTTCCAGTTTGAACAACTTTTCTTTGATTTCCTGTTTCCTGCAGGAAAACAGGAAACAGGAAACAAATCTTAGCTTTGCTGCAGAGCAGCGGCCATCTTACCCGGTGAGCCGGTCAGAGTGAACCAGTTCGGAGAATCAGACAGAATTTTTCATCGGAGTGAAAACAGAGATCAGATCAGTTAGCGTAGCATGCTAGCTGCTACACAACTCGGCCAAAATGAATTTCAAATGTTTCTGTGCTGATATGTCAGGAAAATGACAAAACAGCACAAAACGATTAGAAAAAGTCGTGATGTTTTTCTGTCCGTTATCTACAATCACAGCTCAGCAAAAAAAACAGAAAACAGAAAATAGACGTGAGCTAGCTAGACTTTGACAAACGTAACATGTAGATGTGAGCAGGAGATCAATGAGTGATCAGCAGGTGATCAATGAGTGATCAGCAGGTGATCAATGAGTGATCAGCAGGAGATCAATGAGTGATCAGCAGGTGATCAATGAGTGATCAGCAGGAAATGAGCCGCTGTGTTCAGTCACTCAGACGACATTCTGAATGTTTTCAGTGATGGTTTCTAAAGGGTTTCACTTTATTTTACAGAAATTAGATAGAAAATAAGGAAACTCCTGTGCAGGAGCCGTTGATACAGTAATGCATATCAATGTGCTGCAGCAGCCGATACAGTCTTGCTTTCCCTATAAATATCTCTAAATAGTTTTAACAAGTCAGGTTTTACAGAAGATCTTCTTGTTATTTTTGGATTTTTATCCAGTTTATCCAGTAATTATATATAATTGTGAAGCAGCTTTTGTTCTGCGATAGAAAACGTGGAAACAATCATGTTAGATGAGGAAAATTATACTTTTATGCAACCAAACCAAAGTAAGGCAGTTCAGACTCAGTTTGGCTGCAACCTTCAGAGAGCCAGAGGAACCGCTGCAGGCGAAACAATGAAGACAAATGAAAAATTAACAGAAGCATAAAGTCAGAACTCGAAGCTACAAAAACCGTTTATCAGCAAAAACAAGTTTCATCATAAAGATCAGGTTTGTGGCGCTTCAGGCTGCGCTGTGTAGAATAAAAGGCATTTCCTTCTACCGAGTGCAGGATCCAACCCGGTGTGTGTGTGTGTGTGTGTGTGTGTGTGTGTGTTAGCGGGCCGTGGCGCCCGGCGCCCACAGCGCCTCCTGGAAGCGGTGGCAGTTGGGGTCTCCTCTGACTCTGGGCGTCTCTGGGATCTGGACGCCCGTCAGCGGGTCCACGCACCAGCACTCGCCCCGCTGGCCGTGCGTCGACATGTTGCACTGCAGGAGAAGCAGAAACAGCCAGGGGAGGGGCGCAAGAGGCATAGCGGGTTAATGAAGCACGGAGGTGTATGTGTGTGTGTGTGTGTGTGTGTGTGAGGCAGAGTGAGGATCTTCTTCATTGGATAACAGCCAGGGTTCTGGTCCGGGTGGGACCAGATTCACCCAATGATAACCCGTCCACACACCACCACGCACACACACACACACACACACCACACACACACACACACACACACACACACACACACACACACACACACACACACACACACACACACACACACACACACACACGCGCACACACGCACGCCCGCACACGCACACACACACACACACACACAACACACACACACTCCTCTCTCAAATGAGGTCGTGATGGAAGCAGAATCACGAGGGGAAAGTTTCTATTTTCTTCCTTTCATGAGGAAGAACAAAGAAGTGACAGTTACAGTAATTAGCGCGCGGCGCAGGGAGATGCTGCGGCGCAGGGAGATGCTGCGGCGCAGGGAGATGCTGCGGCGCAGGGAGATGCTGCTGCTGCTTGTGAGCAGAGACCCTTCAGGAAAGCGCGGCGCCTTGTCAGATCCTCGCTCTGCTCTGCTATCGGCCTCTGATCAAACCTGGTTGTTTGACCCTGTTTGTCCTTCGGCCTCTGATTTCTGCGGATGAGCAGAACTGGAATGTCGGCAGCACAACTCGTTCCCGGCTTAACCAAAGTCTCCCTACAGCACCAAACACTTTTACTGCCTTGTAACCTTCAGCTCAGGAGCCTGTTGTCTCGTTCAGGAGGCAACATCCTCTCACGCTTCAGTGTGTGTGTGTGTGTGTGTGTGTGTGTGTGTGTGAAGGCAGGAAGCTGAGAAACAGGAGTGTGTGTTGGAGTTTATAACGGATGGATCAGTGAGTTAAACATCCAAATCAACATTTAAATCCTGAAAATCTTTTTCTCTGCCGTCAAAATTCAATCTAAAATGATCATTTATGTTTTATTTAAAGTGGGGTTATGTGGAGTAACGATGAGCAGTCAATGATCTACGGGCGGATTTTCAACTAATCAGATTAATGGATTACAGATCATTTAATAACTTATTAATGATTCACTGGAGAACAAAACAAGAATTTTATGAATAAAAAAACAAACCCAGAAAAACTTTCAGTAAAATAGAAACATTTTGCATTTTAACTAATAAACTTTATCTGTCAGTCGGTTCTATCCAAATCTCCTCCAGCTGAAGTTTCAGCTTCACCTGATTCACATTCTGGATAAAAATATCCAATTAAATCATCTTTTCATCCAGTTAGTAACGAGTTAATGCATAACCTGATCACCAGATCAGTTCTCCACTGCATCTCTGTCCAGTCCAGCAGAAATGGACGACAGAGGAACACAACGGCTTGTTTGCATCTTTATTTTACTAATTTGGTTTAAAAACAGTCAGTGTTTGTGTCTTTTTGGCTGCATGATTTTGATCAGTGTGATTGAAGGTTTGATGCCTCCTGCGTTGTGTGGATTGATTGTTCTGCATTGGACCACAGAGGTTGCAGGTTTAAATCCCAGCCTGGCCGCAGTGTGACGTCAGCCTGCGGGCGGCGGCTCACCTGTTTCAGGTTGTACAGTCCGTGTCGGTCACAGTTGGGGAACTTGAGGCCGTACAGGTTCTCCAGCGGGCCCCGGTTGTCCTCTGAGGTCATCCTGGAGATCTCCTCCAGAACCAGGTCCAGTTCCTGCTGACAGGAGCTCTGGAGGAAACACAGCGGAAACGCGCGTTAAAACAGCCGCGCAGCGCCTCATGCGGTCATTGCTCAGAAGATCTTCCATATAGATCAGAAGTTGTTTCTCCTTCGGATGAAGACAGCAGAGGGAAAAAGTTCCTACGCCTCGTTTTTACACCCTGCTGAGAAACTGAGCTGCAAACGATGAGCAGCTGCTGCAGCATCAGACGTCATTTTTTTCCCTGCCCAAGCTGGGAAAACGGAAAGACACTGGAAAAGGTGAATATTTTGAGAAAAAAATCGGAGGAAAAAGAAAAAATAGGAAAAGGAACAAAATGTTTATCTTTTTCATGATTTTGGAATATTTTCATCAGTTTGAACGTTCAGGAAAAACTGGTGAGTCTGGAGAGCAGAAAAAAACCAGAGACGCTTTAAAGCTGCTCCATCTTGGAGTGACCTTTGACCTTGACCAAAATCTGCATGGTGTTCAGTGATTATAATGGAAAGCAAACGTTATACAGTCTGCTCACGGTCACATACAGCTCTGTGACCTCTGACCTCACATGTCCGTCCCCGGTCTGCCCCGGCCCCTGATTGGCTCGGCTCCCTGATCGACCCAGTTCCCAGGTTGGCTCTGCCCTCTGATTGGCCCCCGTTAGCCCCGCCCCCTTTGTTGTTCATGTGGTGCTCTTCCTGTTTTGGTAAATGAGAAAACGAGCCGCAGAATCGTTGCTCTCATCAGAACCAGGCCGGCCCAAACGCCGCAGGCTGGCTTTTATTTTGAAGGGCTCAGTCTGAGCGGTTGAATAAACCAGGTGGTGCAACACTGGTTGGACCTGAACGTTCAGCTAGTCAGCCAAATATTTAGCTTCCTCATAAACCATTTAGTTTCAGTTTAGTTATTAAATATTTACCTACAAACTAAACATTTCTAAGACGTTGTGGAGAAACAGAGTTGTGTAAAGTGGCTCCAGTCCGGCTCCAGTCCGGGTCCAGTCCGGCTCCAGTCCGGGTCCAGTCCGGTCCAGTCCGGTCCAGTCCGGGTCCAGTCCGGCTCCAGTCCGGGTCCAGTCCGGCTCCAGTCCGGGTCCAGTCCGGCTCCAGTCCGGGTCCAGTCTGTGTGAGTTGTGCAGGTTCTGACCGGCGGTTCTCTCTGGACTCGCTCGTCGTGCAGGCTGGTCCTCATCCTGGTTCTGAGGTCGTTCTGAGTCTGAATCCGGGCTTTCTCCTGCCGGTTCCAGGGGTCCAGCAGCGGCCTCTTCACCAGAGGACTCTCGGTGCCGAGCACCTCTGCAGGGAAACGACAGGAAAACGAGCTTTACGTGTGCTGCATGCAGTCGGCGGTTCCTGCTTGGATCTGCAGCCGTTCGGTTCTGAAGAATCTCCTCCCTGCTAACATTCGCTCTTTACAGGCGCAGCTCTGAATCCTGGAATTACAGGACGATGTCGGTCTGTGTCCCCCGGGCCTCCCGGTGACTAATGCTGCGCCGAACACTCAGGTGCTGCGGCGGCTGCAATTACCGTGGCGACAGTGAGGTCACAACCTATAAAGCTCCAGTTGGGCTTTGTGAGGCAGAAATTATGACCCAGATTTCCTCTGAGACGGCGCTGAGTCCTGCAGCTCTTCAGATGCGTCTTTGTTCCGACGCGGCTCATTTTAACGGCTAATTAACGCGACTTCATCTCCTGAGAAACAAGGAGGTTCAAAGGGCGTTACAGGATGAAAACAGGAAGTCGTTAGGAACAAGCAGGAAGCAATACATTTAGTCAAACAGCATCATATTTATTAATCAACGGTCCAGTCGCTATGAATCGACAGAAGGCCGACTTTGCAACCGTCTCTGTGACTGAAGGCTCAGGTCAAAGGTCAGCCTGATCAGTCGTCTCCGGCTGTGATAACTGAGCCGACTCCAGACTGTTCCTGTTGAAATCCAAACGTAATAACTTCAGGTTTTTCAGCAGTGACCTTTGAACCCAACTTTGGACACCTGCTGTAAAAGAGAAAACGTGAACAGAATCAGGTCGTCTGGAGGTTTGCAAAGCGTAAAGCTGCTAATCTAAACCATCCCATAACATCTCTGTCTGGATGAGTGACTGCAGCCTCGATCCTCCCTTCCATCCCACAGCATGATGCTGCCACCGCCGTGTTCCGCTGTGGTGACTTGTGCTGGCGGTTTTGGCCCGTCGTCGTGTCTGTTGTGCCGCTCTGAGCAGAGCGCTCTCACCGACATGCTGGCAAACTCAAAATGTCACATGCAGCAAATAAAATCCCAGGTTTGCAGTTTTTTGTTCGCTGAAAGAACAAAAAGTCCGAGCGGAGCTGAAGGCCTGAAACGGAGACAAACTTTGACAGTGAACTCTGCATGGATCAGGATTCAGAGCGGCGACACTTCTTATTAGCAAGAATGAGCCGAGAGTCGGGGATTCTAGTCCTGGGAGTTCAGACTTGTAGGGAGGCAGAACCATGCTGAGTCAGCAGCTCGTTCCTGCCAGAGGCTTCGAGCTGCCGCTGCTGTCGGTGTAATTAGCACTGAAACAGAACACAGAGGCTGTAAATCAGCTCCACGTCCCGGAGCTCTGTGTTCACAGCACACACACGCACACACACACACACACACACACACACACACACACACACACACACACGCACGCCAGGTGGGAAACCTGCATGACTCAGATTTTATTTTCTGATGTGAAATCTTCCAGGAAAAATGACATTTAAAGAGGTCACTTTTTTACTCCATTTAAACAAATGTTTGTCTCCTTTATTTAGCCAAATCTTGACTATTCCGTCTCTGGCCAGCAGGTGGCAATGTTATCTGGTTAAAAACATGAAGTTTTAACCCTTCAATGCCTACATTTATATCCAGTTGTGACAAAAAAAAGTGCAAGAATGATGCTAATTTGATCGATGAGCCATTTAAAGGGCCAGTATTATGTGTTTTCATTTTACAGCACAATAAAGTAACTCTGTTACCTTCAGTTATAAAAATGATGCATACAAATATGACTAAAAAGAAATTTGACTTCCTGATGAAAAGCTTCAAAATTGGGTCTCTGTTTCTTTAAGAAACTCCTGCTCTTCCTGATTTTTAAAACCGTCACCGTGTCCTGACAGTATGAGCAGAAAATTTATGAAAAATAATGGAGCTTCAGTCTCCTCCCAGTAGTTCTACCGCCATCTGCAGAAATGCACCATCCCCATCAGAAACAACCAATCAGAACCTGAGGGAGGGTCTTAGGGCTGTCAATCACCCTCACGTACATCTCCTTGCTCTCTGCAGCTAGTTCCCACACAGCAAAGCATGCCACAGATGCTAACGCTAGTTAGCATGGCCACTGAGGACTGAAGACAGTCGGTTTTTTAGTGATGGTAAGTTGTTTCTCCACCATTAGCACTTTGAGCAGCGCGTACACGAGGGTGAAGAACAAAGCAACATCTTGGGTTAGGGTACACAGTGCGGCCATGTTGCCAGACTCTATTGGATGGACATATTTACAAGCTCAACCCGAGTCAGCAGCCATTGCTAAAGCTCAGTCGGGTTCAGAAGGTATTTTGCGATCGTGTCAGACCTGCGTAACCATGGCTACCTGCCCTCCAAACAGCGTCTGTTCTGCCTCAGAAACCACCTGTCTGAAGCTGCGGAGGGTTGGCTCTGCCTCGTGCCTTTGAGCGATGCTTTCACAGCTTTCTCAACACGCACAATGAGTAATGAGCGCCTCGCCGACTGTTGCTTCTCATTAATGCGTTTGCCCTGTTATCATATGGAGGCGAGTCGCAGATAGCATCAGGGCCTTTGATGGCCGGACAATGCGCCATTGTGAGCATGAATGCCTCTTCCTGACGGCCCGACACTTCAAAGGTGCTGGTAGTTCATGCTTTCAGCCTTTATGCACCTTTTCCTGTCTGGCTGCCACGTTGAAACCTTTCAGCTCAGAAATAAAAACTGAGGGTCGAGACTCAAATCGCTGACCCAGCATCTGCAGTCTTCTGCTAATTCTGGCCCAGAAATCAAACACCAGAAGTTTGGTGAAGCTCTGCATGAACCTCGGGTTGCTCTGCTGCAGGACGGAACCAGAAAGGTTCCATCAGAGGACGACTGACCCGGATACCGTACAGAAGCAGCTCATCGTTGACGAGCTCAACTGTCAGCGAGGACTGGACGAAACTTCATCTTGCAGATCGCCCACAGCAGTTTCTCCACTCCTATGTCACCAGCTACATGAAAACTCGATTTCTAGTTTAACTTCTAGCATGCTGATGTGACACTGAGGTGACGCCTCACAAATAAATAAAAACTCTACGGCACATTCCTTGATAGAGGAAAACAATGATTTTGCAGCATTTAGATGAAAAAAGGCTTATTTATGGGTCTAAGCTACCAATAAAGTTGGTTGTGCTAAACGTAAAGCATAAAGTTAGTTACGCTAAAGCGCTGCAGCGACACGCTACCTGGCAGAAGCTAAAACTAACTAAATTAGACAAACAAATAGTCACAATGAAATAAAACTGAACATAATAAAAACCCAAAGTCAGGGACGCATCCAGCAGTCACTCTGCAGTTAGAAACAGTGAATGAAGGAAGCAGCAGCAGGCAGCCACACGCCGATCGGCTGCAGCTTCATCCATCACATATCCTCCTGGAGTAATTAAAGAGCAGAGCAAGTTCCAGCAGAGAATCTCCTGCAGGGGAGCCGAGCGAAGCCACACCATTAAAACACAGAAACACTCAGATCTGTTTACGCAGGATTTATGACCCCCGTTAAATTTACAGCAAGTTTAATTTCACTAAAATATTTACAGGAAGAACATAATTGGGGTTTATTGAAATCTTCATAATGTTTGGGGAGAGAAGACAATTCAGCATTTTTAAATCTTCAGGAACTAAAATCCCGTCTTGATTTATGAACCTGAATCATGTTGATCCAGGAGCCACGCACGCTAGCCGCCGCGCGCGCACGCTAGCCGCAGCCATGTTGGATGCACGGCAGCCATGTTGGATGCACGGCAGCCATGTTGGATGCACGGCAGCCATGTTGGATGCACGGCAGCCATGTTGGATGCACGGCAGCCATGTTGGATGCACGGCAGCCATGTTGGACTTTTAGTTATTTTGTATGCATGTTATTTGTTTTAAGTGTGTATTTTCAATATAAACGCGTTAGACATGTTAAACGTGGCTAACGTTTAACATGGCTGTGCTAGCTGTGTTGGCGCATGCTAGCCGTTTCACGTGTGTGCTAGTCATTGTTTTAATTGGATGTTCTCCATTTTAGACGCATGTTAGCGATTTTAGATTTTTAACCTTCCAGTTTCTCAGATCTGACAGATTCTGGCTTCACAGTTTTGAAGAAAGATTAGTTACTGGTACAAACTCTGACTTTATAAAAACACACTGCGGTTTTCTGCAACACTTGTGTTTACAACATGGAACACAAAAATAAAGAAACTGAATTCTGAGATCAAGTCAGCAAGTTATTTTTCCATCTCCATGGAGAATTTGTCCAGTAAATCAAGCAGAGACTGAAGTCTGGTATCTGTCATGGTGACACTTCCAGAAACTTCTGCCGTGTTTTTCAAGTGGTAGCTGGATTTGATGCTTCCGACTTCGGCTGCCAGATTCCCAAGTACTTTTCTCGCTCTCCAGAGAAAACACTGACACAACGGCGACGCTGCTGGCAGCGGAAAACCTATAAGGTTTCAACTTTTCAATTAAGCGAGAATAACAGAGCCGTGCTGAACGAAGAGTATGCGTCGCTCGACAGACCTTCCCAGCATAAATACTGTGCATGTTGAAATGTTGACGGCTAAAACAAATATTGTTGTACGATGATGCATCCGAGTCGCTGACAGATCTGCCACACCTGGCATGTCGCTTCAGCTCCTCCGGATAGACACCAAATTCACTTCCTCCGTCCAGAAACTTTGATTTCGAAGTTGAAGTGGAGCAGCGGAGGAATGGAAATCTGGACAGAGCAAAACATCCTTCACATGTTCGCATGCAACGTGTCGGCAGAGGCTGATGCTGCCTGTAGTGTTTAAAAAGTCCTGAACTGAGGAAACCACAGGCTGGAACGATGCTCGTTTTCAGCTGGTTTCTGTGGTCTGTGCAGAGGATGGGAAGTCAAACAGGGAATGCAGAAAAATCGATCATGTCATCGGCTGCAGTTACACAAGATGCCATGAGGCAGATTCTTCATTCTCTGCTATTAAATCTTCTTCTGTCTTTTTAACTTAAAGCCACAAAGACAAAAGTTCACGTTTTCAGTTCGAAGCCACAGCAACAAGGAAAGAGGAGGTTGAGCAATCAGGCCGAAATCATCGCCATGGAGATGTTTCCTAACAACATGGAGTTCACCTCCATGTCAATGTACCTGCTCCGTCTCCTGAACCCCTTCAAGATAAGAGCCCTGTGGCAGGTTCACTGCTTGCTCCCGGTCACAGATGTGGGTTTGGAGCATTTCATATGTCAACATCGACCTTCACAAATCAATACTGGCACTTTGTCCCCTCTCACTGTAGCTCAGCAGGGGACCACTCCACATCCTGTGGGATTTCAGTTATTCTGTTTATGGAGGTGGGATTTAAAAACGGAAAATAAAAATACTATTTCCAATTAGTGATATATTTCTGATTCTAGTTTCATGACTTCCTGCTTCACTCTGTCCAGTTTCTGACAAAACTAAAAGCGGTTCATGCTGCAGACCATTTGGTGACCATTACAGATTTTCTGGGATTTCCCAGTCAGGAGAAATTAAAGGAAAAATTCAAACTATGTTAAAACTCATCCAAAACATTACATCTTTGGTCTGAAGCCTTTGGGTGGACTGGGGAGAAGAAGTGAAGACATTCCCAATCTGTTTTATAAAAACTTACAGCCTCTTTCACTTCTTCAAAAGTTTAAAAGCTGCCAGACTGAAAAACTTCATTTGAAACTGGATTGTTTCCCATCTGGTCTTTAACCTTTTTGGCTGAGCATAACCGTTGGCTTCTTCACCGGATATATTTATCTTTATTATCATTTTCTTTAACCTCTTCACAAAAAATGTTTAAGATTCAATGATGTAATAATTCAGTTCAGCTGAAATGAACATCGTGTCATAATGTTTTCCTGCAGCGCTGCTTTCATGTCTGAGAAATCCTTTAATCTCCATGGCAACCATTCAGCTGCTAAACGTCTGAGTGGAGATAGCCCCGCCTACAAGAAGAAGCTCCTCCCCCACTCAGCTCCTACAGACTAGCCAGCAGTAATTAGCAAACAGCTGGTGGAACTGCTGAGCTCGTTATAGCAGCTGCTGCTCAGAGAAACGCTGGTGAAAACGTTAAAGGGTTAATAGAGAAGCCATGTTGGGGTCACTTCCTGGAGGCGGAGCGTCAGAAACAGCAGGAGCTTCTTAAAGAGACACAGGCCCAATTTCAAGGTATTAAATCAGGAGGAAGCATTAATACATGTAGCATTTTATAACAACTGCAAAAACACAAACTCTCACCCACTATTTTGATCTAGTTTCTATTTCAAGTTTCAAAGTAAACTTGAAATAAGACAAACCAACTTAAAAGTGTTTCATCATAAAGAGGCTTTCTTTAAGTAAGCAATTCCTTCATTTTGATGAAAACTTGCTATTATTTCACTTATAAACATTTTCCCATGTCAGACTGAATATCTGCCAAATGACAAAGAATTTTTCATCAAAATTATGTAATATTTACTGAAATATCTTCCTAGAAACTGTAAAAGTTTGGAGGAAATGTAGTTACTTGGTTTTTGTATAAAGTGGCCCCATGTGCCTGGAAAACACATAATAAAGCAGAAGAACTGAGTGAACTGGGTCAGTATTTATAGTGACAGAGACGTTTGGCAGAATGTGACCAGAATCCGTCTCATTTAGAGCAAAATGTTTCATGAAGAGGATGAACCTCTTACCATTAGTGGGCAGCAGGTCCAAACTCAGGTCCTGCTCCACACTGCGTGTGCATCGGCCGAAGCCCTGGATGAGCTGCTGCAGGGGCAGCTCTGCGTCCATGCTGGGGGAGCACAGCAGCCCGGTGGAGCAGCGCGGCGTGTAAACCCCACAGAACTCCCCCTCCAGGCGGGCGCACACTGGGCAGCAGCCGCAGCCCGGCTCCCGCACGATCTCTGCACACAGCGTGACCTTAGGGCAGCCGTTCTGGTTCTCCGCCGTGCAGCGCGGGCATCTGAACACCAGATCCCCACGCAGGAGTCCAGGGAGGGCGAGGACAGCGAGCAGGAGGCCGAACATCACTGCAGCGACTGCTGGGCGGAAATGAGGCCGGGGTCATCTGATGAACCTGACGATCCGCTGGCAGGTTAGCGGCCCGTTAGGTAAACACGCTGACAGGGTCCTACTGCTGTCATATTACCCACTGAGCCAAACCGGGCCGACTGCAGCAGCTGGGAGGAAACACATTTACTGCCTGCAGTTTCACTTTTACTCGGCATTTTATTGTTTCTAGTCTGACTTTCTGATTCTCCACCGAATGAAAAGAAACCAAACATCCACCAGACAGACGTGCAGTTCTTCAAGTTTCAGAAGTTTTATATTGAAAAAAAAAATTGATTTGGAAAAATGTTCTTTTGCCTGATTTTATTTTATGAATTTTTGTCATTTTGTCCTTAAAATACCAAAATTTCCTCTTAACTTTATATTTTGGTCCATCTCATGTTAATTTTACTCAAATGTTTTGGAAACTGTCACCTCTGTTCAGATATGTTAGTGCAATCTTAAATGCGTCTCATACAAGAAAAGAAAAGTTTGTTCCATGTCTCAAGAATCCTGCAGTTGCGTTTCTGTTCACCATAAAATTGTTTAAATAGAAAATAAATTCCTTCATCAGAATTCAAGTTTTTCAACTTGACTTCAAGTTTCTCAGTTGGTTTTTCAGCTGTGTTGAAATGGATTTATTTCCCAAACTGCAATGGAAACTGTATTTCACATTGAGTTCAGTTACTACTGGTGGAAACGCCAAAGAAGACGACAGGAAGTGGAGGGAGGACGGTGGTTTTTCTGGCTCCGGAGCTCACACAGCGTCTTAGTTTATAAAAAGTTGCGTCGTTCCAACGCATTGAATCCAAAACTCTTCTAATTACCACCGAGGGCAGCAGCTGCCCAGCAGGGAGCCTCTGCAACAGCCTGCTTCATGGAGACAGCTCCTGACTTTAAGCTCTGATCTTCAGCCAGCAGACTGAACGACCTCCACAAATATTTACCAACAGCAGCCACAAGGGGGCGCTACATGCAAACACATGGGAGCTCAGCATGCAGCAGGAAGTTCATCTATTCTGCCCAAAACACAAACACAGAAAAAACTAAACCGAATTTTAGACGGGAAATAATGGATTTTGACAACATTCATTAATATCAAGTATTTATTTTGTCAGAGTGTCTGCATCAGCTCTACTGTCTGTAAAAATTAAAAATGGCTGCCAGCTCCATCAGAGGTTTCTGCAGCAACAGTAATAAAAACTGCAGGATGTGGAGAGATTTTTATTTTAAAGACCATTAATCCTGACCAAAACAAAAATGGCTTCCAGCCTAAACCGTCAGCAGAAAACTGGTTTAGTAGAACCAGTCTCATTATTATTATGGTCTGAAATATTATCGTTTATCGCAATAACTTTATCGTCCAGCCATCACGACTCGGCAAAAATAGCTCACAGTTTAAACTAATAAGTCTAATAACTCTCCCTCAAAATAACCTCAAAACTGGAGAAAGTGCAGCTTTCGTAACGTTTGGAGGGGATTTGACTCAGGAATCGAACCGACCTTCTTCTCGCTTTGCATTTCCATGACGATAACAGGAGTCATCTTTCAGCAGCGGCTTCCTGCTCAGTTTGGAAATGTTTTCTCACGGCCGCCGCGCCGCATTATGTGGGTTATTATGTGTAGCCGCTGCTTAGCAACTCCGCCTGAATGGGCATCAGTTGAACAATGTGGAAGCGTTTGAGTTTCCTCCTGATGCTGAGAGACGTTGGAACCGAACGATCTGGGATGAAGCCGCTCACTTTTTCCACTCAGCCTGATAATTCGGCGCAGCAGCAGATTAATGAGATTTCAGGGCAGCTGAATATTATCTAACACGTCTGGAATATATGATAAAGTCGGAACCGGATTAGCCGGAGGGTTTTCCTCCGGAGCAGGAAGCAGGACTGGATCCTTATCCCAGGATTCTGGACGTCACCTTAACAAGCTGTAATGGTTTCTGGCCTGACAGCCGTCATGCTGCGGGCCACAGTTTCCACAGGGTCCCAGTCCTAATGGGAGAAGATTTGTTTTCCTGTTCAGCCTCGTCCGGGGCTTCGATCCTCCGCCAGCAGCCATGAAGAGAAGTTAAAATGGTTTCACATCGTTTAATAATCACAACAGGCGTTTTATACACAACGGCCTAAACCTGACAACTGATGTTCAGCAGCTGGAAATGAGGCTTTTCCCACACCGGACGTTTTAACCCAGACTTTTTAGCAGAATTGCTTTAATTCGGCTACATTGGTCGGATTTCAGCCCAGACTTTAACTAGGCCAATCCAAACACTGATGTTGGGGCAACAGAGAGGAACAATTCAGAGTCATTAAGGGGGGAAATTTGGTCACTAATTGACTTTTGACAAAGATTTGAAACAGAAGCAGTGAAATCAAACTGAGAACCTCAGTCTGGGTCTGGGTTGACGAGGGGGCGTGGCTAAGCCATAAGGTGGTTGCTATAGAAACGCTTCCTCCCTCTTTCTGCAATAATTACACATTTTTTGTTTGTTATCTGGTGCAGTCACAGCTCCAACTGGAAACAAAAAAAAAGCAATGCAAGAAATGAGGCTTTTCTGTTCCAACTTCCTCCAGCAAAGTCATGTTGACCGAAACGAGAAAAACCGTTTTAATATCCACAGATTCCAGAAACATCAGCATTTCTGCTGCCTTCACTCAAAAGTCCCACTGGACTTTCTCCAGCTGTGACTGGGAAAGGCCTCCCAGCGAGACGTAAACAGGGACATTAAGCATGCAGACGCCGTGACTCTGAGGTCGTAGGTCATGTATTTTTGGGTCTGAGGGCGAAACATGGAGATGGGAAACGGCCAGAACCCGCCTGGGAAAGGAAGCAGGCTGCCCACTGCTGTTGCTCAATCTAATCACCTCCAGAGGTAAAACCGGACCATCAGTTGTTCTTCTGACTGGGACTGAACGGGTTTGGCTGAGGAACAAACACCAAGCGGGTCACAGCTGACGAGGTGCGTAATGAATACAGATTAGCTGCATTCAGCTTCTTTAGTGTAAACAGAAATATTCAACTTAAAATGCTGCGGCTGCCTGCTGGGAAGCAGACGGGCGTGCGGGAAAGAAGCTCGTGTTTTTATTCATTCTGATTTTAGGTGATGTGGTCGTCCTAAGAGTCAGAATAAGAAGATTCAGGATATTTCTGACACACAGATGAACATCAGATCTTCCCAGATGATGCCGTCTGTTCTCCTGCTGACACTTTTAGCCGCCTGGGCAGGTAACGTTCTCACACTCAGTCATCATAGACTAAACATTAAAACCTTTGGGCTGGTTAAACATTTTAAACCTGTGAGGTTACACTCAGACGTTCTACCAGAACCAGTGAGTCAGAAAATCAGGAAACAAAGTTGCTTCACTGACCGGCAGGCAGAAAGACTCAGGATAACGATTGAGACTGAGCAGATCAGTTCACAGCTTCTGCTTGCTAAGCTCCTAGCTACTGGTTAGCACAGCTAACTTTAGCAGGTGGTGGCAAAACTAAACCTCGAATCAGGAACATTTGTCATGCTAATGCTAAAGTGTTACAACAAAATGCTATGTAGCAAAAGCTAATGCTAAAGTGTTAAATGCAAACATTTATGTCCACTGTGCATCAACACAAATGACGTCAACAAAATGAAATGTATTGTTGCGTTGCAGCAAATGTAATTTATTACCCAGAATGCATTGCTGTATTTGTACAGTAAACTGTTTAAAATCTACTGAATCACTTCCTGAAACCTGAGAAATCACAGATTTGACCGTCTGAAGGTAAAACGGTAAACGTGTTGACATGTTTTGCCTTAGCTTTAGCTTCTGCTAGATATCATCTGGTTTAGCACTTTCACTTTAGCAGAACTAACTTTTTAGTTAGTGGCTTCTACCAATGGGTTTTGAGTGGCCTAGCCAAAGTCTGGATGTAAGTCATGACCTGGAACAATCAGTTTGCACTGGAAAACCGACTTTAATTAAAACGATTCTGCAAAGCGGAGCGGCTCCAGATGCCTCCACATTACAGACACTAGATGGCGCCATTGGGGGAGCGTTTGCGTTTAGGGTGTCATTACTTTTACAGGGTTTGGTTGATCCATCGTTTCAAAACTGCACAGACTTTTTTCTGAGTTGACAGAAACTGATGGTTTTTCTCTCCGACTGACTGATGACGTTTGATGGATATTCAGTGACCAAACAAAAACCTTTTCTGCAGCAGAGAAACAAGCAGCTGCATGCGGATGGTTTTCACAGTGACTCGCTGAATAATTTAAGAAACAATAACAAGAATGTCAGAAATGGACCGAGTCCAGCCTCAGAGCCGGTTCCAACAGAAATATTTAGAACTTGCAGCGAAACGCGGTGGATTTAATGCTATTGGCTCATTAACCTGTCAGAATGCAGGCCTTACAGAAACTGTGCTGCTGTATTTTACACAAACCCGAACCGGGTCCAAATCAAACACAGTTTAGATCTGGAGGCTGCGCATTAAAACAACACAGTTATCAATTACGTGCAGAGTAATAATAAAAAGAGCATTTAAACAGCAGTGGCTCTAATCACGCTCGTTTTCTCCAGGAACCGTCGCTGATGTCATCCCGCCCTGCAACCAGAACCGGTTCCACTTCAGCGTCCAGAACTGCAGGTCCGATTTCAACCGGAGCATGGAGACGAGCGGCTACCAGCAGGCCTGCGCATGGCCGGCCATCAAACCGTAAATATCTGCTGAGTCACAACCAGGTTCTTCTCTCAAACTGCATCACAAACGCTTTGGGTCATGAAACCGGCCCGGTTCGGTTCTGAAGACTCGCTCAGAAATGAACTGGAACTATTTGGGTCACCTGGCCTGAAATAACAGGGAAACATGGAGGTTCATGTTCCAAATGTATATTTTCACAATGTTTCATATTCATCTATAAATATCAGTTTCTAATTAAATATTTAATTTACAGACTAAACTTTTAAACTCAAAACAAAATATCACATTTGCAGCTCAATATTTGACTAGAAAGCTAAATTTATCTCCAAACTAAATATTTAGTTAGCAAGCTAAATGTTTAGTTTAAAGTTTGTAAATATGTTGCTATCTTAGAGCTAAAAATATTTTAGAGCTACATGTTTAGTTTGGATATAACAATTTGATATAAATATTTAGCTTCAATTCAAACTACATACATAGCTTAGTGCCAAGTCTGTAGCATAAAGCTACATACTTAGCTTCTAGCTAGTATAGCTACATACTAGCTAGAAGCTAGTATGTAACTCAATATTTTGTTAGCAAAATTTATGTTTGATTTGTGTTAAATATTTAGTTAGTAGGCTAAACATTTAGCTTCATATTTTTAGTTACCAAGAGAATAATTTAGTTTAAAGCCAATTATTTCCAAATATTATAATATAGCTAGAAAGCTAAATATTTAGCTTAAACAAAATTATTAGCTTGCTAACTAAATGTTTAGTCTTTAGCCAAACATTTAGCTCAGTAAATAGTTTGAAATCTAGACATTTTTAAATGAATGAGTAAAACTTTTATTACAGACTAAATGAACCAAATTATTGGTGTTAATTTTTGACCGTGTAACTTGGGTCCAGCTGCGAGGCCCGGTTCCGTCCCAGATGTTTTCCACTCCGACATCATGTGACAATGAGTGGTTGTGAGGTTTGTGATGATTTATTGAGGCTCTGCTTGTCTCCACATCTTCAGGATATGACAATTTAATATCTGACCATGAAATATAAGCTATCCCTCAAGCAGAGGGTGGTTTCTCCTTCAGAAGAAGCTCGGAGTCACTGAGGCGAGATGTTTTTGGCTCATGGCGTCCGACTGGATCACATGATTGAAAGTGCAGCTTTGCTTTCCTTTTTCCTGCTTTAATAACACATAACTCGACCCAGAAATGTTTATTCCGATGCCAGATATTATACATTATATTAAACTATGATTTCCTCTCAAGTATCAGCGGCGAAGCCTTTCTTTGGCCTCAGATCGTCAGGCAGATCTCTGATTTTCTCTCCAACAAATCGAGCCATATTTCTTGCCACCGTTCTGGTTTTCAGCTTTTAGCTTCTGGATTCGGATCAGGTCTGAACTTTGGCAAAACCATTCCGACGTTCTGGAGATTTAACCGTTTCTCCACCGATGTGTCTGCAGATGATCGGCACCCTGCAGCTTCCACTGCCTGATTCCTCCATCGACAACCAGATCTTTTCCTCCCGAATCCTGTTTTTACACTTCATAAGTCGTTCAAGACTTTTACTGGAAGAAGAAAACTGAATTTCTTTCCCTTATTTGCAAAAAAAATAGTTTTTTGCTAGTTAAACACCAGAGTTTCCCTCCAAACAAATCGAGAAAGTTGAGTACGGGACGGAAAATAAGATTATTATTCTTGTTAAGTAGCATAAAGTGATTTATTGGCATAGATTAACTAATTGTTTAGCTAATATCTCCATGCAAAAGAAAGTTACGAAAACACATTTGCTTAATGAAAACACGCCAATTTTGAGAAAAAATTTAAATCACAATGAATTAAAATGGACCAAATAATTTATTGTTTTTCTCTTTCTACCAAAAACTGGATGATAAAAGTTTCAGTCTGAAACTTCAATCTCAACAAAACATTTTCAGAGGATAATTTTGTTCAGCATTTATTATATTTGTTTTGAACACTTAAAATATCTTCTTGCATTTTTATGCCATTAATGTTATATTAGTTGAAAATAATCTCAAAATAATACAATCTATCACAGTAACATCTGGGACCATTCATCACTCAGTGACAGGAATATTCTCACTTGATGAATCAATATTTCTTTTGTAAAATGGCCGACTGCGGTTTCCCCAAGACGCTCCCAGGTAGGAGCCGCTTGTTGCTCCAGCGCCTGAATGAGACGAAGACAAGTCTCCCACAGAAACGTGATGGAAACGCAGCAATTATTTAGAAGGAAACTCTGGTGCTCTCGTGGTGCGTTTAAAGACGGCCTGGACAATCCAGTTACTACATCTTAGCAACCAGTTAGCCAGTTGTAACAGTTGAAAACAGAGTGTGGGGATTTCCCCAGACGTACATCTGAACCGACGAGGCGCTAACGCTTCCCCTCCGTCTTGCTCTCTCTCTCCCTCCTGCAGCCTTTACAACAGCCTGAGGATGTGCGTGGACAGCTCTCTGCAGCGGAGCTGGTGCACCGGTCACACATTCCTGGTGGACGGCGTCTTCCTGGAGGTCCACCAGGCGTTCTTCTCCCAGTGCAGCCAGGTCCAGGACCCCCCACTGCGCACCCTGCTGGTGTTAATCGCCCCCGGGGTAGTTATCACGCTCTTCCTGCCCTTTCTGTGTGTTCACCTCACCACCACGGAAACGGCTTAGAGCTCAATTACTGCCGAGTCAGCGTTTCACAGCCTGGATGTTATGTTTTCTGTCTTTGGTAATTAAAGGTATAAAATGCGGTTATGGAGCTCCAGTTAAATGAAACTTAATTGGGAACTGGGAGTAACGGAAAGAACACCAGCGTGGAAAGACTGGACAGCGACGCGTCAGTCCAACTTTATTCACCTATTGTTGTAGTTTGGATCCTGATGGAGCCGCGGCCACAAAGTCTCATTAAACATCTAAACCTTTCCAAACCCTTACACCTGCAGAAAAACCCAGAAACTGTCTACCAACAAAAACTGATTTAACTCAAAGACAGCAAAGATACTGAACATTTTACAGCCAAATGTGGAAGCAACTTCTGTTGTTGTAAAATGGCCGACAGGTGCAACTGGCCTGACAAAATAACACTTTGCAGGACGACAAATCAGAAATTACTGCAATAAACGACTATATAGTTGTTTTGAGACCATTTTCAGCTAATATGATGGTAATGGCCATTTCAAAGATCAATAAACTTTAAATTATAATGAACATTTAACACTGGAACTGGAAGACATTTTAAATAAATAAACAAAAACAGAAACAAATAGAATTAATTAAGAACTCTGTGCATCAAAGCACCAGATTTCAGACTTTCATCTTCCAGTTTTTTTGTAAAAAGAAAAAAACAATAAATCATGCAAACGGCAATTAGGATTATTTTAGTTAATGAGTTATAGTTTATTGCAACAGGCCTACATGTAACAACAAAACTGTAATCCAAGTCTGCTGCTGTAAACAATCATCTTAAAAATTCTGATTTTTTTAGATCATTATAATTAACTGATCAATTATTCTGATGATTAATCGAGGAATCAAGTAAAAAGAATTTCTCTCAACTCGTATTACTTTGTGAAGCTGATAAAAGAAACATAAAGCAGAAATGCTTAGGATGAAGTTCAATCATCACTTTTAGTGAAACATTAAACTTTTATTCTGTATTAAGAGTTAAAAGTTGGATTGGAACAAAAACCTGTTACCTGCTAGCATCCAGGAAGTAGCTGATGCAAGACGTTTTCCGCTGAGGACAGACACGTCACTTCCGTTCTGCAGGTCACCCATTGAACTGAGATTTTCCGTTTAGTTGAAAATAATCCCGCGTTTCGGAGCCTTTCTGCCAAAACCCGTCAGGTTTGGGAAACATGTTGCTGTTCCGCGGCGGTTTCCGCACGGAGTTCATGTTTCCCGCTGAAAACAGGGACATTTACTGGCAATAAGGAGCAAAGTATGATAGTTTCTTGGTTTGAACGAGAAACTTAAGAGGAACGTTTTTATCTCTTTATAGGCGGATCTTCCCGTCTTGGCTAATAGCACTTAGCATCCGTCCACGTCTCTTTAGCGGAAGTGAGAGAGGTGCGTAACACCAATAATCATCCGGCCGGAACACAGCGAGCTAATTAGCAAAATATTGTTTCGAGCTGCGAGAGAATCACCGCGGAGGAGAGCAAGAAAATGAGAAGATAAAACAAATCTAATCAAATATTCATGCAATCATTTATTTTAATTACGTAGCTGTGATTTAATGTTAATTATTTTGTCAAAAAGGAAACATTTTGTTGATCGTGATTGATTTGTAAAAGGAATAAAGACTTAAGACATAATTCAGCCTCATTCTTTATTGACATGATTTGTTGCTTCAGGAACAAATTAATTAATTAATTACAATAAGTTTAATAACATCCATCTGAGTTTCTCTCTCTACCAAACACTGAATGATAAAAGTCTTCAGACTTTTTGTTGTTGTTTACAGAGACCTAAAAAATGATTTGTTGTTTCTGAAGTTTTGTTTGGATATTTAAAATGTCTAAATGTTCATTAGAATTTAAAGTGCATTATTTCAGTGTAAAAACAACATTATCGTTTATGGCGTTCACCTCTGACCCTAACCCACCTCTGAGCTTTTCTTCCTAGTTTCATTTCTTGAACTTTGGCTGTAATAAATAATAATAAACTATAAAACCTCTTGGTGTCCCAGGAACGTGGATTAGGACAGAAATAAACACTTCAGTGTCACATCATTCATCTTTATTTCAGACAAAATATAACAAAGAACAGTTGTGAACTGTCTTTACAGTCATGGTGACTGAATGACTGAATGACTGAATGACTGAATGAATGAATGTGCATTAGTTCATCTCTGCTGCAGTTTGTGTCATGAGGAAGAGTTGTGTTTACGCATCAGGCCTTCACTCAGAGTGATGAAGGGTCACCCTGGGTCGTTCGCCTGGTTGCCGTGGCAATGAAACGTGGAGAAGTGACATCATCACCAGCAGAAAATTTAAACCAGTTTCTTTTCATCGCTGGTATTTTAACATGGATCGGCTCCTCCAGCTGACCTTTGACAGACGGGTAATCAGGGTTTCCATGGTAACCTGGATGCTTGTTAATCTGATTGTTGTGTTTGTGAAAGTACATGATTATGACTGAATGTTCAGGTATTGAAAACATTGCAAAACTATATATAAAAAAACTAATAAATTACATTTATAAAAATTGTTAAAATAATTCTTATTTATAATATTAATAGTTATAAATCATTTTACTAACTTATTGCAAATTAGTTACAAAATGATACATGATAAATTATCAAAATTTATTTGAACATTAATGTAATAAACAATAATTATTTTAATGTATATAATAATTCATATCTAATTATAATTCTTATAGTAATTATGAACTTACAATTAAAGTAACTGAGGATAATTATATTAAATAATTTTTATAAGTAATTACATTTATTTATTTTGTCAAATAAATTGTTTATTTTTCACATAAATATAAAATCATTATTTTAATAAATTATCAGATGAGAATAAAACCTAAATATTGTCAGAATAAAGTCATTAAAAGACAGAAATAAATTCATAATAAAGGACGAAGTCAAAACAATGAGAAAGTGGGAATATAACCAGAAAAAGGTCAAATATTAGGAAAATGAAGCAGCAGTTTTATTAGAATTGAAAATGACGTTTGATGAATATCTTGTGAAGTTTTACCTCAATTTTACTCAATTTAATCTTTTAACACATCAGCATCAGATTATCAGTTGCAGCAGTTCGAAACAATCAAACGAGTTTATTTAAAAAAAAACCCACCAGATTTTAATATCAATGCTTTTTCTCAATAAAACCATTTTTTGGGTCTTTATAAATAATATTTTTTTTAAAACTCTGACTTTGGCCCTGAAACTTCCTGGCTGTAATTGTGGGCTGTAATATTTATATTTAATATTTTACTCACTACTAAAATAAACACATTAATTTTCTAATTTAATAAAAAGATTTGAATATTAGTTTTTTTAATGAAAAATATCTTAAAAACAGAAAGAAAAACATGAAATAACTAAATATTTCTACTTTTATATAACAAATATAATTTACACAAACTTTAATTTCAGACGGAGATTTAGAGCCAACAGTTTTTATTTGACACTTAGAAAGGCTAAATCATCAGAGCTGCTAGTTTTCATTTATCTGAGAAAAGTTCAGATTTAAACATTAAACTAATAATTACAAATGAAGCCAGTTGGTTTAAAAGCTTCTGTTGTTTCTAAATGAGGGGCAGGAGGCCTGGATGCAGCTGAAATGTGATGTAACTTCCAGTAAAGTGACATTCAGCTGTGATGAGCGGAACGGGGGGAACCCGGTGAGGTCCGATACGAAGCGGCTCGTTTCCAGGGAACGCACGCAGCGGCAGCTCTGAGCTCCGCTGCAAAGATCAGTCAGGGAAATAAACCGCCATGCCTCACAGGAAACGGCGAAACGCTGCCTCTTTAATCTGGTCTCTGCTCTGAGTCGGTACAGGAGTTTGGTCGTCACTCGCTTTATGTACACAAACGGTCCAACTGGTGCTGGGAGTATTTACAGAGCAAAGGTCAGTTTCCCCTGAGACAGAAACCCTGCAGGCTCAAATGAAGGAGGGCAGTAAAGACACACAACGTCTTTTTGAGACAATATGTTTGATTTGAGCGAAATCTGGGTCGTTAAAGAGTTCAGAAAGAGTCGGAGCAGAAAAGAACTTTAAATATTCAGTAATTTGTAGTTTTTCCACAGAGAAAGAAACAAACAGTAATTACTATCACAGAACTGGTATAATAATGAGAAGTTAGCTGGGATTGTTGTGTTCAGCTGAACCTTATTAGCAATGCTACTGTTAGCACATTAGCTAACATTAGCATTACTAGCTATCCAGAAAGCTGCTGGGTTTCAGATCAGAGGGTCACAATATGAAGAACCAATGAAATAACTTCCTGATCTGAGGAACTACTTCCTGTTTCCAACCTGCTAACAGCAGCAACACCAGCTAACTCAGAGCTAACTGATTAATTTATGCTAGCAAAGAAAACATTAGCATATTAGCCATCATATTGACATTCTCTTGTTGAAATTGTGTAGAAGGTTGTGGTGAAGCAGCTAGCAGTTAGCTGCTCAGGCTAACGTCCTGGAGCAGGTCCTGATGCTCAATTACGATTTTCTGCTGACGTGATTTTTTTCGTAACGTTACGTCAAGATGATCCTGTTAGCGATTAATAAATAACACCAGAACTGCAACTGCTTCTCAAGTTGTGCAACGACGAGTTCTTTGCCAGACAAAAACAAGGAGCAAATGTTCACCAAAAAATCCAGAAGTTTTGAGATTAATCTCAGAAACTTTCTACGAAAATGTAATTTATGAGTTTTAAGTTGAGAATTTTCAACTTTTTAAACTCAGAAATTTTAAAAATTTTCTAGATTTCTGAGATTATTATTTTTTTAATTCTGAGTTTGAAAAGTCAAAAATTTTCTTGAAAGAAAACAAAAACGCAAAAATGTTTAAATAAATCTCAAAATTTTAAAATGTTGACAAATTTTGATGTTTGAAAATCCGAAAAAGTTTAAAGTCAAAAATTTGCTTGAAAAAAAATCTCAGTTTGAAATCAATCTCAGAATATTTCCAATCCCAGATCTCCAAATTTCTTCATTTTTTGACAGAAATGTGCTTTTTTTCCCTCTATAATGCCATTAATACAACGCCGTCTTTCTGAACCAGATTTTTAAAAAATAGATTAAAAGATCAGAATGTAAAGGTCACTGTAAAGCAGAAATATTGTGACTTAATTCACTAAATTCCCACCAAAACCTTTACAGAACAGTTATGCAACAACAGATTGAATTTAAAAATCGGTGATTTTTGTCCCATTAACTTTTCGCTCTTTCTGTCCTTCTACACAATTCAGATTTATGAATTTTACATAAAATCACCAGAAAAGAAACAGAGTAGAAAGTGAAGGTTGGTGGGTGTGAGTTATATATTTATACGTTCAGGAGTCAAACTGCTAACAGATTCCCTCTGAGTTTCCACCAGAAAACGACATTTAAAGACGGCCAGGAAGTTCAGCTTCAGAAGTTAGTTTCTAAAAGTGAAAGTGATCACGGCAGTACGGAGCTCAACTACAGGCAGTTCTGATTTCTCCTTACAAAAAGAAAATAAATCATGTTTGTTTCCCCATTGCACTTTTCCCCAGACCTGCAGAGAAGTTAAAGGGACAAAAGGATCCATAAACGTTGAAGCGTCTGGTTTCTGGGTGAAAACGGAGCCGAGGTTCGTCTTCATCCAGGGACGCGGTTCTGTCTGTGTGCTTCGGACCGGCGGCGCCGCAGGAGGAACCGGGTTCTGATCTTCAGACCAGCATGTGGATCTCGTTGTATTCGTCTCGCCCGTCTTCGTCAAAGTTAGGGGAGTCTTCGTCGCAGTCCAGCTGCAAAGGAGAAATGGTCTTAAAATGAGACACAAAATGGTTCTTTTACACAAAAACCATGAAACTTTAATGTTATCAGTTTCATTTAAAAAACACATTTAACCTTAAAATGCTTTTGAAACAGCGTTTGTGAAAAACCTCGTCCAAAGAAAAATGTAAAAATTTGACTTTTTTCAAAACACAAAACTCTGTTGATGGTGAATAGGAGCTCATCACTGATTGGCTGGCTGCTGTGATGCGTCCTTTGGAGCGTTGCGATTGGTCGAAGTAACCTTGGTAACCAAGACCAATCAATTTTCAGTCCTGACTGACGGATTGTGTCATATTTTTACAAATTTATTCTTCTATTATTAAGATTTTATTACTGTATAATTTAACTGATAAACTTGTGAAATTCTTTATGATTAACAGGTTAATTGTTATATTTGAAACCATTTTAAACATATTTAGCATTTAGACTTGAACTTTATGCCATAACTGGTTGAAAACAATTAATTTTGAGTTAAAAAGGTAAAGAAAAAATAATTACATTTTAATTTACAGGGTAAATTTTATATTAAAGATTAGATTAAAACTAAAACATAATAGATGATGAAGCTCATTAAAAATCTGGTCAACAGTTTTAGCGAAGAGGTTTTATTTTTATTTATTATATTTCTAAAGTTACTGCGGCTCCAGAATGAATTTGGTCTCTTTACAGTTAAAAACGTGAAGAAAAAATAAATATTTAAATCTAATTATCAAGTTAAAGTTAATCTTTGTAATTTCTTAAAAAGTTTCCAGTGGAAAAAAAAATCCGGGGTGAAATTATCTTTAATCTGAGCAACAACATGGCCGCCGCTGGCCGCCAGACGTACCGCCTGCAGCTCGCGCTCCTCGAAGATCCTGGAGAGGACGAGGCGGCGCAGCGGCACGGTCATGATGAGGATGAAGGGGAAGGCCAGCGACGCCACGGTGGACTTCACCACCCACAGCGCCACGATGCAGGCCAGCTGGATGGCGGTGAACATGTTCATACGCCACGTCTTCACCTGAAGCACAGAACAGCCACAAAGTCTCTCCTCCATCAGGGAAGCAAAAATATGCGTTTCTGGCTCCATCTAGTGGACATGGGGTGAACTGCTGCGAGTCTGAGGCCTGTTGGTGAAATCAGACTCAACAAAGACAGAAATGTTAATAAATATAAACGTTTTGTATTTAGATGAGGTAAATAAATTTGTCTGTAAATATGTTCCTCTCCTCTACTGGCAGTTTTAGCTTCACCTGAAAATCTCCTGTTTATGCAGTAAATAACAACCTGTACTGATGTGAAGCAGAAAGGTCTTAACTTTCCCCTCATTACAGGAATTTTTAGCTGCAGATTCATCCTTTCAGTTCAATTCAGTTAAAAATCCAAACTACTTTATGAAAAGGGGAATTAAATAAGAGCCCAGTAAAGGAATGCTGTCTGAATTCTGAGCAATGAAATGTTTATTTTCTAATGTGCAACTTTTAATTATTTCCAACATTGTATATAAATAGTGAAACTTTGAAAATGTTGAGTGCATTTAGCTTCCCTTAATTAAAGTTTAAAAGTTACCGCATTAGCATTAGCCTATATGTTGGTTTAGCATTAGCTTCTGCCAAATACCACATTGTTAAAGCACATTAGCGCTAACACCTGCTAAACACTTTATTGGTGTTGCACTTCACCGCCAGCTTCTGCTGAGTGCAGCAGCTATATATTGTGCTGTTTACTGTATTTGTGTAGCGGTTTAGCGTTAGCAGAGCTAATGTTTATGCTTAGTGCCTTTGGGTTGGTGCAGCTAACTCTTTAGCTAGCAGTTGAAAGCCACTGCTGACAATAATTAAAAATGGAGCCAAAGTTTCCTGGAGGACGGTTAAAGAAGATCCGATTTAAAACAACCGTTGCACCAGATTCACAGACGTCATGCGTCCAGGGAGCTGAAGTCCAGACGCCACGGATCCGGGTTACCTTGGTGACGTAGATGTGGTCCGGGTGGTGCTTGGCGGGAGTCACCATGAGCGTGATGCGTTCGTAGAGCTGGATGCCGGTCAGCGAGGTGACGCCCATGTAGAGGAAGATGCCGAAGAGGACGGCGAGCGGGATGTGGCGCAGGACGTCGGTCATCACGATGGACATGCCTGGAGACGCAGGACAGTCACATGATCACACCGCCGAGCTGAACCCCGCCTGGGAGGTTCACCACGCTCAGTCTGATCATTCTGGGTTACAGCTCACAAAAGGTAGAAACCCAGAAAGTTAAGTGGAAGGAAAAACTATTTGAAAAATAATAATTTTACCAATAAAACTTCTTTAAAAAGAGAAGTGGTGTTTATTTTAGTTTGGCCCAATCTGACTTACAGCTGACGAAAACCAAAGTCGTGGAAAATTAAGTGGAAGGAGAAACTGATAAGAAAAACAGACACATTGAAAGATGTATCTAATTTTACAAATAAAACTGATTAATCTTTATTTCAATTCTAACATTTTTGGTTTACAGTGAAGAAAAATTACATGTTTTAGGAAAATATTAGGGCAATTTTACCAGCTGGTTTATATATATATTAATGTTGATAAGTTTGTTCTACAGCTGCCAAAAACGGAAAACCTGGAAAGTTAAGTGGAAGAAAAAATTGTGCGAGTAAAAAGTAACATGTTGATTAAAAAATATTGATGAATTTTTCAGAACTGGTGCTGAATTTTTAAAATTTAGGTAAATTTGACCTCCAGTCAACAAAAACTCTCTTTCTCTGAAAATCACATTTTTCCCGCAGTCGCATTAAATTAGTGGCAGAGCGCTGTAAGAAGACATCCATCCCCTTATATTATTACAGGAAAATTGAGTGGAAGGAAGAGCTGCGCTGGTTTCTGCTCACCGACCAGCACCGCCACCAGCAGGCCGGTCAGCCGCTGCTCCTTCACCTCCTGGATCATGGGCTTCTCGCCGGGCGCCGTGGCTTTGCTCATCACAGTCAGCGCGTTGACGTGCGTCACGGAGCGCACCGTGGCGGCGGTGAGCCACGGCAGGCCGAAGAGCGGGCAGACGGCGCCGAGCACGACGATGAGCAGCAGGTCCAGGTGGAAGCCGGAGCCTTTCATCAGGCGGCGCTCCTTCTTACTGACGATCAGCCTGAGTCCAGAAAACCAGAGAAAAATGAGCAGAAAGGCCAACGACGGCGAACCAGGGCCGGAAAATACCAACAAATACCAGAGAAAAGACTCAGGAACTCAGGAATATTCAGGAAAATAAACCTGGAAAACTCTCCGTTTCTAAAGTCGAAGATTCACTCAAAAAAACAAAAAAAACTCAGAAATCATTAAATCAATTTCAGAAATTTTCTAGAAAAACAAACCTGGAAATTTTCAAACTTCAAAAAGCTTTGAAATAAATTTTTATTACTTTTTTAGATAATTCGTCAATCCCAAATTTATAAAATTTTTCTACCAAATACATTTTTTGACTTTTTAATCTCAGGAATTTCCAAACTTTTTACGCAAATTTAAAACTTTTGGAGTTCAGAAATTTCTTCTTTTTTTCCTGAAGAATTTCTCAGTTTAACTTCAACATTTTGTTTTTTCGCACAAATTTTAAACTTTTCTGGAAAAAACTTGAAGATACATGAGATTAATGTCAACATTTCTGAGTTTCTGCCTCCATTGGCCTGAATCGAGTCGTAAACGATGCGTAAACATCCTGATGTGTCGCTAGGGAGACGCACGAGGTGATCTGCGTTTCCATGAAGATGAGGATGAAGACGAGGAGAGCGGGAACGACGGACGCTCCCATCATCCATTTTGGGAACGGCTGCTTGTCTCCGAACGGACTGATGATCCAGCCTCTCTTGTCGGGAGACGTGACGGAAAACCCAGACGGCACGTTGAGTTTCTGAAGGACAAACGTAAAGAGATGAGACCTTCGTAATGTCGACGGCGACGGACGCCACAGCGTGAGGTCACCTGAGTGTAGGTGTCAGGAATGGAGATATCCACCAGTACAGACAGCAGGATGGAGATGGGAATCCCAAAGTCGCCGATAATTCTTCTAGCCTGAGAAAGAAACGCGAGAAAACGTCAAAAAACAGCAAAATTAACCGGGATTGTGGCAGCTAAAATGGTTCTAATCTCAACTGAGTGAGGCAGAGAATCCCCCGTTTCCACTAATGATACACTGTTTTATTGTAATACACACCATTTTACGCTCTTTTAATGCCATCATACAAAATGTTACAGTCCAACCAGCAGTGAAACCGCCAGCTAAAGAGTTAGCTGTGCTAACCTTAGAGCGCTAATCATAGAGATTAGTTTCACACATGCTAAATGCTACAACATGGTGTGTAGAGGAAGCTAATGCTAAATGCTACACCAACACAATATTGAGGCTTCAAACGGACATTTTTTCATATTAAAAACGTTTACTGTGTTTATTTTTTATCTGCATGCATCGTTGGAGTCTCAAGAATCTTCACTTTCCCGTTATTTATAAAATGTGTATACACACTAGATAATAATGTGATGCTAACCTGTTAGCATAAACTCCCAACAGTTAGAGGTGAAAACTGTTACCTTGCCGCCCAGAAAGCGACTGTTTCTGAACTTCCTGAGGAAAAAAGCAACGAAGAAGGTTCCCATCATGAGCACCAGGGACAGGAGGGCCGTGTTGGGCTGGTTGAGGACCGGACCGTCCACGTCCACGGTGGAGTCCGACGGGTAAACCGCCATCAGCGGATGCTCCTTAAACACCTGGAAGCAAGAAGATGCTACCACCGTTAGCCACACTGAGAGGGATTAGCTTAATAAGAGATATTCATCGTTTAACTGTTGCTTGATTGTTTTGTTTATTTATTTTGGTTACTTAATTTGTTTTCCAGTGTTAAATCTTTGTAAAATTTGATTTAAAAATGTTTGTTACACATTTGTTAAAACTGCCACCAAACTGTTAGAGCATGAAACAGATAATCTATGAAAAGATAATCTCCTCACTGAGCTGCTATTGCTGTCTGAAGAAATGCAACAAAAACAAACAGAGCCAGGAGGCGGGGCTTAGCGCTGTCAATCATCCTCATGTACTCGCTGCTAGATGTGCTAATGGTGGAGAAACAACTTAGTTAAAGGAAACCATTTATCTGCTGTCATTGGTCGCTATGCTAGTTACCATAACGAACGAACAATGACCCTATGCTAGCCTCGCTGGTTGCTAGCATTCGAGGTTATTTTAATTCATCTTGACTCTTGATAATCTTTCAAGGTTATCTCTCGTAAGTAAGTGTTAAAAGTAATAATGTGTCACCTTAATGAGCTTGGAGAAGGTTTCATAGATGAAGATGAGGGAAATGAGGAAGGCGAAGATCTCCTGGGTGAACGGTGAGATGTAGCGGACCAGGAAACTTCCCTCTGCCGCCACAATCACCAGAACGATGAAGATGAGCCAGAAGCCGATCCAGACGCGGCCGGTCAGGTACTCAAAGTCATACGCCTGACAGAACTGAGACAGACAAGGAGTTAGCGAGCTCACCAAAGCTAACAGATGCTAACTGACACTAATTGATATTAACCACTGCTAACCGATGCTAACGGGGGCTAACCCAATCCCAACCCGGTCACCTTGTAGAAAGCCTCTTCGAACACCAGCAGCGGTCCGGAGAAGCCGATGATGAGGAGCGGCTGACCGGCCAGCAGGGAGAAGATAATCCCCAGCGTTGCCGTGGAAACGATGAGCTCGGTCACGCCCATCAGGCCTTCGGTTTTCTCCCCTGGAACAAGAATCAGAGCAGAGGAGCATCAGCGGCGGCGCGCCGTGTGGTGTGGTTGCTACGGCGACTAGGATTACCCAGCAGGCCTCCGAACGTGATGGTGGGCGACAGCGCGGCGAAGTAGATGAAGATGACGGCGGCGACGCACTGCGTGTCCAGAGCGTCCCGCAGGTCGCTGACGTACTGCGGGTAGCGGCGGCGCACGTCGTGGATCAGGCCCCCGAACGGGACGCCTGAGCGCTTCAGAGGGTCCACTTCCTGTTCCGCCTCCTCCTCTTCCTCCGGACTCGCCTCGGCTGCAGGGAGAAAGGTACAGGGGAGGTCAAGGTGCGGCGCGGGGGCCTTTTAGGCACTCGATACGAAAATAAAACAGTCGATACATGAATGAGGAAATCACTAAATAAGGATGTAAAACAATAAATTAATAAAAAATTTATAAATGAGAAAATAAAGTTTAAAAGGGGGAAAAATAGGAACAAACAAAAAGTAAGGAGAAGCAGTTTAAATAAATAAAATGATAAAAACAAAAGAGTAAATCAATGAAAAAAACGGGAAAAATAAATAAGGATATAAAAAATGAAAAAAAAAGTAAATAAACAAAGAGAAAATAAATAAATAAATAAGCAGTTAAGTGAGAAAATAAATTTTAGAACAAACAAAAACAATTCAAATACATAAAAAAAGATGAAAATAAAACTGAAAATAAACAAATAAATGGGGAAATAAATCGGTAACCAGGTGAGGAAGTGGAATTGCCTGCGGGGGGTTCTGGCCCGGTACCTTTGCTGTCCTGCTCCGCTCCGTGAGCGGACTGGAGCTTCTTGCCTTCTCGCTCCCTCCTCTTGCGCAGCAGCTGCTTCTGGAAGTCGGCCACCGTCTTCAGCAGGTCTTTGCCCTCCACGTCCGACGGCGGGATGACGATGCTGCAGTCCAGGAACTCGTTGATGCCGTTCAGAAGGTCCTGCCTGTCGTCTGCGAAGTACGCCACCTCATGGAAGTTCTGCAGCCAAACAGAACCGGACCGGACAGCAATGAGACAATATTAACAGTAACATGTCCTGGATTACACCATCAGTTTTTGGAAAGCACTGCTAATCCACCTCCTTTGCTTTTGCAAGCTAAACCTAGCTAAAATGCTACGAATAGCTTGCGTGTTGTCACAACATGTTGAGTAACACTGGTTTAGTCCATTCAGTATAAAATGACAATTTAAATCAAAATTAGCTAGGATGCTAATGTTAGCTCCAATGCTAACATTTGGGCAGTGAGTTGTGTCTTAGATGGAGTCCACAGGCTTTGTAAAATGAACCTTTTCAGACATTAGCGTGGCGAAGGAGCGTCCGATCTCGTGGTAGTCCACGTTGGACTGGCTGGGTCCGAGCAGGATGAAGAGAAACCGGACGGGGACGGGAACCTCCAGCACGGACTCCAGGAGGACTGCCTCGCTCAGCCGGACGAAGGCCATGGCGGGCTGCTCCAGGAACTCCACCGATCCTGAGAAACGACAACAAGACGAGCGGCTTTATCGCCATCACCGGCAGCACTTTCAAAAATAACGAAACGCTTACCAACTAGAACGATGACGGCTTCGGCGTCTTTGGGAATCTTGGCGAGCAGCTTGAGGGACCTGGCAGCAGCTGGATGATGCTCTGGAGGCACAGGGTGGAGGGATTTCTAGGAAGGAAGACCAGCAGACAGGTTTCCTCTTTACAAACCAGAACCTGCAAGCTAATAACATCTTGCCTCACAGATCAGCCCTGTGCTACTGCTTTCCCACACAGCTCCTTCAGACTAGCCAGCAGCAATTAGCAAACACCTTGTGTAGCATGTATGCTATCACTAGCATGTCGATAAACATTGACTTACTCTACTCATTACAAAATACCGTAGCATACAAGATAAAAATAGGTCAGCTAAGATGCTAATTTTGGAATATGCAGCGCTGGTAAAAATGTTGCTAAAGGTTTAATTTAGGAGCCATGTTGTAATGACAACCTTAAGGTGGAGTTTCTGAAAGAGCAGAAGCTTCTTAAAGAGACACAGCCCTAATTTCAAGGCATTACATTTGATATATATATATACCATTTTATAGCAACTGAAGTTAGCATAGTTACTGGATTGCGCTGTAAAATGCCTCAATGTGGATGGAGAACATATTGTACTGGCCCTTTAATTCTTACAAAGAGGCTGACGAAGACGTCCTGCTTCGGGTCGTACACCGGCCCCTTGTCGTCGTTCTCCTCGGCCACCAGGGGCAGGCTCGTCTCCTGAACGTGGTTGTGGTTGAAGCTGCCGTGGAGACTGGCTGACGACTGGTGGCGGTGGAAGCGGTGCTTCAGGTCGCTCGGGTGGCTGCGGAGGAATCAAAGAAACCAGAATGGAGAGTCAGTGAAAAGCAAATATGACTCCACTGACAGAATCAACCTGTTTTTGACTTTGAGTTGTTTCCTAGGACCAGCAATTCCTTCAGAGGATGTTCTCCTCGTCTCAATAAGACAGTGCCAAGATGCCTGGACCCTTCTTCTACGGTGGCCCAGCAGGGCCACAAAGCCACAATGGAAGTCATGCTTATAAATGAAAGTTGTGCTAAAATGCAATTTGTGCTTAAATTGAGTTTATGCTAAAACTGAAGTCATGCTAATAGTAAATATGTGCAAGAAAAGGAAGCGATGCTAAAAACAAACGCTTAAGTTTTAGCATAACGCAGGCTAAAAGCAAGGTTATGCTAACACAAATCTTATGCTAAAATTGAATTCATGTTAACATTGAACTGATACTAAAACTGAAATTACAATAAAAGAAAATATATGCTAAAATTGAAGGCATGCTAAACAAATTATTGCAAAATCAGAACCAGTCAAACAGAAGGAACCTTAAACTCTTCATCATGACTTCTGCTGTGGTTGTTGTGCTTTTAGCTTTGGTATGTTGCTAACCCTTCCAGGCTACCATATTTTAGCACAGAACCCATTATTATTATTATTACATCATCATCTTTCTGATCCCAAAAATGTAAAAATCTCAGACTAAATTTTTCTTCAAGTATTTAATTTGGAGCCATTTATTTCTGACCCAAATCCATGTGAAAACACGACGTCTAAGAGAATATCTCACTTATTTACAGTAAATGGGGACGAACTTAGCGAAAACCTTTCTTGGTGTTTACAGAGGCACGGATTTGCAAAGAGAATTTAATTTTGACCTTTTACTGTGTGAAATAAATGTCACTGTTTTTGTCAACTTAAATAAGTCAGAAAATAAATGACATTGTTTTTATTTAGAGTGAAAGGTTTGCATAGCGGGCTGCACAGTGGCGCAGCGGGTAGCGCTGTTGCCTTGCAGCAAGAAGGTCCTGGGTTCGATTCCCGGCCCGGGGTCTTTCTGCACGGAGTTTGCATGTTCTCCCTGTGCATGCTGGGTTCTCTCCGGGTTCTCCGGCTTCCTCCCACAGTCCAAAAAACATGACTGTCAGGTTAATTGGCCTTCCCAAATTCTCCCTAGGTGTGAGTGTGTGTGTGTGTGAGTGTGTGTGTGTGTGTGTGGTTGTTTGTCCTGTTTGTCTTTGTGTTGCCCTGCGACAGACTGGCGACCTGTCCAGGGTGACCCCGCCTCTCGCCCGGAACGCAGCTGGAGAGGAACCAGCAACTCCCGACCCCGTTAGGGAGAAGGGTGACGGAAAATGGATGAATGGATGGATGGATGGGTTTGCATAGCCTGAACCCAACAGAATCTCGGCTGCGTAACTTTAACATTCTTGCTCTTCGTGCGTGTCATGGTGATCACATCCCAGCCCTCCTGGACAGGAATTTTTCCCACTGGCTCGGGTTTTTCAGCAGATTCATTACATCACCGCTGGGTTACATCACCGCCATCATGAGGTCCACATGGCCCTGTAAGAGCGCCCGTGAAATTGGACGTGACATCGCCCCGAGACAAAAGAGCGCAAAGTGGGGCGCTAAGTCACACTGATGTCAGGCGGCTCCCTTTGGGACCATTATAGTGCTCAGAGAAATGAGCTGGATTTCAGCAGCAGCTAAACGCGCCTCTGACCGAGTCGTAAATCTGATCCCTCCGGCTGGTGATGACTCTAATAGCGGCGTTTGTTTTTCCCAAACGAGCAGTCGCCTGTGACGCCCCGGGGATTCACGTGGAAGGAGAAATGAGCGCATGAAGACCAGCTGGTTTGTTTCGCTCCATCTGTCGAGTGCTGAAAGCGGCCAGCTAATTCTGCTGCAACATCACAGGCCTCAGCTGGCAGGTTCAAGGTTAAAGGTCATGAACCAGTCTGATTGTTTGGACAAGTTTAAGGAGAAAGCCTCTAATCTTTAGAAACAAGATGGCGGCAGGACTGAGGTTAGCAGAGCTGCTTCTGGACAACGACGTCCTCATGTCTCACTCTGGAAGGAATCCTGAAGTCACTTCCTGTTCTTCACCTCCAGCAGTGGGAGCCGCTAGCTAAGAAGGTAGCTGTGCCAACCCCAAAGCACTAGTCAGAAACATTAGTTCTGCTAATGTTTAAGCACCAACACAGTATTTAGCAGGAGCTAATGCTAAAGCACTACATCAACACAGTTTTCATCAATAATATTTTATTTATAATGGACTCAACGTGCCACAAAATGACAATAAGAACAATGACCAATGTAAAAGTGAACTCTAATGCTAAATCACAATATAAACATGGTACTCAGCAGAAGCTAAACTGCTATATCAACATGGTAGTTAGCACAAGCTAATGCTACCGTGCTAACTTCAATTCAAATTATTTCTGAGCCTCAAAGACTACAACGCTCCAGCAACGATATAATTTTTACATTATAATTTACATTTCTGTAATTACCTTTGTTATTGTTTTCACATTTGTTCTCTCCTGTCCATGTTTTATTTTAGACTTGAACTTTATTCAGCTGAAAGTTTACAGAGCATCAAATCAGCTCTTAAAATTGATCTGGAAACATTAATTCAGGGGAAGCTAACTGCGCTGAACGTTTTCAGAGCTAGCAGGATGTGGCTTAGCGCCAACAGTTGGTTTCCTCCGGTGTCACTGAGTCACTGTGTTCTGTAATGTAAGAACGGATCGGATCGCAGCGTGCAGCGGCTCCCGGATTCATTGATCAGCTGAGTTTAGGGCTCACTGATCAATAAGTTGGATCAGTGGAGAAAGCTTCGGATGATTTTATTGGATCAGCATCATCATCTCATGATGTATTAGCTGCATCCTTTTTTGGAGGAGTTTGACTTTTTCCCAGGAGGAAGAATCTGGCAAATATTTACTTGAACCAGGATCAGATGTCCTGCTGCTAAAGGAAAAAATCTTTTGCTAATTTTAAAATAAATGACTTGGTTCTCAGCGGTGAAGTGATGAAAGAAGGATGTGGAAGTGTCTCCAAGTCTGAATTTGTTAGCTCTTGATTTAGCGCTTTAGCGTGTTTTTGAAAAAAAATTGTGCATTTAGCTGTCACTGTTTCCCGTTTCCTGAAGCACAAACCATACAGAAAGGTGAGCAATGACACATTTTACCCTGTAGAGGGCGATATAACATGATCTAACACCTGTCTCTGACGCATGGTTTAAGTTAGCAATTTAGCATTAGCTCCTGCTAAATGCCATGTTGACATAGCGGCGCTTTTGCAGAACTAATGTTTATGATGACTGTTTTGTGTTAATTTTTATCTTGTGTAGTTCACCATTGTCTAAAATATTTGATAGAAAATAGATCCTGGGAAGCTGAAGTGCCTAAAAGCAAAGTTAACTGAAACGCTGTTTACCAAATGAGCCAATCCAAGAACCGCTTGGCGCTGATTGGCTGTTCCCATGAGGTCAGAGGTGCTAGCTTGCAGAGACACCAGCAGTGCTCACCATGGTCTAAAATATTTGAAACAGAATCTCTGAAACGCCGAGAACCGGCCGGCTGACCTGTGTTTGAGAAGCAGCGCTCGCAGGACGCTGGGCCGGTCCTCCGCTCTGATCTGGTCGGAGATGATCATGGTTTCCACCACCAGGTGGGCGATGCCGGGCAGAGTGTTCTGCTCCAGGTCCAGAAGGACGGCGCCTGAAAACAGACGGGAACGAGTGTTAGAACTGGAGTCTGACAGGAGCTACAGGTTAGCGCCACCTGGAACAGGAAGTAGCGGTTCACCGTGTGTGATGGTGCGGCGGAGCTCCAGCAGGCTCCGGAACGACAGCGACGCCACATGAGGTTTTCCCCAGCGGTCCGTTTCCTCCTCCACGTCCTCCTCAAACTTGATCCAACGCGCTCGCTCCTTCCAGCGCATCTCCTGGTCTTTGTCCACGATGAGCTCGTTGAGCTCCACAAACAGCTGCGGAGCAGAAATATTTTAAACTCCGTAGAGACGCGAGAACGCATCAGAACTGCCCTGAAAGGCCTCGGACCTCGTGGGTCTTCTTATCCGCCGCTCGCTTCTTCTTCTTCAGACTGGACAGCGGCGTGGAGCTCATGCTGGACCGCGACATCTGGCAACGCGAGGATTTCTTCACCAGGTGGCGCCGAACGCCGGGGTTGTCCTCAAACCTGTGGCCTGAAAAATCAAACGGGAATTAAAAGTCAGAGGCATAAAGACGCAACGATCCCAAGGTTCTCCACCAAAAGAGCAACGAGCAACAGATTCAGCAACTTTCTTACAGAAAACTGATTAATGACAAACTCACTAATTTGCTTTTATAAATAAACTAGCATAAATCAAGAGAAACTTTTTCTAAACAGTGACGAGCGACAAATTTAACATTTTTTTAAAATGGAGGCGAGCATTTCTGAGAAAAACTGAGCGACAGAAACCATGTTCTGTAAAATATAGACAAATTTAACTTTTTCATATGTTTTCCAATACAGTTGTATTGATTTGTTTGAGCAGAAAATGCAGATATGTTGGTTTATCTATGGTAAGACATTTTGAATAAAACATCTGAATGGTTGGATGACATGATAGCAACAATATTCCAGTTTATTAAAAAATTGTTAAAAAAATGGGAATATAAAGCAAGTTAAAGTTCAAAGAGATTCACATGATGAAAAAACAAACATTATTGACTAGAATCAATAATATTCCAGTTATTGATTATCTGGAAGGCTGATCCAACAGCAGCAGATCTTTAAATTGATTTACCACAGAAATATTTTAAAGTGTATTCTCTGAGCCGTTGCAGGAATCAAAGCCACTAAAGAGAAACGCTGGATGAGTTCAGACTTTAGTCCTCTGAAACGTTGTGGTTGAAGGCCCACTGCCCACTGTCAGAGGTCAGAGGTCAGCCTGATCTCTGGCCTCCAGCTGGGATAACTGAAGCTGTGCGTTGACTCTAAAACTCTAGATCTATTTAATCGTCTTGGTGTTTGAAAGGGTTCTGAGTCGTCTGGTGACGCTCCAACGTAGAGCTGCTTATCATATAGAGCTGCAGTAATGTGTGACCTCATCGAACAGGAAGTGATCCGCGCCGTCTCAGTAGGCAAAATAAAACAAAATAAAGGGAGTACAAACTTTTCCTGTGAATGACAAAGTTCTGCTGACTGGCAGAGTGAATCCATGTAGCAACAAACACGTAGCTGCTATGTTAGCTAGCAGAGAAAAGCTACATTTAGTAGTTTGGCAGTAAGTACTGCAGTAAATATATGTAGTACTAAGATACACTGATCTTAGTACGACACACAGGTGAGTAGAGAACTCAGAAACTGTCATCAATTAATAGTTGTAACGTGTCGATATTGTTGCTCGTTCTGAGCTTGTGGCTTACTTATTGTTGTCATAGCAACTGCCTACCAAGATGGCTGCCAGCTACACAGTTCATGGAAGTGTGACATCACATGAGATCTGTGTGTTACTTGTTATGATCTCAGCTAACAGAAACATGTTGATTTTAAATAAAAGGGGTCCAAGACCTGGACCCTGAGGAACTCCACGTGAACAGAGAACCTTTTTATTCAGAAACCGATGCTGAGATCATGCAGCCTGAGTCCTCCCTGCCTCAGTTAACTTTCTATCACTGTTTATGAATTCATGATGCTCATATTTACTGATAATTTGGTTTCCTGTTTAAAAATGGCTCCATTTTACTTCCTGTTTCTGTTTTACACTTTGAAGGAGTAAAACCTTATGCTGATGTTCTGTGGGTCCAAACGGGAGCTTAAAAAGCAGAACCGCTGCGTCAGTCAATGAGATGTTTCCGCCCGGCTGCAGCTGACCCAACAGGAGCCGCTGATCGATGCCAGGCAGGAAGTCCCGACTCGATTCTGCAGCACGCCTCATGAGATCCAAACCCATCATGGAAAGTCACTTCCTGCTCCATCGATCAGTCATGTACAAATATCCCAGAATGCACCAGCACCCCAGGACAGTGATGTAATAGTTCCCAGTAATATGAGAGCTAAAACTGAGAGGCAGTAGTTTACACTCACTGAATCAGTGGAGGTCAGAGGTCATGATTCAGAAAGAGAAAAATGGCCTCCATGGGACGGAGTGAAAGCCAGAACCGCTGCTGACCCGGATCGACAAAACGACCTGAACGAAACGGAAAAACCCCCAAAACCTCAGATTCATATCTCATTTTAATAACGAGTTTTTAAATCTCATTTAATGAGTTTTTGTTTTATTTTTTTAACAAGCTTTGCATTTCAGTTTGATTAATTTTGCTCCTCATTTTGTTTTCAAATGATCGAGTTTTTTAAAATCTTGTTTAGAAGAAATAGTTTCTAATTCAGGATCTTGTGTTGATGTTGCATCTAATTAGGTGACCAATAAAGATGATTTGATGTGCAGAATTTCATTTATGGGCAACACACTGAATGAACGACACACCGCACACTTCAGATGTTTCCTTCAGCTGCTCAGTCATCTGTCCGTTATTAACTTGGCTCCTGCATGACAGAAACCAGTTTTAACGACTTCTATGTCTGCAGTCAACCAGAACAGCTGCAGCCGAGCTCGGTGGTGGCAGTGTGGTGATGTGGGGCTCTCTAGCAGAAGATATGGAAGGAAAATATGTCACTATTTGCTGGGACCATAAACTGTATATGAAACTCATCAGCTACCCTATTTCTGAATAACTCACAAAACTAAGTTAAGGTTTTGGAGTGTCCTAGTCAAAGTCAGGGAGATCTTGCTGCAAAACCCTCCAGTGAGCTGAATTGAAGCTATTTTAGTGGGCATCTCGTCCACAGTGGAAATCCCCACGGGTCCTGCTGGATGTTTTCCCTCCTAACGAAGGGAGGCGGTTCGGACTCACGGCTCGGTTCCTGCGGCGCCTCCATGTGGCTGTGGATCGACTCCAGCAGGTCGTAGTCGTCAAAGTCCAGAACAAACTCCTCAAAGTCCTCGAAGCCGTCCGCCAGGGAGAAGGAGCCCTGGCGCTCGTACTGCTGCGCGGCGGGGTGGTGGCGCCGAGGCCGCGCAGCGCGCTGCAGCGCCGCTCATACTGCGCGTCAGAAGAGCCGGCGCCGCGGCTCGCCCGTCCCTCAACGTCTGTCATCTCCAGCGCGCGTTCCGGCTGCCGGCCGCCTCTCCGCTACCGATCACTCTGATCATCCAGCGATCCGGACCCGCGAACCGAGCCGACACGCTGCGAGGGCGCAGAAACCAGAACCTGCGGCCCGCTGGGCGATGGGAGCATGGAGGCCAGTCTGAGGGACAGTTTGAGGCTGCGGGATGGAAACGGAGGTATTGATGCTGCGGTGGCGCGCCGCCCTCTTTTATCGACGGATTGGAAAACAGGGGAGCGGATCAGGGGAGGACACGGAACGACCTCTATTCCCGCTGCGCCTCCTTCCAAAACAGTTTCTGACGCGCCGCTCTCATTGAACAACCAAAACAAGCTTTCATTCATAAATCCTTAAAGCTGAAGGGGGAAAGTTTCCCTCCTTCAGTTTGACGCCGTTGACTTCAGCTGCTGGAACAACAATAAGTCAAACATTGGCCAACTTACTGACCAGTATCTATGACTCCGGAGATGGGACTCATCAAAATCTTTATTTCTTCTTCTGCTTTGAAGACATCAAGCATTTGAGCTGACTCGTTGCTGACTCGTACAAATAGACTTGATTGATTGATTAACTGATTGGGGTCTTTATTTGAGAAAAGCTTATTTCAGATGAAAAGCCGGCAGTAAAACTCTCCTGGACGTAGCTGCTAAGCTAGCTGGCGCACAGAGACTCGTTTAGATTTGAACCGAACGTGTTAAAGTTAATGTGATGCAGAAAATACAAGAGGTGATGAAGATGAGGAGAACCACACTGATGAAGAGGAGCGAGTGGGTGGGTTTCTAACTCAAACTGTTAGCGGTTAGCATCAGGATAAAAACATTTTCTCTAATTGATAAGAAATATTTTTTTACAAAAGACATAAAGATGCTACTTTAAACATCCTTTCATTACTTCCCAATTTGTTTTGACTTTGTGTTAGCTCCTGCTAATTAGCAGATGCTAGTGCCATTCGTCTGCAACTGGTTTAGCTAAAGCTAATGTCGTCAACTAACTTTATGAAGATAAAGTTAGTTAGCAAAGCCTTTTGAACTTCCCTGTTGTTGAAATATGCTGTGCAAATAATCTCTTTGATAATTAGTGGTGTTAGCTCATGCTACCAGCATTAACTCTCGCTAGTGCTGTAGTTGTAGCTAATAGCATTAGCTCCTGCTGATGGTGTTAGCTTTAGCTAATCATAACAGTTGATCACAAGTAAGTAACCTAATATTTCTAGGTTAATGAGAAAATGAAAACATATTTAGTCAAATGCGTTTAGCTAGTTGAGGATCCCTTCAATAAACAATAACTATTAGCACAGCTAATACTGTTAGCCATTGTGTTGCCACGTTGGTTTCATTCCAGGCCTTTGGTGTTCAGAAAAAGAAACAGATGAAGCTAACCTCCTAAAGTAACTGAATATTAGTCCGTCTTCCTGTTTCATGTGTTTCTGTACATTTTGTTGGACAGAAACAGAGCTAGCATGCAGCCTGCATGTGAAGCGCTGCAGGTTTCAGGGCAGATGGCTCCTTAGCAGTCGATGGCCGCTCTGCTCTGGTTGATGCAGGAACCGCCAGAGGCAGGGTCGCCGCTGAAGGGGAATCGACTCCACTGCCCATTAATTAACCCCTCCTGACTCTGAAACCTGCTTTTCTCTCCACACACAGGAACTCATTCGCGCGTCGACTGCAGATAGTTCCTCTGGAGAAAAACACCCGGAAATAATGTCAGAGAAATTATAATAATTTATGAGAAAATCTCCTATTCAAAGATTGAAATGAAACTGACACTTTTGTCTTGTTTAGTTTGCATGTTAACAGGTGCAGGTGGGCTTCAGTACCTCAAATGCAACTTTGTTCAGTTTGACTTAATAAGTTTAAATAATTAGCAAAATTATGTGGTACTATTTACCAAAATATTCACCACATTTGGGCTTCAGTAGATTTAATTTTGGCATTACCACTCGTATTATTCATTATTTATAAAACTTTTTTTTTACTTGTTTGTATTTATTTATTTAGTACTTATTTACTACCTCGTTTTATTTCATTTTAGAACTTTATTTCAGATTTTTATAATTTACTTTTTTATATTCTGTTCAATTTAATTTTAGCACTTTGTTTTTATTTTAATTAAATTGCCTTGTGTTTTTTATTTTATTTCATTTTAATCCTTTATTTATTTCATTATTTTTTTTAATGTAATATTTATTACTTCAGATTTTACTTGTATTTTTATTTATGTTTCTCTGCTTTAATAAATTCATCGAATAAACTGAAGTTTTAATTGTGAAGAATAAAATCCTGCCTTTAATCTCAGTGTTTGTTCGGCTTTGTTCCAGCAGGTGGCGCCAGATCTTCACTATAAGACATAAACTGAGGGCAGATTTTCTTGTTGAGCTTTAGAAAAGCTTTGATAATAATAAAATAAAACAGAATTAGTTGGCAGCATGATTAAACAGAATTTGATTTCTTTGAATTTAACTTAATATAACTTGATAAACCAACAGAATGATAATCAGATCTTACTTTTCATGTCGTCCAGGTCAGCGCTGACCAACATCTGGGCCTCGGCCTCGTCGGTGGGCACCTGCTGGTATACGGCGGCCTCAATGGCGGTCATGCTGCCGATGCAGAGCCGCTCTCGCAGGTCGTAGTTGCTGCGCTGGGCGGCCGGTAGCCGATGGTGGACGGCTTTCCGCCGCAGCCAGCCGCGGCTTGGCGCCGGACTGACGGCTTCCGACTCTTCTGACGCACTGATAAGATCAACACAAGGAAAACTGAGCAAATGTTTCCATTAGCTTCTAAATCAAGCTTTGTTTCATTTAAAATGACTAAATCAGGTTTTCTGTTGACACTGTATGAATTGTAATGCCACAATTTGGCCAGCAGGAGGCTCTGATGGAAACCTCTGAGTCATCAAAGCGACACGGTTCTGCCCGACCCAATCACCATGGAGCCCCGGGCCTCCCGCAGCAAAACGCCATGCATGATTCACAGACTCAACAAATTATTCATATTCTGATGGTCCTGCATGTCAGACGCCCAGCCGGCCCAATTAATGTGCAACATTCAGGGATGTAGGAGCCCGAAGAGCCGCGCCCAGAGCTCATTACTGGTTCAGGGGAAACAGCTACTGGTTTTAATGGTTCTATGTAAAAACAAGAGAAGGAAAAATTTAACTCCTGTCATGTTTCCTATGACTTCCATGATCCATGTTCAAAAGATTATCGGGTTTCAAATTTATTAACCTGCAAAATAAAATTCAACTTTGAATGCAAAAAAATATAATCTTTTTTATTAATATTATTTTTATTTGTTAAGTTGGTTATTTTATTTAAACTTATTTATTTTCATATTTATCATTTTATTTTATCTTCTGTAATTACTTTAATTTATTTTTTTTTATTGACTTTTTCATTTTTAATTTGACTTTTTATTCATTTATTTCATTTTTAGTACTTTATTTTTTCATTACTTTATTTAATTTTAACATTTTAGACATTTTATTTATTATTCATGACTATTTATATATATTATTTAAAAATATTATCAGGGTTTTCTTGAATTTTATCCATTATTATATTTCAGTATATTTCTTTTATTTTGTATTCTGTATTTTTATGAACACTATTTTTCAGCACATACAGAAATAAAAATACTTGACCGACTGTCCTGGAATTCAGCTGGTGTTGCTAGGTAACGGGGCTCAGCTTGGCTGGGGTTGCTAGGTAACGGGGCTCAGCATGGCTGGAGTTGCTAGGTAACGGGGCTCAGCTTGGCTGGGGTTGCTAGGTAACGGTGCAGTTCCATGGACGTGACTTAACGTTCGAGGGACTTTTGAAACGGCTTGTTTTCTAGAGCCTTAAAAAACATTAAACTATCACCAGAAAACAGCTGGATGAGTTTTTTAAGTGTTCGGTTTGTTTTTAGAAGCAACAGAAACATAATTGAAAATACAAAAACATCAGATATGGCGGAAAAGAGATGGTGAACTTTTTCAAACTGTTCAGCTTTAAAGGGGACAGCGAACCTTCGTGAAGCTGCTTGTCCTCCATCTTTCTCCTCAGTTCTGTCGTTATTCGCCGCCTCCTTTGTCAGCGTGAGCGCCGTTTTCCTGGAAGCGGAACGCTTTTCGTTTTCCACGTGGACGGCAGCAAGTCGTGGCGGTTCCTCCAAGTCCTCTTGGCTCCCAAAACTAAACTGAGAGGAAGACGAAGCTCAGTGAGAAGAGAGGAAACGTCCGTCAATTCAACGGGAACGTTTGTTTCTCCGACTTATTTTACCTGTGGCTGGATGTCGGGGAACTCGGCGGGCGTGGCGGTCGCCAGGCGTCCGTTGGCGTCAGACTCCGCCTCTTCCTCGTCTACTTCCTGGATGGTGGGCGTGACGTCGGAGGGTGGCAGCGAGGTTTTTTTTTTCTTGCGTTTCTTCTTGTGCCTGCGGTCGGCGCCGTGCGGCCGCTTGCGCTGCAACGCGGGCATGTGAGTGGATAACGGGTGGTGTGTGTGGAGAAACGCGTGTCTGTGATCTGCCAGAGAAACAAAACGTTAAACTGGATCTGAAGAAGAAAAACGTCTAGGGTTACAACAGCTCTGATTCAGTTAGCGTTAGCTCTCACTAAATGCTAGTTTTTACTAGCATTTATTAGTTAAACGCTGTTTAGTTTCTACTAGTTTTGATTGGGTAATGAACACTTAACAGAAGATGAAATTGTATTCAATTATTCCTGAACAACTGATTGAAGCTAGCTTGGTTAGTCCACAAATGACAAATTTATACTAGTTCACCATTTTTAATAGACGAATGGCTTGTCCATCAGCTAATGGCTAACTAATGGGTAACAGACTAGCCATTGGTCTGTTTGCATAAGTTAATTGCTAATGCTAATGGCAAGTCTGCTAGCAGCATAAGCATAATGGATGACTTATGCTAGCCTGCCATTTTGTGAACTAGCGCCAGTGTGGCTAGGAAGATTACAGCGTGCCGTCATGTGACGTGAACTGCTTTAGTGGGAAAATAAAACCTATTTCAGTTCAACAGGCTAATAAACAGATTCATAAACACAAAATATCTCTAATGGTTTAGTAAGTTTCATAAACAAATGATATAGTTCCAGTTAGTAATAGCTTTTTCCCATTAATGACCCTTTAGCCATAAAGCAGCACATAAAATGAATCAACATTAAGCTAAATGTGTTTATTTGAGCTGTGCCACCCGGCTTACACTCAAAGTCCTTCTCGGTGTAAAGGCGGCCCATCCGCTCGGCGCTGCAGGACGCTGCATCTCCGATGATGTCTCTGAAGCGCTCCACAGACAGAGCCTTCTCCCAGCTCTCCTCCTCTTCCTCTTCCTGTTCCTCCTCAGCTGCATCCTGATCCTCCACCTTCACCTGGAGGAAAAACAAACATTCAAAGTTTCCAACTCCATTCACACCCCAAGAAAACGGAATGATTCACGTTTTGATTCACTGATGATGGATGCTAACGCTAGGCTAAACTTGTAACACAAACAACAAAGTCGCAAAAATACGAGAATCAAGTCATAATAATTAATTAATTTCTAAAAGTACAAAACTAAAATTGCAAAAATGTGAGAATAAAGTTGAGCATCTTGTGAAGTTTTAGTTTCATAAATCATAAATACCTCGGTATGAAAACAGTTTGTCACCTCAAACATTCGAAGGCCTCTACATATTAATCTGATGAATTTTTATTTATTACTGAATATTTTAGAAATATTCTACCTTTAATCTGAGGTTATAATCCCAGAATCTCCCCCAGACAACAGAAAGACGACCATGTCTTTAAAACTGCAGCTGCATGAAGGAAAACAAATCAATACTTCAAAGTGCTAAGCAGCAACAAAAAATAATGCACTGCTTTCCCTGGGGGATGAGGGGGCGTGTCCTCGCCCTGCGGAGCTCCTGATTGGTCAGAACCCTCAAACAAGTTGCTGACTCAGCGTCTGATTGGTGCTGACCCAGGAAGGAGTCTGATCCCTGAGCGGCCTCAAGTTTCTGAAGCGCCCATTAGCGGCTAATCACCAGAGGGACGTGGGGACGGGATGCATTTAATGCGCTACCTGCTGCAGGGCGGCGCAGGCAGGGGGCAAGAGGGTTTCTACCGGGGCAAAACTCCAACCCTGAATTTACCAGATGTGATGGAAATTGACTTTTTCCACCAGAAAGAAACTATTTACCCTAACCTAACCTTAATAAATATTTTCTGAGTGCAAATAAGAGGAAGCTGCCATGTTCTGCCTCAATGCTCCATCCTGCACAACATCATTCAAAATGAAGAGCAAATCAAGAGTTTTCCATCAGTAGGAATCAAGGATTACAAAGTTTCCATGTCCTTACAGAAAGATTATTTTTATTGACAGACTGGAAAAGTTTCTGTTAAATACACCCGGCCAGCAGGTTGGTGCCACCCAGGCTGAGTGTTTCTGTGAGATCAGATTAGTTTTTCCTTTGTTTGTAGATGGTAGTTAGGCCCAGTTTTGTTTTATTGGCACAAACTAAATGTCCTTTTTCTCCTCAGAGTCTGTGCAATCTTTGAGATTTTTGCTGAAAAAAAAAAATAAAATCCCATTTTTATACAACAACTGGCGCCCAGTCAGTTTATTGTGGTTGTTGTTGGTGGCAGCACCGATGCAGAAATGTGCAGTGAAGTCATGTGTACAACATGTCGGACATCTTTCTGTGCGTCTTCGGTCATCTGCTGCGGTTCTGAACCAAACCGCGTTCACACGATGCAGACAACAGATACTAACGGCTGAACAGGCTGAACAGCCGCGGCTGCAGAGACGACACGAACGAAAGGGGATTCGACTGCGACGTCTATGAGAAACAACCAGCTGACAGAAATAATGCAGCGCCGACCCACCAGGGTCTCTGAAACCCCCCAATGTGACGGTTTCTCCTCTCTGAGACGACAGGTGGTTTTGGAGAGCAGCCAAACATCTTATTAGATAATTCAGCAGAAGAAATGATCATCCAGAACAAAATTACTGACTGTTTTGAGTCAGAAGTGGAGGGTACAGAAATATTGATTCTGAAGTCCTGAATGATTTAAACATTCAGAAAACAAAGAAAAGGTGTTGGATAAATGCTTCTGTTTAATATCTTTTGCATCATATTTTCTTGTCATGCTCCTTTCTGGTATTTCCACTCTCTTTTGTTTTGCCATTGGTTTTGTCTGTTTATGTTTTGTTGGAAGTTTAAAGTGAAGCACTGGCAGTTTTTATAACTGGTAAAAATATTTTACCAGCTTCCTGTTTGCAGGTTTCTCTCTGGGCGCTCCGGCTTCCTGCCGCAGTCTAAAAAGATTTTAGAATTTACATGGATGATAGAAGAAAACAGAAACTTGTTTATATTATTATTATTATTATGATTAACTGGTCAGTGATGAAAACCTCTCCTTTGCTCCATTACGACACTTTCTGCCCGTCTCGCTGTAAGACCGTCTGAGCGGCTCTGGTCCATACATTTTGGAAAGTGTGTTTTAAATTTAAAAGGCTGTAGTGATTTTACCTTCTAGACCTCCTGCCGTGTGTGTGTGTGTGTGTGTGTGTGTGTGCGTGTGTGTGTGTGTGTGTGAGACGTTTCCGTACCATCACATTCAATCTCAGCATTGCTCAAAACCATTCAGTAGTATCAGCATTTTCTTCAGTTTTTGTTTTTTTTGTACATAATACATTGTTAAATTCTAACATTATTTAAAGTTTTTTTCTGTCAGCTGTTCTATGACGATGTGAAACACGTTAATTAACCCGTCTGTGTTTGTTTCAGCTCCAGTAGTTTGACACATTCAGGTTCACCGTATTTAATCTAGTACAGTAAATAAAATACAGTACATAAACCACCCAATACCTTCCAATGAGCAGTTAGCAGTGATAAGATTAAACAATTCACAACATTAATTACGTTAAGTTAATAGTATACACAAAGCAAATTTACTCATGAAACACTGTAATTTGTCTAAAATATATGTTACAACATAATACTTGTACTTAAAACCGAGAGCCGATCCGAATGCAGATCGCAGTCACAGAAAACCCTGGAGGGACCAGCAGTTACTGGTTGCTACGGTAACCACCAACCGCCAAAGGAAGCAACGCGACATTAGAAAGTTTCTGAAGAAATTTAAACGCCGGTTGGATCCCAGCGTGAAGTAAATTTGAAAATACAGTCGTATTAATACCACAATAAAGTCATCCTAGTATGAGATTAAAGTCATCAGAATATGAGATTAAATTTGTAATATTACCAGAATAAAGCGATTAAAAAAAGAAGCTTTTCATTTAGATGAAGTGTTTTGTCCAGAATGTCAACATTACGTCAGTTTTAGAAATGAAACAAAAGCTTTATGAATGTAATGTCTCGCCTGGAACAGATAAAACTCACATTAATTTGAAGGGATTCCTACCTGTTGTAGGTTAACCAGAACATCATGACCTCCAGTAGCCATGAGTCCAAACCGGCAGCCAACAGGAAGGGTCTCAACTCGCAGGCTAGCTAACAAGGCCGAATGCTAATGTAGAGGAGCTAAAGGCAGGAACCTTTGCAGGGCAAAGGAAGAGTTTAACGGGTTAGGACTGAAGGGGAGGTACGGTTAGCGCCATGGGCAGAGGAGGGAATGGATCAGGTGGGAAACGGAGGGAACCTGGAGAAGGACGGGATCAGCCCTTCTCTTTCACCGCAGGGGGTCCAGTAATCCTTTGGGGTGGCATAACCTGAAGGAGAAAGACAAAACGAGACACTTCAACTTCTGACTTAGCACTTTTACCACTGGATAGCATAGCAACTGTTAGCTGGTGACGCCTGTTAGCCACTATAGCTAGTGATGGCTGTTAGCCGCTACAGCTAGTGACGGCTGTTAGCCGCTATAGCTAGTGACGGCTGTTAGCCGCTATAGCTAGTGACGGCTGTTAGCCGCTACAGCTAGTGATGGCTGTTAGCCGCTATAGCTAGGCATTGAGTCGTGTCAACAAAATTATTTGTCACAAAGTTAGTTGTAGCTCATTTATTTCTTATCCAACTTCTATAAATAAGGCTGAAATTACAGCTGAGGAAACTGCTTTTAATATGTAAATTATGAATCTACTTAGAGTGGCAGCTAGTGAGTATTTTAGTAATCAAACAAGTAAAGTTGTCACTCTGCAGATTTTCATTTAACCACTTAAGCCTATTTGATACAATATCTCAAATACACTAAGATGTAAATAAATAAATTCATTTTTTAATAAGAAATTAAACATTTTATTGCATAAAATGAACAATATAGCATTTCTCTATTGCCTATTCCTTTGTAGATCAACTGATTCATTTTTGCATTAACTGATTTAATAACTAGAGAGCCTATAATCTCCTGATATGAGTTGTTTGTTTTATTTTTGGAGAATTTGAACCATGTGGAACTCCTGACAGGCAAACGCTGGCTCAGCTTCTGCTCAGCGAGCTCCATACTATTTACTACAATAATATCAAATGTCTGTGTAATGAGATAGCTTTGAATGGACCAGCTTTTAAACGACTGAAGGAGACGGTGATACATGAAGCTGGAGTAATACTCTGTTAGCATACAGTGTGGTCTAAAGGTGAATGATAAATCCCAAAACAGAGGCTAGACAGGAAAATAAAACCTGTGGGCAATGACCTCTTCGATGGAAAGATGAACTATTGGTATCGAAATAACGCTAACAGAGCTGGAGCTAAAAAGGAAGCTAACCAGCTTCACCTTAGCACTGAAAAGCTGCTAACATAGCTTTGTGTTTAGCACTGAAAGGTGGCTAATACGGTTTCACTGTTAACACTGAAAGGCAGCCAGCAGAGTTTTGCCGTTAGCGCTTTAAGGCGGCTAACATAGCTTTGCTATCAAGGCAGCTCTAACAGCTTGACAGTTAGCACTAAATGACAGCTACTAGAGCTTCAACATTAGCACTGACAGGCAGCTAACAGAGCTTGACTTTTAGCAATGACAGGTGGCTAACAGCTTTAGCACTGAAAGGCATGGCTAACGCGCTCCACTGTTAGCATCAAAAACCAGAGCTAGCTTCATTGCCTTCATTACGCGATGTCCTTCCATCTCCTCTCTCCCAGCTTCTCCTTCAGTTCCTTTGAATGGGAATAAAATCAGCAGTTGCATAATTTATCAATAAAACATTTAACATGGGAAAACATATCGCTACTTTCGCCAACAAATGTACCGTTTTAATAAATCTTGAAGAAACGTTCTTGGTTGTACAGATGGGTTGTGGTAAATGATAAAATCCTGTGATTTGGGACTTTTTTTTTAACACAGTTGGACTTGGCATCGTTGCAGAGACATCTTGCAGTTTCACAGCCCACACTGACAAACTGACAGGTTTTTTCATGCACAGCAAACAGAGAGTGCAAGATTGTGACTTTACTGGAGTTAATCCAGTAAATAAAATGCAGCATTCTCCCAAAATGGCTGCAACAACATTCAAATCTTGACCCATTAAATCCAAACTCTGAACCAGAAACTATCAGCAGACTCAGAATTTATTTGTACAATCAACCTGACAGACTTTTAGATTCAGCGCTCTGGTTCCTCTTTGAAACAAATTACTCACCAGCAAGTTAGCTGCAGTTTTTAGCAAATATGAAAACAAACTTAATATTTAGCAAACTAAACAGGTTTGAAGCAAACATTTATTTTGAATTTTAGCATACAGTGTAAGCTAAATACTTAGCTAGCAATGTAAATTAAATGTTTAGTTTTTTAGTAAATTTAGTTTAGCTTCAAATGAAATATTTTCCTGCTAACTAAATATTTCATTTGAAATTAAACAATTCTTGCTAACTAAGCATTTAGCTATTGAGCTAAATATTTTGAAAACAATATTTTGTTTGAAACTGAATATTTAGCTTAAGAAATGTTTAGCCTCAAAGTAAAATAGCTTGCTAACAAAAATGTTGTTTTGAAACTAAGTACTTAGCTTGACAACTAAACGTTTAGTAAACAATTAGCTTGGTTAACTAAATATTTCATTGGAAACTAAATATTAAGCTTGGTTACTGTGTATTTAGTTAAGAGGCTAAATATTTAGCTTCCCATCAATATATTTAGTTAAAGTAAAAGTTCTACAAATAAAATAATAAGCTTCAAACAAAATATTTAGCTTGCTAATTACATATTTAGCTAGATAATTAACTATTTCGTTGAAAACGGACCTTTACATAAATTGATGTTAAAAATATAACTTTTTCTCTTATGACAGGCTGAAAAGCCCAAATGATGGCTGTTAATTTTTACTGTGTAGCTTTACAAGCAGCACATCCTCCTACAGCTGCTTTCCACAGTAAAATATTGCATCCATATAAAATCTAGTCGCTGGTTTGAAGCGCCCGCCTGCCGTGTGCCGCGGATCGCGATGTTTGCTGAGTCATGATTCATGACTGTCTCTCCAACAGGCTCCCTGTCCTGCAGACTCTCCGATGCTGCGATGCATTTCCCGCTGCATCACCCAGCGCGCTGCAGCACATCGACACTAACCGGGGAAACGGCAGCCTCCGAGTCTCCTGACGGCACCTGAACACACCACGCTGCTGTAAAGCTGCACAATCAGCGCCGTAATCTGCAGCTGCTATTTCCACGCAACATGCGTGTCTTTGCTGCAGCCGCCCACTCGGGATTATTTCCACAGCAGCGGAAACCTACCTGCGCCGTGGCAGCGCAGCAGTCCGGCTGCAGAGGCGGAAAGAGCCGATGTATCCCGCGGCTATGCGCGGAACCAGCCCGACTGCTCCGCGGTTCCGTAACCCAGTAAAGACACGCCAGTCTGCCCACTGGAAGGATGCGACACCACGTGACCGTGGACGGACTGCGAGAAAAAAAAATCAAACCGAAGAAAACTTCAGGGTTTCATCTGAATTAAGTCAGATTTGCTGATTAAGTACAAAATAATAATAATAATAATAATAATAATAATAATAATAATAATAATGAATAAAAAATAAGGAAATTTGATGTAAATAGAAAAACTGAATAAATTCCTGCCAAAAAATTTAATTAAAATAAAAAAAAAAAGAAATAAAATCTGAAATTTTGAGATTACATTCAGAAATTTTTTAGAAAAAAAAACATTTCTGAGTTTAAAAACATCAATTTCTAGCATTTTTTTTTTTTTTATTGTTTTTACTTTTGAAACTGAAATTTCTCCTCAAAGGATTCAGACTTAACAGAAATGTGCAAAAATCACAAACCCAAAGGTTCCTCTCAGAATATTGCTATCTAAAAAATAAAGTGAATTTTTAAATTTTGAAGTAAACCCATGAAATCATTCAGTCTGTCCAACACCAGTCAGTGGGCGGGGCAGAACTTGAATCGCTGAACTCTGTTAACCTCAGTCTTTGACAGTCCTGGCTGCCCTTGTGATGGAAGATCATCATTAATGTTCCTCGGAGTTTGTAGGAGAAATTTTACTCTCAGCAGGATAAAAACAGAAACATGTTTTGGAAAACAGCAAAAAGTTTCAGTGGATTTCTAATATCGCCCTCTGCTGTATCGGAGTGTCATCACCTGATCTGCAGCGATCTGATCTGGGATCGATTTGTCTCGACTTGCTGTCAGTCACCATGAAATCACTAATTACACATTTTATTTGTTTTCTGCATCAGCTGCAATAAAACTGACATATGTCAGCGAATTGTTATTAAATGATGTAAATATTTATTTCATGGTTTGTTTAATTAATGATTGACTTATGCATGTATTTAATCTTGTATCTCACTATTTTCACCTTATCTGCTGCCGAAAGAGAAGAAAAACTGCAGACGATGAATCAGACAAAAACACAAATGTTCTCAATAAAACATTTGTTAGCTTCATTAGCTAAGTGTTAGCTTCCCCCTCTCTAACACTTAGCTAATGTTAGAGAGTCAGAAAGACTCGCTACTTTCCTCTAACGGTCAAAGTTAGTGTGGTAATTAACATATCGGTTAGTTTGACACATTTTTCTGAATGGGCTGATGCGCTTCTTAGCTTTTGTCGTCGTTTTTCTGGCCGTCTTGCTCATTCCGCTTCGGTTAGCATCAACCATTAGCTAAAATGACGCTATTTATAAACTTAGAGGCGAGGGGCGGGGCCAAGGAGGACTGAGGGACTTCATTGGATAAACCCAATGTCCGTCAATAAAATCAACCAATGGGCTGTCGCGGTCGACAAAAATTAGATTTAATATAATTTTTTGTTAAATTATGACAGTGTAGGGCCGCCAGATATGGACAGTATATAATTAGTCTGGACTCCAGACGGTCAGTCCCCAGTGGAGGTGCGTTGCTCCAATTTACACACCACTTTTACTTTTACCCGCATTTGGCCAGCGAGTGTGTGTGTGTGTGTGTGTGTGTGTGTGTGTGTGTGTCTGTGTAATTTCCCCCCCTGGTTTCATGTAAACAAAAGCTGTGAGAATCTGTCCAATAAAAACTCTGAAGTTGAATTGATTCATCCCTCCACTAGAGGGCAGCACAACTTCAAATTTAACACAATATTGAACTCAAAACAAAATGTGTTTCAAGGCTTTTTCATTTTTAATGACTCTTAAATCACTGGTAATGGTGATCAGGTCAATTATGTGACAAACTTTAAAATAAATTAAGGACTCTGCTTCACACAGAATGGATTATCAGCATTCAAACTCTTTCTTTTGTCTTTATTTACAGCCTTTATTCTTTACTAACCTTGTCTTTAACTTAAAAAAAAAGTTACCATACATAAACTAGAATGACTGACTTTTTCCAGTTTTGGTTTAACTAACCAGGGTTAGGGTTAAATTCATAAATTTGATCACTTGAGTAGCGATGCAGCGTTTGTTTCTGCCCCTCTTTATGAAACTGCTCCTGCTGGATGATGCTGTGCTTGATTTGTAGTTTGGTGGGCTTTGCCAAAAAAAACACGAGTAACTATTATCAGCAAAAAAAAAAAAAAACAAAAAACAACTAAATCTAATAAAAACCTTCAAAACCCAAGACAAAAATGAAGTTGTTTTTTCATGATTGTTCATTAAGTTTATAGAAACTGTTTGCCGATTGGATGATCTTTAAAGTGCAACTAAACCCTGAATCAAGTTTCTTTTTTTAAATAAAGTGTCAAAATTGGTCCAAAGAGGTGCTGGACATATTTGTACATTTTCCTGTACATTTATTTAATTCTGCAACATTTTTCCCAAACTGCCCTCGTTGGGGTGAATGGTGGTACTGCATGCGATTTTCCTATTGGTTCCAGTCCAGGTTGGTTGATGTTTACCTCACTCAGCACTGAAAGCGTCTCGCTCAGACGCGCCCCCTGGTGGCGAGTCGGGAGGTGGACTAGCTAGCATTGATCGATAGCGTTTCTCAGCTTTGCACATTTGAGATTTATTGACATTGTTGACTTTTTGTTGCCATTAAAATCTCCAGAAGAAAATAAAAAAGCGTTAGATTTATTACTAGTTGTTTTTTTTAAAGTTTCTGAGACTGTTGCTCGTTGCTTCTTTGACAAAAATTAACTAGATTTGTCACAAGGCACTTTGTGAAAAACTTGATCTGTTGCTAATCACTTATTTTTTAAAAAGTTGCTAGATTTGTTTCTACTTGCCTTTTAGTTTTTTTTACAAAATAATTAGACGTGTCACTTTTTGGAAGAAACTAACTACATTTGTCACTGCTTGTTTTTTGAAGTTGTTAGCTTTGTCACTAGTTGCTGTTTTGCAAAATCGTCACTAAGTTTGTTTGTAGCCATTTTTATCACTAACGTTTTTTTAAAAATGTATCAGGTTTGTTATTAGTTGCTTTTTCGAATGAAAGTCGCTGATTTGTTTTGCAGTCTGTTGTTTGCAGGAGTCGTCTGCTGCTTTTCTCTACAATGTCTGAATATATAGCAACATATTTTATAAGTTGGCATTAAAGTTGTCAGGATGATGAACCGGTTTGATGCCCTCCACTCATTCCCAAGCGTGGCCACGCCCCTCCATGTATTTGGACTCCGCCCACTTTCAAATGTTTTGGGGGCGGGGCTAAGTTTTCACAGGAGGTTGGTTCCGCTTCAAAAGCGGCTGATTGCAGAGGATTTTGTTTGTGGGTATCGCAGTAAAGGGGCTGATTACAGATGCAGCTCAGCAGGCTGTAGGTCTGCGGTTCAACTCCGACCACAGAGGCGTTTGCTGCAGGTTTTCCTGAATTTTACATTTTAATATGACAAAATGTGTAAAAAAAAATAAAAAAAAAATTGTTGAGAATAATTTTGCAAGCTGTTGTAAATTTTAACTCATACATGAGATTTGAAACCTACAACCTTTTCTTATCAGCAGAAAAAAACAACTAATCAGTTAATCACATGATCAATTATCAATTTGTTGTTTATTTTTTCTACAAAAGTTTGGATATTTAATTTTTTTTTCCGAGTTTTAAATGCTCTTCAAAAATTAAAAAATAAATTTTATTTTATTTTTTTTTTTTTATCTTTGTGGGATTTGGATGAATGTTCTCTTACTACCAGTTGAATTATTTATTTTTTTTACTGCAACAGTTTCTGGAACAATTTATCCAGTAAAATCCTGTTATTGTAACAAGTTTTCTTATTTATAAACATCCAAACTTTTCTGCTTCCTGTTTGAAAACTTCCTCTTTTCCACGGTGGCCTAAAGGCGTAAATACGCATCAAACACGTGAATGATGCAAACTCCAAAATGCATAAACATAATCTCAAACTTTTTAAACCAAATTCGATGCACAATTTTAATAGAATACAGAAATAATACAATTTTCTTCCTTGTAAAAAATTACAGATGACAGAAAATGTTTTAAAAAAAGATTTTTATTTCAGCTGTTCCTTCTGTGACTTGACCTGAATTCAAAGTTTGAAAAGGAAAAAGAAAATGATTGTCAAACAAGATGGTAGTTCTCAGGTACGCTAACATTACTCTCCATTATGAAGCCCAAAAGTGCATTGGTGGGAAAAAAATCCAAATATTAAACAGAAAATTTGATAAATCTGTAAAATTGATTTATCGCCTGGCTTTACACAAACACAAAAAAACCCCACAGAAAATAGAAGTGGGAGAGAAAATGCTGCGAATCGCAGAAACAGGAAGTATAAAACATTGCATACGCGCTTTACTAAAGTCCTCCTGACCACTAGAGGGAGTCTGGAGTCGGTCATGATAACTACATAAAAATGCTGCTCAAAGATTAGCACACATTCTCTTGCTTCCTCAAACTTTCTTCTGTTCATCCCGTCTTTCTTGAAGGTCTGCTCCCAGATGACTCGGCAGCCGATGCCCCCTGGTGGTTTGGAGGACCTTACAGTTTGCAGCTTCTGTTTCCTGTTTTTTTTGCGTTTGTTTTATTATGTTTGTGTGTTTTGGAGTTTGAGTCATTCATGTTTGCATAATAAATGCTGTTGACTGAAATAGTGACAGAAGATCCTTTAAAAAAGAGAAAACTCGGTTCACGTTAGCGTCGCCTCCAGCCTGACAGGACCTTCATTAATTTGACAAAAACTTGGGCGATTAAAAAGCATTCAGTTTAATTTGTTGCAAAGCAAAAAGTACAAAGCAGACAGCCAGTTATTCTAAAAAACTGAATATAAGAAGGATTTCTAGAGCGTCATTATAAGTCCAGAATACGGCAAACCGAGAACCGGCGTGCATTGGATGGTGATATTTGCGCTACCTGTTGCTGTACCGTTTATTTGGGTCAAAAGTCACCACACAGCACTTCACTCGTCCCTCCATCATTTTTATTTACACCCCAAGCAGCTCTGCAGCGGGAGAAGAGATCACTTGGAGAACAGCACCAGGGAGGACAGATTTACACGGGTTTTCTGGTTTCTGAGCGTCGGTGGCGAGGTAGCTAACTCGGAACGATCCGATCCCCCGCCTGGCCGTGCGGCGATCCGGGGAACTCATCATCCGGGGCTGCCTTCCCCTCTGTAGCACCACAATGTGTTCAATTCAAAGACAAAAACAGAGTTCTCATTAAAAACAGTAACAAGAATCATAATAAAAGCAATGAGAGTGGGACTCGCGCTTATGAACAGCAGCTCTCAGTTACTTTGTGTCCAATTTGTGGAGTGAAATTTGCTGCTTGAAGCTTTGAGCAAACAAACACGAGACGACAAAGGAATGATTGAGGTTTTTCTTTTTTTACCAATTATTTTTCTTAAAAACCAAACATTCATACAAAATTAGAAATCTTGGATGTCTTGGTGTGGGTGAAAGGCACAATAAATATCCTGCCACAGGGCCAGAAGAGTCCTCAGTACTCTGACCGTGTCAGCTGTCAGTCCAACAGTCTCAGGAGGTTTACAAGAAGCACACGGGCCCGATGTCGATGCCGAACTCCTGACTGGGGCCACCAATGTCCACAGGGGCCAAATCCACTATGGGAAGTCTCGCTGTTTTCTGTGTCCTGTACTCAAACACTGTCTTGCCCCAGCTGCTGGACGCTTGCTGTAAAACAGAGAAACCAAATCAGTTCCTGAAGGCCTGAAGGCTCCGGGTGTTTAAACCGGTACGAACAACAGGAAGTGATTACTTTGCCTTCAAATAATCTTAACTTTAGCTTCTGCTAAACACCATGTTGGTTTCATTATAATAGCATTAGCTTCTATCATATATCATTAGTGTTAAGATTAGTTAATAATTAGTGCTTCAGCGTTAGAGCAGCTAACGTTTAGCTAGCATCAACCACAGCTGGATTTATTGAATCGGTTTCCTGAAGCCGTTCGTCTCTAACATATCTAGGATAGTTTCAGAGCCGGCAGTCTTCCCCTGTCGGTGTTTCGGGGCGATGAGCGTACCGAGCAGGAGTCCTCCAGCACCGTGTATCTGAAGCGGTTGTTGCCCTCGGCTTTCAGCTCCAGGTCGTTGGAGCCTTTGAGGAGCACGGCTTTCTTCAGGTTGCCCGCCTTGGCGTCGCTGTAGCCCACGGAGTTCTTGCAGTGATAAGTGACGGTCTGAGACGCCTCCTTGGACAGCAGGCGGATGAAGGTCATCTGCACCGTGACGGAGTTCGCCGGCTGATCCCTGTTGCCGTAGGTGAACTGGAAACACAGAGAACCAGTTAGCGCAGTGCCATGAAGATCCTTGGGTCAGGCTGAAGAAGTTCTGGCTCACATGCGTCCCGCCGTTGATGTCGGCTCCGAACCACACGGGTTTGTTCCTGGACGCGCTCCACCACACTTTGCGAGGTATGCTGGCCGGGTTGGCGGAGATGCAGGTTTCTCCGGTGTCCATGTTGCAGTGAACCTTGATGGCGTCTTCTGAACTGCCCTGGTTTGGATCCACCCAGTACTCACCTGCAGACAAAGTAACCAAAAGCTCCTTCACAAGCCAAACGGTTCCCTTCCTGAGGCGCCGCAGGCCGGAAAGTGACGTACCGCTCGTCTTCATGGGGTAGCACCTCTTCAGGTCGTCGCAGGTCCTGGCCGGGTGCTTCCTGCTGCCGTCCGGACTCTTCATGCTGTCGATCTGACTGCTGAGGGCCTTTAAGGTGGCCTGGACTCCCGGGTCCACAGGGATGATGTTGGAGGCGTTGCTGTTGGGCAGGGCTTCGTCTTCGCTGAACTCTGGAGGAGGAGGGGGCCCGGAGTCGTAATCCTGGGGGCCGCCGAACAGATCGTCCATAGCCGCCACGGGTGGTCCTGGAGGCCCGGGAGGACCGGAGGGTCCGGGTTCTCCTGGAGGGCCCTGTTGATTCCACACAGCTTTATTTATTCCAGGTCAATAAAGCTCTCAGTGACTCTCAGGTGAAGTTTTTCAAATCATTACCTGAGGCCCAATTTCTCCACTGAGTCCTCGTGTCCCTGGAGGTCCCATCGGGCCCGGTTGACCCATATACCCCTCCTTTCCAGGAGGCCCGATGGGCCCGGGAGGACCCTGAGTCAGATTCAAGGAGAACTCAACGTTAGAAGAAATCAGTGGTCTGAGCTGATGCTAATGCTAATGTTGTTATGCTAACGTTCGGTTTAACATTTACAGCTAATTATTCAGATTTTATTAAAACAATCAGAATTTATTTACTGCTCCTGCAAAACAGTAGAGATCACACACACTGATCCACAACATAGCACTGAACCTGCCAGAGCTAAGCTACATGCTAACGCTAACGTTCGTATGTGACAGTTACTGGAGGCTTCAGCAGCTTCAGTTTTTATCTTGCATTAAAATGAAAACTTTGCATGTTTTCATCATGAAGCCGATGAAAGTGCATTGCTTACCCTCGGGCCGCCCGGTCCGACGATCCCAGGAGCGCCTTGCTCTCCAGTTGTGCCCTAAAAAATATTAATAACAAACATGAGGAACGATTTTCAGGCAGGAAATCTCACATAATTGCTCTTTTTGTCACCATTAATCAGATAAATAGATGCTCATTTTGAGCATCTCTGTATCTTCTCATCTAAAACCTTTGCAAATAATTCAAGCTTAGAAAATTGGCTTTGTAATTCCTGTCACCACTGTTTCTCTCTAAAGGTACAAATACTTCAACAATGTCAATGTTTACACTTTATGAGCCTGAAATTCCATTTCTAAGTGGAGTTAGAGAGTTGAATTTTCCATTCCTTCCAGAACAAACAGCAATCAGACATAACATGATGACCTGATGGAGACTTTTCCTGCAGCAGACGGTGACCTGCAGTGGATGTCCAGTACATCCCAAAAGTCCACTTCAACAGATCAACTTTCTGTTTACCTAGAAAGTCCAGATCGTTTGGGGAGCCGTGAATTCGTAATCAAGTCTGAAACAAACTTTGATTTGTTTCTAAAAAGCTCAGTTCTGCTGAAGTGGACTCTGGTTCGGTTCCAATGCATCAAAGTAAAATCCAGGTAGACAGAGGAATCTGAGGTTTCCTGTTAAAACACGACCCAAACATTCACACGCTGATTCTCCTGAGCCCATTACAGGGGACTCAGAGGACAAAGGTCAGATTGGATCCACCTACAGGGTCACCTAGACAGTCACTGGTCATAATGTTATGCCTGATCAGGGATCAGTTGACAGCATCTGTCATTCCTGGGGAACCTGATCATGTCTGGGTCTTAAAGGCGGGAGGAGGCAGTACCGGCGGTCCAGGCAGACCCTGCAGACCCGTGTATCCTCTGTGTCCTTTCTGCCCTCTCTCTCCATGATCGCCCAGGTCACCCTTATCTCCTCTCGGTCCTTGTGGTCCCTGAATTGGAAAAACAACGTTTGTAGCTGCAGCTCATCTCAAATGAATCACTTGTTTGGCTTCACGGCTGTAAGACGGACCACCAGGCCTCGTTTTCCAGCTGCTCCGGGTGGACCTTGGGGTCCTCTTGAGCCCTAAAGTCAGTAGAAAGACCTGCGGTTAACCTTTGACCCAGACCAAACCCTCAAAGAGCTCCAACAAATGACGTGAGAGCTGAAGGGTAAAGGCTTACAGGCTCGCCTCTCTTTCCTGGAGAACCCGGCGCACCGACGGGTCCTGGGGTTCCAGGAAGTCCTTGTGGACCAATCAAACCCTCCGGACCAGAATCTCCTCGGTCTCCCTGAAACGGTTCGGACTGTCAGTGTGTTGCATCATCAGAATCAGAACCAGAATGTTTGGTTTTCCTCCTACCCTCTGACCCAGACCGCCGTCTTTCCCTGGAGGTCCGTCGGATCCGGCCGGGCCCTGAGCAGAACCAACACCATGAGTTACCGAGTCCAGAAGGTTCAGCAAAGGATAAACATGAAACTCCTGCAGAGTCTTTATAGACTTTGACACTATAGAGCATGAAATACTCCAGAATAAATCATAGAAATACGGAGGAAGACGAATCGATCAGTTTTGGGTAAAACTGATCAATAATCAAAGATATCGACACTAAAGCTGGGCGATAAAACGATAACACAGGCAAACATAAAAAAACAGATTTAAAATAAATATTCATATTTTTATCCTTTATCGTGACTTTTTTTTATTGCTAAAGTCGTTAGCATGTAGCTAAAGACAGGAAGTGGTTCTGGTTCCAGTAAATAAACAAACTTAGTCTGGTGGGGAGCAATGAAAGCCTGGCAGCCGCCAGGCTGATAATTCACTGAGAGAAACCGTGCTTCAAAATTACCCAAATAATAACAATAATAATAATAATAATAATAATAATAATAATAATAATAATAATAATAATAATAATCACATTGTTGTTGAGCAGCTTGAGGAAACCAGCTTTTACTTACATCCGGACCGGGATCGCCACGGGGTCCATTGGCGCCCGGAACGCCGACTGGACCTGGAGGGCCTTTATCTCCTGGTGATCCTGGGGAGCCCTGCTTCCCTGGAGGCCCCTGGAACCAGGAAACAGAACCAGATTAATGGTGGAACACGGAACCAGATTCAGGTGGATCCAGATTCCAGATTATTCTGCCGATGAAGCAGAAGGCCGGGAAACTCACTGCTGGTCCTGGAAGACCCGGCATGCCCCGTTCTCCTCTCTGCCCGGGAAGACCCACGATGCCTCTCTGTCCTGTGGTTCCAGCCGGACCCGGAGGGCCATCAGGACCCTGAAGCACACAGGAAACTTTAACTATACCCCTGCAGACTGAAAGGCTTAGTGGGCCGGCTGAGCGGCGGCGTCGTTAGCTCACCGTGGGGCCGTCCTCTCCGGGGTCGCCCTTGTCCCCGGGGCTCCCTGGGGGCCCCGCCGGGCCGCGCTCGCCTTGCCTCCCAGGCGACCCGTGGTCCCCGCGGAGCCCTGGGGGGCCCTCTTTCCCCGGGGCTCCCTGGGGCCCCGCTTCCCCGACCGGGCCCTGAAAATCCACAGACACAATCAGAGAAACTAAACCAGCGTCGCTGTACCTTTAAATCTTAACGTGAAATAAATCCTGAACAGATTATTAGTTTAATCTGGAACGACGTGCAGCAGCTGCAGGAACAGATCCAGGTTTCAGCTGGAATAATTGGACAAATCTCCGTAAAAAGCAACAGCCAGTGGTTTTTATATAACATCTTTTTGTTATTAGAATCAATTTCCTAAGATAACATTTGGTTCTGATTTTAGATTTTAAGCACTTATAACTTGGATGATAACAATGATACATTAATGAAGGATTTTATTTTGAAAAATGTCTCTTTAAACAATAAAAGACAAGCATAAGTAAATTAACATTAGTGCAAATAAAATGTTGTGGATCTGACATGAGAAAAACTGGAGAAAACGACAGAAATTCAATTCGACCTGCTTGGTTAACAGCAAAGTTTCACAAAATTGACTAAACGCGTTGAGTAAATGTGATGCTAACTCCCACCTGAAGGTGGCAGTATTACTTCTTCCTTCTGGAAAATTTTTGGAAAATTCCTAACTATGATTTTTAAAACAGCAGCAAAAACATGTGAAACGAAATGAAACGAGTTTAGATGATGGATGAAGAAAAGTCAGTGAAATTTATTTTAAATAAAGTTATAACTCCAGAGTTAAGATCTGCGCTAAAAGTCTCTGAACAGTTGAGAGGATTTACTTCAAACTGAAGGTGGAAAAAGTTTGAATTCATTCAGTTTTAATTAGTTAAAGAAATGAAACTGAGGAATTTTTCAGCCCTCGTTACTGAATCTTTGATCAAGCTCCGTTTGATCGAAGTCCAGTCCGGGTTTTGCAGAGCGGTACCTACCGGTGGGCCCGGCGGTCCGACTTTTCCTGCAGATCCAGGGAAGCCAGTGGGGCCCTGAAACAGGAAAACAGAACATTTGATCCATGAGGCGTTTAGGGCTCGCTGGGGTAAATCAGCTCCAATGAATCGTCATCGTACCGGTGCACCCTGCGTTCCTCGACCTCCTTTCAGCCCAGAAACACCAATTGGACCCTAAAACAATAAACCAGCACCTTGAGGAACTTGAGCAACGTAAGCAGGACAGATGATGTTCTGTTTAGTGTTTAAACTCTAACACGACGGATAACACGTTAACTCAGACATGGTGACGGTGTAAGACCGAGTCTGAGACCCACCGGAGGCCCGTGGGCTCCGGCCAGACCCTGCGGTCCTGGAGAACCGGCATCGCCTTTCTGACCGGGCTCTCCGGGTTCTCCCTTCACTCCAGGTTGACCATCGGGACCCTGGGAAACACAGATTTTTAGGCTGGAGCTTCGGACAGCGAGGCGTTACATGAGCGACGGACATTATCGTTAGCTACCTGCGGTCCGGTGAACCCAACAGCGCCGATCGGACCGGGGTCACCCCTCGATCCCTGCAAGAAAACAAAGTTTTGATTGGAAATAATATGTAACTGTAGATAAAAAAAAATAAAAAAATGACGGTTTAGGCCAGCATACCGGAGTTCCTCTGGATCCTGGAGGTCCGGCTGGCCCTTTGGGTCCAGGTTCCCCCTGGAAAGAGCCACATGTTCACTGACAGTAAAGACTTTAATATATTCCGTACCTTTAAATTTGACCAATCATGAAGAGGCTGGGACAGATCTATGGGGTACAAAACATGACATCTTTTTGACAAAATGTGCTTTTTGACAAAATGTGCCGTTGCTAGGTAACGGGTTGGGACTTCTTTAACGGCATGTTGCCAGATTGGGCAGTTTTTCAACACGTTGGGCCGGAAAAACAACAGTTTGTGTCGGTTGTTAAACTTTTAGCTGCTTTTAACAAGATTCATCGTATTTTTAAAAAGGTTTCATAGGAAAATCATTTCAAATATTTCTCATTGTGTGGCATAAAAGTGCTAAACTTTGAATAAAATGCAGTGTCATTGCACTTATTAGTTACTTTACTTTGAAATCTCTCAACCTGTCCTGCTGGACATCGTCAGTGATCAGTCGCTGGCTGATCTGGTGTCACTATGTTATTGTAAAGAGGTTTTGTTGTGTTCAAAGACTCAAGTCCTTTGCAGTCCAAATGGGATCTGGAATAAAGGACGACTGAAACAGTTGTGAGTGTCTGTAAAAGCAGACTTTATGAATATGTGTATTTATAGCGCTAGTTTCTTTAGAGGTTGAGTTTTGGGCTTTTATGTTTGGAGCTGAACGGTTTTTTATGGCTTTTGGCCTGGAAACTATCAGCCAGATCTGGCAACCCAGTTTAACATCAAGCTGCCAACCAGCAGAGGAGATTAGCCGCCTGGTTGTAATCTCATGTATTTACATGTAAATGTTCATTAATATGCAGTGGAAGTATTAATGAACATTTTTAAAACTAAGTTGTGACGTTACAACTGGGAAGGTTTTGAAATGTTTCTACATCCAGGCACCAAAAAACATCGAGTTAATGCCAAAACCCAGCTGTTTTTATTAGCAGTTGAGACCCAAATGTGTAAAATGTCTGTAAAAACATTTAAAATGAGTGATGAAACAAACAGGAGGTGAACCTTTTCTCCGCTGGGTCCGGCGGGTCCCACTGGGCCCAGGGGGCCCGGCGCTCCCTGCAGAGGGAACAAAGACAGTCAGATCACCCAGAGCAACTGGCAGCGCGCCGTCGGCTCAGACGAGTCGGGACAAGCCGTGAGCCGCGCCGATCCGTCATCAGTTTATATTAAACGCCTTTGTTCAGGGCGGAGGCGGAGGAAAACTCGGTGGAGGATGAACTCACTCTTGCTCCGTCGTTTCCGGGCGTTCCTTCTGATCCCTTCTCACCGATGGCGCCCTGATCAGAAACCACAAAAACAAACCGTTTGCTACCTTCTCCATCCTCCTGCAGTGAAGAACCCTGGCACTGCAGCTGAGGAACTCACCCGATCACCCTTGGGCCCAGGAGGTCCAGAGATTCCTCGCTCTCCTGGCATCCCCTGAAGACCCGGAGGACCGACATCTCCCAGAGTGCCAGGCGGACCCGGACTGCCCTACAGTCACATTTTGGATTCATGATATTCTCAGTGAACTGAAGCTAAATGATGTTTTTACCGTCATCTGAGAGACAGTAATCTGATTACCTCCAGTAATTACATCAAAGTTAAGTAGAATTAGAAAACTGTCTTTCAATTCTGAACATTAATATGATCGATAATAATAATATTCTTCTAACCTATCAAACTTCTAGCTTCAAAAACATCAGATGTAAGGAAACGTCTTGGATCAGTGGTGCTACCTTTGGTCCGTCTGGACCTGGCGCTCCAGGAATCCCTTTAGGTCCCTGCAGGCCGGATGCACCCATTTCCCCTCTCTCTCCCGGGATTCCTCGCTCGCCCTGGAAGATATATCATCATTTAAATCCAAATATCAATTGAGATTTTACAATTTTAGGTCATTTCAATGTGATGGAAGTTGAACTTCACTGACCCTCGGTCCAATTTGACCAAGTGGACCAATTTCTCCAGGAATGCCCTGAAAGCAACATAGAGGTGAGTCACTGGTTTGAAACCTTGTGGATAAAAATGTTATTTTTGTTGGACTTACTTGGTCACCTGGTTTGCCAGACTCTCCGGGGGGCCCTTGGTTTCCTGGCAAACCCTACAGATGAACGAATAAGAAATGAAACAATGAAAACCAGCAGAAAGACAATCTGTATCAAAGTCAGTGTATGTTTTTAAAGCATTTCTCTTCCAATGATAGTTCATATCTCTAGGATGCTGTGAAGGTTTTGTTCTAGAAGAAATAAACTCAACGCACCGGGAATCCGTTCACGCCAGGTGGCCCCTGCTCTCCTCTGTCTCCTGCGGGGCCCTTCAGTCAACAAAAGTCATTTTTAGGTCAAGAGATGATGCATCAACTTCATAACACATAAAGATACATACAGGCGGGCCGGGCGGGCCTGCAGGGCCAACTTCTCCGTCTTTTCCTGGAGGTCCCTGAAGGCAAAGTGACAAATAAGTTCATCATAGAAGGTAAACGGCCTAGTTAAAGCTGGAGGAAATGACTTACTCTTTGACCGAGTACTCCTGGAGATCCTTGTTCGCCTGTTTTTCCTGGATCACCCTTTATGTGAGAAACATATTTAAGGTCAGAAACAAAATGAGATTTTAGCTAAAATGAGTAAAAATGAAGGAAAAGCGAGCTCACATTGAAACCTTTGGGGCCCGGGGCCCCCATGGTTCCCACCGGGCCTCTGTTACCAATGGATCCTGCCGGGCCTGGCCGTCCGTCTTCACCGGACGGACCCTAAAAAAACACTCTGTGTATTTTAATCACAGAATCAAAACTTCAAAATAAACTTAAAGACAATAAAATAAAAATAGCTCCAGCGTGTGAAGTTTTAACGCGGACTGTTTCCTGAGCTCCAAACAAGGCTAACAATGCTAACGGTTAGCATCGCTGTGCAGACCTTCATGATGAATGCAAACATTTAATCTGCTAGTAAAACTACAAAGTCCCCCAGTTGACTCCTTTTATATAATTGCACCTAATGCAGCTTATGCTAACCACTAATTATTAGCACCGCTAAGGGTGCTAATAATTAGCACCCTTAGCTAATATATTACTGTTGATATGATATGTAGTTTTTCTATATATATGGAGAAATTACACTGGCAAATGTCTGTTAAAACTTATTTTATAAAGTTATCACACTTTATAATCCTGCTGCGCAACTGAAGTTATTGCAACTTATTCTAGCTAAACATGCTAATGATTAGCCAGGCTAATTTGTGCTTTTCTCCAGTCTAACTTGACTGCTTTGTTTTACAACAATGATAAAACACTTGACTTAGAATCTGTGATTTTAATGAATTGATTTGATATTTCTGTATGTAAACTGGATTTTTTAAAATTCTAAAGTAAATGAAAAGAGCTTTTAGTGTGAATTGGGGCATCATAATTGTTTACAGTTTATCCAATATCTAATTACCTCCGAACATGATTCTTATTGATAGAAAGGTTGATTTACTGATTTGGGTAAAAATACATGCTGCAGTTTAAGTTATCTGCTAAAGCTAATGATGCTAATGGAGGTTATTGTTGCCATGTCCTGCAGAAAAACCCTCATTCAATTCAAACATAATGCAGGAATGAATGTGCATGTTAGCAGGAAACACAGAGATACAGAAACTAAGAAATGTTACAAAATAAACACACCTGTAAATGTAAAAATGCTATTCAAAATGAGAGTGGTGTATGGAAAAACATAAAGGAGAAACATTAAAATAAAGCTTACTGAGATAAATGATAAATTTGCAGACACATTTGTCAAATAAACCATTGAGCCAATCCTACATTGAAACATCTATGTGTGATTCTGGCTGTGAATCGGCCCTGCTAACCAATGAGTAAGTGACGTACCAGTGGCCCTGGCTTGCCTTCTGCCCCCTGGACTCCCGGGGTACCAGTCAGACCCTGTGGAAGATTTACCAAATAAAAAGTAGTGATTGATCAGACAGAACCAGTAAGATTTAACCAACAGGTGAGATCCAGCAGTTTGAAGGTAAAAGACAGCTCTTGTGTTACCCTTGCACCTGGTAGACCAGGCTCCCCTGGACGGCCGGGGTCCCCTAGAGAACCTTTAGGGCCCGCCGGGCCAGAAATGCCACGATCTCCTTGAGCACCCTTTCCAAAAGGAGGGAATCGCTCTTTAGTTACATGAATCAGATAAAATAAGACAGAAATATTCACAGCACATGTATAATACCTTAGGTCCTGACAGGCCATCAGCACCAGGGAAACCTCTGTTGCCAGGGGAACCCTGAAAAACCAGGCAAGGGTCCAGATCAGTCCAAAGTTCAGTCAGGTACCAGATAATCCCTAAGGAAGACATTTCTGGGCAACGTTTCCTGCACAGACCAGCAGCTCTGGTCAGCAGGTGGACTTGTCTTAACCAATCACAGTCGACAAACATCGTCTATGCTAGCTCATCCTGGCAACCAATGAGGGAAAGGAGATGGTCTCAATCAACGTCCCTGTTCAAAATCGGTCCAAAGGTCATAGATGGACCGATTTGGACAGAAGGAAGGTCCACTGAACGTCCACAGATGGGAACTTGTGAATGTGAACATGAGTAAAAAATGAGGACTTTTGAAAACTCTGTTGTGAAATTATGGGATTATTTAGATTAGAACAAGGTATGTGGTGAACAAAACGGTGACTCACTCTCTCACCGACGGGCCCTGGAGGGCCAACCGAGCCAGGATCTCCACGAGGTCCTCGCTTTCCTTCCTCACCCTGAGGGCCTATCACTCCCTGGGAACCTGGTGGACCCTAACAAAGACAGAAACACAAACCAGAAAGGATCCGGAAGTTAGAAAACTGCTTGTCAGGCTCAAGTGATCAGCTTCCTTTCAATGGACTCTTACCGGTTCTCCCTTTGGTCCTGCTTCACCTTTGAAACCGGGAACTCCAACGTCTCCCTTTGGACGGAGGTCAGTCTCATTAACATGAGTGGAAGTTTAACAGAGAACCAGAAATAGGTGAAAACTTTAGAGTCACCTCACCCCCTGCCCTTTAATGCCAGGCTGACCGGTGCTTCCCTGCGGTCCTGGTGGGCCGGATGGACCAGGGTGGCCTCCAGGACCTTGTGGACCCAAGTTACCCTGTAAAGAGTGACCCATTGGTTGGTTGATTGGTTTGTAGTAAAGGTTATATCTCAGTGGGAGCTGAGAAACATTTACATACCACTGGTCCTTTGGTTCCTGGGCCTCCATCTGTACCCATGGGTCCCTGTGGACACAAAGCTCTTAACGTTAAATCTGTTGACAGCATTACATCCATTTAATGCCCTATATGTGTACAGCCAGTATGAGAAATGTCAGATGCTGACCCTCAGTCCAACTGGTCCAGATCTGCCTTGGTGACCGGTCTCTCCTCTCTGACCCTGAGGGCCTTCTGGACCTCTGACCCCTGTGGGACCAGGCTGACCCTGTGAAAGACGACCACCATGTAACATAAGCATCATGAAGTTTGTATGTGTCATGATGTACAGGCTGCAGTGAGTTTCTGTACTTGCCTTCATTCCTGGGCCTCCTGGATATCCGGCAGGACCGTTGAGACCCAACGGGCCCTGAAGTCCCACAAGCAAGACAATATTACAGTTATACTGATGAAATTATGAAATAGGATGGCAGATAAACAAAAGCATGACCTGAAACTGGCTTTATGAACTGTCTTTACATGGTGAAGAAAACATTTCTCCAAGTAGATTCTAAGGAAACGTTTCTGTTTTATACAAAAGGCTCATCAATTTTTTTATACAAACAGAAATTTTAAAAAAATTAACCTCAAATCTGCCGGAACATGTTTTCTGTCTGGTAAGAAGACAATCCGTTTGCTAACAGGTTAGCAGTGGTTAACACACTTCAGCTAATCCATGCTAAAACGTTCAGCAGTTTTGCTAACTTTGAAAACATTTAGTGCACTTAGCTTCCCGAACGCTACAGTTTCTGGATAAATCCTAAAGCACTAATTTACTTGATGGTTTGTATTTTGTATTTGTGTTGAAGTTTTGCTTATTGACTGTTGAGATGTTCATATTCATGCTCTTATTTTGAAGTGGTTTACGTAGCAGATCCGTTTCCTCTCTGTTTTTCCAAAATGCAGGAGCAAAATAAAAAACAGACAGTAGAGAACAAGAAATAAACATCAATATAATGTCTAAGGGTTTGACAGAACATGTAAATCATAATGTCAAAATTAAATTAGTTTTCAGGGTTTGTAGTCTTTCAAAGACAGATATAATTAGAATTTAAATTAGCGCTTTAGCATTAGTTTCTGCTAAATACCATGTTGCTGTAGCTCTTCAAAAAACTAAATTCTCTTCATCTGTGGTATATCTAAGCTCCATAGTAGAACGTGATTTGACAACAACTGCTCTTGCTTCTTGCTAAACCTGTAAACTGTCGCCACCTGCTGGCCAGGAGGGTTAAAAAAAGATGAATGACTGTAACGCGCATCAGGAATGCCAGCTGCGTTTATCTGACATGTTTCTGTTTGGTAAATGCTCAAAAGCAGAACATTGTTTCACTCACCAGTGGACCAGGTTTCCCGATGTTGCCAGGCATGCCACGCTTTCCCTATCAGACATTGAGTTTCATGTTTATGAGTGTTATTTTTTACAATTCAGTGACTAATAAAAGTAAAAGTTAGCATGAACAGACGTACTGCCACTCCACCAGGTCCAGGCCGGCCTCTTTCGCCAGGCATCCCAGCAGGACCCTGTTAGTTAAACACAAAGAAATCACCCATCTATAAAACTGATTTCATTAAATGTTCACTTTTATGCTGCTAAGAAAAAGAAAATGTATTTGAACTCACCATAGGTCCAGGTCCTCCCATCGGGCCAGGCGGTCCTGTAGCCCCCTACAAAACCAAATAAACCTCCTTTTATTGCTCAGTAAAGATGCTGCATCAACACAGCCCTTAATGACAGTTCAGTGGGAACTCGGCGTCCCTCAGGGATGACTCCTTGACTCCTTTCTTTTTCTGTTCCTGCCTGCCAGGCAGGAATACAATTATTTAATCAATTCTATGCAGATGACACTCAGATTAGTCCATAAATCTGGAAATGCATCCTATTGTACTTCCTAAATTATTTCAGTGTAGTTGGACAGATTTCTGGCAGTTTGTCGTATAATGAAGACAAACTTCATTGTACGACAATATTGAATGATTTCATTTGATTTATGTTGCTGCTCCAGTTAAAACGTTTTCAGACTTGCTATTAGCTGTCAGCACCACCATATTAGAAGCATTTTATATGTCAGTTTTTATAAACCTAAAAACCTAAAACAAAGTGGAGGTCGGGTCCCCTGGGGAGGCCGCGAGACTTCAACTGCAGGTCGAAAAATGATCTAGAGGGCGCTATAACCATGATGCATCAGATCTGCTGCTGAAAGCAAACCTCAAGTTACCAAAGAGTTACCATGGAAACAATGGCCAAAGCAAATTGTTCACATTATTGCCATTAAATGCAAATCTTCAAACCTTCAGAAAACGATAAACTGGTTTTACCTTGGATCCCAGAGCTCCAGTTTCGCCCTTTTGACCAAGAGGCCCAATGTGACCCTAAAGGCCAGAAACAGAGAATTCAGTCAACAAATTCAATGTTAATGAGATTTTTAACAAATCAACCAAATTCATTTTTAGAACCCCTTGATTAATAAAATCATTTTAAAGTTTCTTGCTACTCACTCGGTGGCCCTTCAGGCCGGGCGGACCGGGCGTTCCAGGAAATCCTCTCGGTCCCTAAATATGAACAAAAAGTACGATTATTTATGGGAAATGAAGATTTTAGAGAAATAAACTCCATTGTCTCCAAAGTTACCGATGATCCAGGGAATCCAACTTCTCCAGAATTTCCTGCTCTACCAGCTTCTCCCTGGATGAGAAAAATACATTTACAATCTAAAGAAAAGCAGGAATGTTTAGTGAGTTTAGAAAGTCTTATTTTATTATTAGTTTTCATTTATACCAGACTTAAATGAAGTGTAAATTTTTTTCATTATTTTCCAGAAAATCCATTTTGTACCTTTTGTGTTTTAAATATTTTAAATACTTATATTTCTAGACGTAAACATTTTCTGTGCTGTAAATGCAATAAACCTGAAATCAGACAATCAACATCTCAGCTGTTTTTATGCAAATGAAACGCAGCAGGCTTGACCTTTCACCTCTAAGAAATGTTTTCCTCAGTGAAAGTTCAGAATTTGTGAACACCAAGCAGACCAGAGGCCACTTGAAAAGCGCAGGGCATTCTGGGTAAATACAACCAGAACAAACGGGCTAGCTTAGCGCTAGCAGGAGAAATGGCTAATAGATTTTAGCCAAAGACAAAATGATTCTGCTGCTTTCTCAAAGACATATTCAACATTAAGTGGCACTTTTTATGTGTTATTGTAAATGTTTCAACAGGGTTAAAGTTCTCTAACGCTGCAGAGACTCACATCTTCGCCTGGTTTTCCTGGCGGGCCCTCCGGTCCCCTCTGCCCTGGTGTACCCTGAAAAACAAAACCAGCCAGGAAATTAAAATATCACAATAAACCATTGTAGTACAAAGGAAAGTTAGAAAATGATCTCCGTACCATGTGACCAGGATCACCGACTTCTCCGGGAGGTCCTTGTGATCCAGGGTGGCCCTGCAAAGGCAGGATTAACACGTTTCAGGACAAACGGAGCGAACATGCAGAGATCATTAGACAGGAGACGTGTTACAGGCTTACAGGTGAGCCGTTTGGTCCGGTTGGTCCTCTGGCTCCAGCTTCTCCCTAAAACAAACATCCAAAGGATTCAGTTCAGGAGTTGATTCACATTTATGGTGATGAGAAACATGCAATACTTTGATACTTTGGTTTACTTCTTCAACTTTTAATAAAGTTGAAAAAGTCTGTTTGCATTCACACCAGTCCGGTTTAGTCCACTTTAATCCAACTCCAGTTTGTTTTTCTGGGAAGTCCAGTTCAGTTGGTTGGGTGTGAATGCTAATCACAATCTGAAGTGAACTCTGGTTCGGTTTCAATCTGAATACCAAGCAGACCGGAGACCGCTCCAAAAACAGGAAGTGGAGTACAGCGCAGGGCATTCTGGGTAAATCCAACCAAAGCTATCATGCTAGCCTAGTGCTAGCAGCAGAAACGGCTCCTGGTCTGTAGCTTAAAGAGAAATCCTCCAACACTAAAATCTGACGCCTCCATCTTGTTTCATCTGGTGAAGCAGGAAGTTGCGCTCAGCGTCTTCAGAGGTTTTAGTGTCATTTCCTTCAGCGGTTCTTGGTGCAGCGCCCCCACAGGCCAGGAGGGGAACAGGTTTCTCAAAGGAAAGTAAACTGAATCAACTGAAAATGTAAGTATTGTTGAAACTTTGGTCTCCAATCAAAGCGACTTTCCCTGAGACGGGAAACAGCCTTAACTGAGTTCAGTTCATGTTTGGAAGGTTTTCATGTTCCTGGTGTTTTGTCTCCATCTACTGGACATTGTTATGTTTTGTAAATTGGCATGCTAAATATGTAAATCCAAAAAGTAATGAATTGCTTTCTGTAAAAGATGCAGCGCATCAGGTTACCTGGTTTCATGTTCACAACTGGAGCTTTTATGTTGAAGGAAGTCAGAAATAACCACCGTCTGGAGATGTTTCCATATTTTAACCCTAACAGAAACCAAACAGCTTCCCCTCTGAAGGCCCAGGTTCTTCATGTCGAACCAGAACCCGCAGAGCCGTCCCTGCCGCTGCGCCGGCCGGTTCTTACCCTGGCTCCACTCAGCATGTGCTGCGGTCCCGTTTTCGAATCCATTCCTTGAGCCATATGCGCTCCCAGCCCCTACAGACGACACGTTTCAGGTTAGATCAGGTTCCCAGCTGCCAACTGTCCAGAGACGACGTCTCCTCTCACCCCCGGGTGTGACGGAGGACCCGGAGGTCCCGGTTCTCCAGGCTGGCCCGGAATACCCGGCTCTCCATCAAACCCTTGCGGTCCTCGCAGTCCCTTTAAAGTGAAACAGACGGAGTCAGAGCGACTGCCACGGATCAAACTCAAACATGGAAATAAAAGACAGAGCTGCCAGACTTAGTTTGATCTAATTTAGTTTGTTTTGGTTTGGATGAATCAACCGGTTAAACTAAAACCCTGAAGCATAAATGGAGCTGAACCTCACAATGTTTTTGAGTTTCAATAATTCATTGGAGTGGAAAGGGTTACAAGCTTGTGGGATTATTGTCAAAATCTCTCCTTACCCCAGAGTTTAATCTCAGAGCCAATAAAAGCTGACCGGATGACTTCAAAATCTGATAAATAAGGAGGTCAGAGGTCGCTAATAAAATTTTAAAACCATCTAAAACAAACAGGAAGTCAGGATATAAAACAGGCAGCATCAATCTGCTGATGCGCTTCGGCGTTTTTACTCAACAGCTGTGAGGAGATGTTTAAGTTTACAGCTTTTTTTTTACTTTTTATGCCTAAGAGACAAAACATTGGGACTTAATTTTTCAGCCATATGTTGCTAATTTATAAATTTCACAGCTTCATACTAAATATTTAATCACCAAACCAAATATTTAGTGAACGAGCAAAATATTAAACTCCAAATTAAACATTTCACAGAGCAATTTGAGAAAAAGTTCAATGTCTGTTTAAACCTTTTCATGACTCTTTAGGTGTTTGCAGTCAAAACACTTTAATTGAGGAAAACTAAATATTTAGTGTGCAAGCTAAATATAGTTTAATCTAAATATTTAGTTCAGACTAAATACTGACTTAGCTAGCAAGCTAAATGTAATATAATATTTAGTTACCAAGCTTAAACTAACCGGTTAGTTTGAAGCTAAACTAGTTTAGCTAGCTAAGCCATTAGCTTCAAACTAAGTAGTTAGTTTGAACTGACCCAGGTCTGTTTTTAGGAATAAAATACAATTAAAAAACAGAAAAATATGCTGGGTTGCAGCTAACATTTTCTATTTAAAGTTCAAAAAAGGGCCACATAAAATTTTGCCAAGGCCACAAATAGCCCATGAACCTTACTTTGAACACCACTGCTTTGTATGAATGTCTGTGTATAATTTAACCTGATCTAAAGGATTATTACAGGTCAGAACAATAATTAAACCATTAAAAGCTTAAATTGATGTGATGATGGAAACGTTTTCCTGTTGCCTCAGATTGGGAACATTTTGTTTTCCTGAGCCAGACGTACGGGTCGTCCTTTGTTCCCGTGAGGTCCTCTGTGTCCTGGTGGCCCCGGCGGCCCCTGTCAGACAAAACCAGCATTTCAAACCAACAGATAAAACAGGGTGAGCTCAGCAGGAAGTGACATGTTTGGGCGTAACGGCGAGGCGGAGCGACGCACCATGGGTCCCGGTCGGCCCCGGATCCCCGTCACCTGCAGAGAAAAACACGTTAGACCTGCGAAACCAGAACCGCTCCAGAGATGTGCAGCTCTACTCACATAAGGAACCTCTCCTGGTTCTCCTTTCTGACCCTGAGGACGCAGAGAGAAAGCGTCAGAGAACCGCTAGCAGCGCCAGGCGGGCGACACGAAGCAGGAAACGTCGCCTTACCTTGTAAATTCTGCCTCCGCCTGCAGGACAGAGAAACATTTCAGATCAACACAGATAGTTTATGTTTTTATTGCCTAAACTGATCATTTATTGTGATCTTATCAAGAAAATAATTCAGATTTGTTGCCATGATAAAACCCAAACTGTCCGTTTTGAAGGGATTGTTTGTTTTTCTATTTTCTCCACTGAAAGCCTCAATAAGAGATGAAAACATGATTATAAGCTGTTACTGTGTGAAGTTCAGTGGCACAAATAACTTTTCTGATTTAACTGCTATTTACAAATGGGAAGGCCTGTTGCAATAATCAATAACTCAATTAGTCACATGAAAAATTAAAATTATTTACATAATTTATCATTTTTCTCTATTTTTTCTCTTTCCAGTCACGAGATAATACAATTCCACAATCTCAAAAAGGACCATTTAAAATCACTCATAATCTGTCAAAATGTTTAAAAAGATGCTTAACGAGCACGCCACACTTTTCAGCAGGGGTGGGCAACATGGATTTAAAGTTTTATTACGATTACAAAATTTTGTGTTATTTTTATTATGAACTATTTGTTACTAATGTTTTCGGTTATGTGTGATAAACTACAATATTATTATAATTTATCTCACAGATGATGTTTTAGATCATTTTCTAGTAATATAATGGTAATAGTGCCACAATAATAACAGTAATAATAATAATAATAATAATAATAATAATAATAATAATGCAAGAAAATATTCTCAAAGATCAATAAAAACTGGAACTGGAAAACATTTTAAACATTCAAAATGAATAAAACCACAAATAAAATGAATTATGAACAAAATTAATCTTCAAAAACTTTAGTTGAGATTAAAACACCAAACTGAAGAGAAAAATGATCAATCATGCAACTGGAAATGATTGATCAGGCGATTCATTGATTGATTGTGACCAGCCTGTTTAAAGCTGATAAATCAGGGGTGTCCAAAGTGTGGTTCGTGGGCCATTTGTGGTCCATGAACTAGTTTTATGTGACACAAATTTTAGTAATGTTTTTAGGATGAGAGTTTCCATTGGAAGTTTAGATCTTCATAAAATGTTCAGCAGAAACATGTTTTCTTTAGTTTTCTATTATTATTATTATTTATTTTTACCTCATAATAAGATGTGGCAAAAACATCCAGCAGGTTTTTACTAAAAAAACAAGCTTGGTCAGAGCTGCTCATTATATTTGGACAAATGAAGTTTCCTTTTCTGGAAATGAACTAAAATCATTTTATAAAGTTTATTAACTGAAAATAATAGATATATAAAGTTAAGGCAAATATTACATGTTTTATTTATTGTTTTGCAGGTGAAAGGAAAATAATTCACGATAATATTGTTCTTTAATATTTTGGTGTTTTGATGACGTCCGTTTTGCTAGTTGTGACGTCTGAGTGAAGGACTTCCTGTCTGTGCGGCTCACCGACGCTCCCCGTCCCGCCGCCGCCGCCGCCGCCGCTCTGGCACACCGGGCAGCACTCGCCATCCGGGATGTACAGCTTCTCACAGTTGGTCACGTCGTCGCACTGGATGTCGTCGCACAGAACTTTCCCCTTGTCGCAAACGCAGATCCGGCAGGGCGTCGGCTTCCAGATGTCGTTGTTGGTGTAGATCTGTCCGTCCTGCTCGCAGCTTCCGTCTGGAAACAAACAGGAAGCGGAAGATCAGTTCCTGATGGAGGGAAAGATCCTGAAACGAACCTGCTGCATCCAGAGAATAAAGTCATAATTTTACAATAACACATTCATATTAAGTGAATAAAATCAGACAATAAGGTGCAAATAATACAAGAAAAAATGAAACAACAAATATGAAATAAAGTTGTGATTTTATGTTAATAAATTAATAATTTTAAGAGAATAAATTTGTACCACAAAGTCAAAAAAATTTAATTTTAGAACAGATTAATAATAAATATGAGAATAAATTCATAGTTATACTAAAATAAAGTCATAATACTAGAATAAGGTCATATGGTAGCAAATTATGAAAATTCCTAAAAAAAATAATTTTATAAATTCAAAAATGATAATGAAATGAAACGAGGAACATTTGTGAAGTTATAGTTTAAGTAAATATTTTGTCTTTAACAGCATCAGCATAAAACAATTATTATTAGCAAAACTTTTACATGATGAGAAGAAAGAATCAGATTAAATTATTTGGCCTTAATAACCATCAAAACGTTTTTCTCAAAGTTTGACAACTTTCTTCTGTTGATATTCCATCTTTAATTCACTGATAATCTATTGTGATAATGATCTGATTTTGCTCTAAGAGTCACAAATTGCAGTTTTTCTGATTCTGTTTCCAACTCTAGAAAAACCGGAACAGACCAGAACGGTTGCTAGGAGACGGGCGGTTGTCTTTGGGGGGGGGCTTCAGAGTGACACACCGGGCAGCTCTGTAGCTCCATAGCTCAGCAGAAACCGTTTAAAGTTTAAACGTTTCACAGAAGGTTGGATTTTACTCGACTGAACTGTCGATTCAATCCGGCTGCAGGTTTTACACAATAACAATCTGAAATGTGAAGATTTTCTCAGATTAGCTCCAACGTTCAGCTTAGAGAGACAATGTGACACAGGAACATTTCCAGATTGCTACACCCACAGATTAATCTCCACATGTTCAGAGTGCAGAGACACATTATATTTCAGCTCCAAACCATGAACCGATCATATGTCCTAAATAAAGCACAGAACTTTTGTGAAATGCTGAACGTTCAGCCACAAGAAGGTCTCACAGTTCAAGAAGTTTTTTAGTTTTGTCGTTTTGTCGTTTTGCTCCAGACTCGGCCGGTTTCAGATTCTTCAGTTACTCAGCAGTAATCTGAAATGTTCTGGTTCTGCATGTTCTGCTGCGGCACAAACAGCATTAATGTGAAACACAGGTTGCCTCCATGTGCTGCACGAACCGAGAGAAAAGAGGAGGCCTGGAAAACGTCTCCGTCTTTTCGACATGAGGTCATCCCTCCACAGGAAACAACCCACAAAGCTTCAGGTGCTTCACATGAACTCTGGAAATAATAGCCAACAACCAGAAACATAACCTGCAGATACGAGACAGAGGATGTAGAAACGCTCCTCCCTGAGAGGACGACCTCTGACCTTTACCTGTTTCTGCTGCTGACAGCAGGTGGCAGCTGTGAGCTTCAGTCTGCAGGTGAGCCGGAAAAGTGACTCAGACAGAAAACGGCCATTTTTTCTCTGCTGTGTTGAATTTTCAGCTCATAGTGAAAACAAAACTATTTTTAACAGAAAATCCAAAAAGCAGGAAAGCAGAATCATGCAGAAGGTCCGACGCTGTTATTTACTGAAGAGAAACGAAGCTTCTGGCCCAGAGAGCCATCATTCTTCAGCCAGTCATGACCTTTAACCTTTAACCTGGTGCCTGAACCTGTCGGGCCTGAGATGTTTCCTCCTGGGAATAATGAAGGATTTCGGACAGTTTGGACCTTATAACCGTCAGCAGAGGTTGCTGAACCTGGTTGCTGAACCTGGTTGCTGAACCTGGTTGCTGATAGTTTGAAGCAACGTAAGGAACAATGTTTTTAGTTTTAATGCTTTTATTTCCATCTTGACTCATAAATGTGGAATTTGTTGTATTTCAGATTTACATCATTTTACAAGCTGTCAGATTATTTCTAATATCTGCAGGCTGAACTTTCTTTAACTGTAATGGTTTTAATAAGCCACATCAGAACAAACAACATTAAAACAAAACCGTAAATAATTGATTTATAGTAGCAGAAAAAGGACAAACAGGTTAATCAGAGCAGAAAATTACAGCAGAGTAAACAAAACAAACACAAAGGAACCGAAATGAGCAGAAAGTTGTTTTCTTTTTGTAATGAAATGATGAAGAAATGTTTGTTCACTATCATTTTACTTGAAAAGCTACTTAAAATAGTAAAATGGCGAAAATGAATCTCCATTTTCTTTCTTGTGTAGGTATGAACCAGCACTGCAGCACAGCTGGCTGTTGCAGGAAGTTAAAAAAGCTTTAAAATTTTTGATGTTTAAAGTAAAACATCTACATGTTAGATTTTTTATGAACTTTTTAAGAGTCAAATAGTTTTTTAAGAGTCAAATAGTTACTGCAGAGAAGAGAAATAAAGTTACATTCTGAACATTATTAAGATGAAAACTGACAAATTAAAAAACAAAGCAAAGCGTCATAAGAGTCTCTATGATTAATTTAATCATATTACCACCAGTATGAACAATGAGAATTAAAATATCTGAAGAGAAGTTTCTATTTGTTCTCGTCAGGAATAAAGACGAGATATTCGAGTTTCTACGGCCCGATTTTCACAAAAACACGATTTGCTTTGCTCCACTTCTAACCAGGCAAACAATGAAAACCAACTAAATGAAAACCAACCCAATGAAAACCAACCCAATGAAAACCAACCCAATGAAAACCAACCCAATGAAAACCAGCCGAATGAAAACCAACCGAATGAAAACCAGCCGAATGAAAACCAGCCGAATGAAAACCAGCCGAATGAAAACCAACCGAATGAAAACCAACCGAATGAAAACCACCGAATGAAACTTCACATCCCAACATTTATGAATAAACTTTAAAGTGACATAACAAACTTGTATTATTTTGTTTAATCTGCAATGATTTAAACTTGTTTCCAAACTTTTTACACGTTTATTTCCAGTCTGTCGGTTGTGAGGAAAACGGTTTCTGTTCCTCAGGTCCGTTTGCGGCGAAGGCTGCATTCATCTCCTCCCTCACATGGAAACTGTTAACAATGATGCTACAATTTAGATGGAAGCACCAAAATTTATCAAAATTAGAGGTTTGGAAAATGCACAAAAGCAGCAAATCATCAGAATTGGGCTGTATTTAGATTTACTGCTTTTTCCTCCCGTCCACAACCGACAAAGTTCTCAATGCAGCAACATTTCTGTGTTGAAGGTGAAACAATGATGGAGCTGAAGCTGCTGCTCAGCGTGAGAATCGCGTCTTCTTTAGTCATCCTGGGTTTCTGCGCCGACGCGTGGAAACGTCACAACGTCTCGCCCAGTTTTCCGCCGTTTCCTGTTGTGGTTTCGGGGGATTTGAAACACCTCAGAGTCTGAATTTTACGGGAACAGAAATGTGGGTTTGACAGAAAAAATGAAACCATGAAGAGCGACGTTCACGTTTCACCTCCCGGTTTTCCAGCAGTCAGCTTTTCTGAAACACTCAGAGCTTTTCCACATGACTCACATGTCTGATGGTCAGACATCACAACCATTACACTGAAAAAACGGATCCGTTGTCTTCAGCAGGGGAGAAAAACCTTCGACTTCTGTGATGTCGCTGGCAGATGTGGGGAGCCAAGAGAAAACGCGGCGGATAGTTTATGGATTTTTCCTTGGCTAATATGGAAATATTCATAACGTGTTTGGGGGGAAGCTTTGGCAGGACGAGGTTAGAAAATGACCAAATGGAAAATGTGAGTCACTTCGTTTTAAACACAAGAACAGCTTTTGAAACAAAGCAAACTGTCTTCTGTGTGATTCGTCTCCTCTGTCCGCTGACACACGGCGCTCCGGTCCAGATGACTTACAGCTGCTTCCTGCTCCAAACTCCTCCGAGTCGCTCAGTCATAAATCTGCCTCTGCAGGAACCTTCAGCTCCGCGAACAAAAACGTGCAGCCGGTTTGTTTTTGTTGCAGAGAAGCATTTTCAGGGCGAACGGAGACTTTAAACCTGGATGTCCAAATGTTTCCTCACCAAATTACTGAGTCAAAAGTCAAGAAAAAGAAGCTGAAGCTTAAAAAGTAAATAAAGTAAATAATGTAGCTCAGCTCTTCTGCAGGAACCGGAAATTATCGCATCATTTTCCAAACATTTAAAAGGATTTTGCATATTTTGCTTTATGAAACAAAATACTTTTAGTTTCTGATTCTTTTAGGCAAACAAATTTATTCCAGTTCTGAAAACAGGATTTTCTTTGCCAAGTTCATCCAAGTTGAATAAATGAAATAAAAGATCATTTCAGTAAAGATAAAAGACCTTTTATTACTTATAAACGTTTGGTCCTAAACAGATCAATACTTCGAGTCGTTCTTAACGTTTTCCATTCTAAGAAAAGTACGTCGTAATAATAAACTCATTAAAATATGTTATGATTATAACAAGATGCTCATTAAACAAGAAAACATTTTCCTCGTTTTGTAACTTGTAAATGTTTGTTTCTCAGTTTGGTGTCTTTCTAAGTTAGAAACTTTCTACTTAGTTTAAAAATAAAAAGTCAAAAACATTGACTTTTTATTTGCATTATTCTTCAAATGCAAACTTTGGATCCACAAAAAGTCAACGGCCCCCGCGCCACACGTTGGGAAACCCTGTTTTAAATGGAAGCCACAGAAAACTTATATATTGTTATAATGAGAAACTTTATCATTAATTTGATTAAAAAAAAAAATAAACAAAAAAAAAAAAAAACTTTCTATTCAGAATAAAACACAAGATTCACAAAAATGAGATAAAATGAGATAAAATGCTTTTAAAACACGTTGCGAACGTTCTCATTTTAACGAGTTTAAAAGGAGAAAATAAAACAAAATAAGTTTTTATGAGTTTTGTTGTTTTATATTTTTGGTCAAATATGTAAGTTTCTTGTTAGTTTCTGGTTTCAGGAGGTTCAGGCCCGGTTCTGACCCGGTTCTGACCCGGTTTCTCATTTTAAGTCTTGCTGCAGATCCATTTCTCAGCTCAGTTAAAGTTCGGTGATGTGAAGGTTTCTCCTCTGAGGAAGAGCCAGAAACCAGGCAGCAGCCGCAGCTATGAGCCGCTCTCATCCCAACTTCGACCCGCAGAGGATTGTGGTCTCTCTGGGCTCTTCCTCCTCCTCCTCTTCATCGCTATCGAGCCATCAAGCATTTTTAAAGCGAGCCGCTCGCTGTGATCTGATCTCTCATGCAGTTTTCTCTCCTGAAATCGAACCAATCAGCCCTGAAGGATCTTAATGACCAGCAGTCTGAACTCTCTGTGGCCCGCGGCCTTCACTGAGGTCAGGGTCAAAGGTTAGAGCAGAGGGTTTGCAGCGTCCAGCTGGAGAGAATCATGTTGACGCAACAGCATCTTTAAGTCCAAACAACAACTTTAGAGAAGAAACTCATGTCACTTTCCATTTTAACAGTTCAAACATCTAATATACCTTAAAATCCACTAACAGGCGCTTTGGAAACCATTTAACAACCAACACAGTTTATCCACAGAGACACAGCTTTTCTAAGGTCCTGTCGTAGTTAGCTGTGCTGCAGAGCTAACGCTAGCTGATATGTAAACAAACTCAGAATCAGTCAAACACTTTACACTGTCCAACATGCAGTAAAATATTCCTACAGTGTGACCGAGGTTCATATCGGTAATTATTAGCTTCGATGCTAATAGCCAACATTCTGTTAGCATTTCATTTGCTGCTAAGCTAACAGCTTATTAGCTGATATACTAACAATGTTTACAGTACATTGTTAGCTTATCATCTAACTGTTTAGTAGCTATTGTGCTAATGGATAGGTAACATTTTATTAGCATTTAAATAGCTAAAAAGCAACAAGAGGCTAAAGCTAACGTTTCTAACGTTTCCAGATGTTTTTATCCAACACAGACGAAGATAACTTCAATCACACATAAAAGGAAATAGAAAAAAATCAAGACCTGAAACATGGCTGCACTGTAAAAGCACAAAATATTACCAAGTATTTCTAGTCCAGTTTCTAGTTGTAATAAGAAAAAACTGCAGCTCTTCAGCAACAGGAGCTAATTTTCAGTCAATGTTATTTTACAAGTTTTTGCAGATTATTTCACTAATAACACAGAAACATGTCTTATTATTAGTAAAATAATCTTCCCCATCAATACTGAGAAACTAGTTTGAATCAAGCTAAAAAGTTATTTATAAGTCAGTTTTGTCTTATTTCCAGTGTATCAACATTTTTGTATCAGCAACTAAAGAACAGAAACACTTGATCAGATGTTGAGTTTTTACAGTGTGGAGCAGAACATCCAGGCAGTCAGATTTGGCTTTGGGAACGTTTTTTACAGTGCAGTGGGAGTGAAGCGTGTTTAACTCAACATTACGTGGCTTGAAGAGAATCTAGATGAGACAGAGCTAACGGCTACTTCAACATGCTTCCTGCCAAAAACACGACAAAATTCATGTTTTTCAGGAATAAATCTGTTTATCTGACGGTGAAACCGAGCAGGAGTCCAGATTAATCCGGATTAATCCAGATTAATCCCAGCTGGTTTTTCTAAAGGATGACGTCAGCCACGCCAGGTTTACAGAGTTGTCGGCTAAACTCCGACAGCAGGTCAGAGCGCCCCGGTGTTTTATGTCTGCTAAACAAACGACCAGAGAGGAAACTGGTTTGCAGTGTAGGAAAATCCGTTTTCCTGATAAAACACAGAGAAATGCAACAGAACGGAGCGGCTGGGCCTGGAAATGAATCGGAACATCTGGAAATCAGATTACAGCAACAAAAAGCAAAGAGGAGCCGGCGACCAGACTGTAGATTTATTCATGTTGGTTTTAGTTTGGATGAAACTTTGCTGGATTTTCTTCACTGGGAGAAAATCGACTTCATCTTGTTCCAACTGCAAACATATAAATAGATTTCACTGGAATTTAATGTGACAAACACAAAGTGGTTCCCAAAGTGTTTCACTGGAGAGAAAATGATTCACGAGTCAGAACGTTTTTACAGGAAAAACCAGCTGCGGTTCCAGGAAGCGTCGACCCAAACGGCCCAACACTTTGGACAACAAACTTTTATTTGGAGAAAATGTTTTGAATCATCCTGAATGTTCTTTCTACTTCACAATTTGTTTTTCACATCAAATTGCAATGGAACATATTGATGTTTGTGGGTATAATTTTCCAAAATACAAACTATCCCAGGGGAGGGAATACTTCTGCAAATGTTTGAACATGAATGATTCCTCAGGATTAAAGGCCTCACTGCGCATACTTTGAGAATAAAATCTGGATTAAAACGGCTGAAATGACACGAAATCGATAACAGTTTGATTTACTGGTGATCATACAGTATCTGATGTATGTTGCCATGGCAACGCGCAGGCCTGGAGGTCGGTGATGTTATTTAACGGACAGTAAAGCGTTTGGGTTTGCTGAGCCTTACGGCTCTCTGCCCAGGGCGTCCTGCTGTCTGGGGGCGGCTCACAAACATTAAAAATATAGAAAAGCTTTATTCATTTAAAAGATCTTTGTTTTTTTTGTTTTTTCAAGTCGTTTTACAGACGACAAACCAGGATATGAAACTCGTTATATTTCATATTTAACCTTTTTGTGCAAATAAAACCGGATAAAGTTTCTCAGATTTGATGATTAAAGCAGAAAATCAGGCAAAATGTCAAACTGAACCTCAAACATCTTAAATCCTTTTGCATGTTTTTGTTCTTTTGTTTTAAAAATGATCTTTTCGACGTCGTTTACCTGCTCAGTTCTCAGATAATAAATAAACCCAGAGACCTTCAGTGTGTAAACAACCAGCTGCAGCAACATCTGTTAGTATTATTAACACTCTTAATAAGAACAACAATTAAACTGAATGATTAAACAAGTCTTGCTTTTCTTTTTGTTGTCCTCAAATTGACCTGGACTTCCTGGCTCTGCAGTGCGAAGGCTGGGATGTAATTTCATTTTAACGAGCTTTGAGCTTCGGCAGCTTTAATTAATTCATGAAACAAACCTCCAGGCATGAATGTAACCAACAGAATCAGGTCTAATGGACTCCAGTTCTGCTTTACAGTATTAAATTAGCATAATGCCTCTTCATGCTCGCTGTAAATATCTGCACCCAAATGTTGCTCTGGGATTTCTCGCCTAGAAGAACCTCAGACTGTCATTAAGGCTCCTAACGGTTTTATGCTGATGACAAACAGATGCATTTCTCTTTTAAGCCAAACTAGTTCATTCTTGTTTTCGCTCCATAACAGCAGATTTGAAGAGCAGATCTGAAATATCTGGAATAAAATGCAGAAGCAGAAACAACTTGGCAGATTAAAAGCAGCCAATCCAGAAGCTCCATTTATGTTCCTCGATGCTGATTCGTCAGTCAGACTGAAGCTATTAGCTTTAGCGATGGAGCTAATCTCCACTGCGAATCTTCATGCATATTAATGTACATTTGGTATTTGAACAACAGCAAATAATCCATAATTATCCTTTGTGACAAAATGTTCCTGATTGTGTTTCATGTTGAATCACTTTGAACTTTGAAATGCTCCATAAATAAAGCTGATAAAATCATCTTAAAATGGTTTTAATTCATGACCTTAAAGTCTGATTTACATAAAGTTGGACTCTTTCCCACATCTCCTCCGAGATGTTAGCTGCTCCTCGGCTCTCAGTGGTTTTCCCAGATGTTTGTGTTGAGGTCCAGCGCCAGCGGCAGCAGATTTATTGCTCTGACCTCAGCGCTGCAGAACAACTAAAATGGCCGCCTGAGGCGCTTCTTCCCCAAATCCCACTTCTGCTTCTTCTTCCGCACTAATCTGGGTTTTCTCATATCCCCTCTTCCTTCTTCCTTATCCCTATCAAAACAAGGCGATTTTTTCCATAGCAGCTTTTCTACTTTCTGCTGCAAGAAATAAAGCAGATGCTCTGAAGTCCGAGCAGAACCAGAACTTCACAGCTGAACCCAGTTAGATTTCATTGCAAACGTCTCGGAACGTCTTTGCATCACAGTTTCTGACATGATGCCGTAACCAGAAATGCAGCTTCAGGTGCTGGAAACCGAACACAATCCCAGAGCAGAGTCTGTGTTCATGGAGGCAGCAGAACCTGAGGGCTTCGGGCCAAAACCGTCCCGTTGGTTCTGAGCTTCCAGGGTGATCCGTCCAACAAAACGCTCCGACACATTCAGACTCAGAAACGAGGGGACGACGTCGCTCAGCCTGAGGATTTACCGCGTTCTCTGAGCTTCAGATCCTCTGAATGCTGAGAAAAAAACATTTTAAAAACCTGAAAGGTCATGAACTTTGAATTTGGTCATTTCCTGGGATGAAAGGACAACATGTGGCTCTAATCTGGAAGACATTTTCCAGTCACCTGCATTTCTATTTATGGGAATGAAGAAAATTTATCTGACGTTTTATCAAACATCAGATAAAACGTCTGATGTTTGAACTTTTCTGCAGTTTCTCCTCTAAACATCAAGGAAGATCCTCCAAACATGGCCGACTCTTCGGCCTGTAGTTAGTCGGCCTGTAGTTAGTCGGCCTGTAGTTAGTCGGCCTGTAGTTAGTCGGCCTGTAGTTAGGCGGCCTGTAGTTAGGCGGCCATGTTTTCCCGGTGAAAGCGAGTCTGTCATGAGCTGCGGCGCGTTTCCAGCTGTGTTTTGTTCTGAAATGATACGGTTCCTTCACAGCCTTTAGGTTTTGTATGTAAACCGGCGGCTCGGCTCACAAACATCAGAGACGTTTGTGTTTGAAGGAATTCATGTGATCACTGGAAAACCGGCAGCAGCCGGAAAACTGAAGCCGTTTGGAGGAACATCTGGGGTTAAAGGTCAGCCGTGAGTCACGACGCAGAAACAGACGTGAAGCGGACAGACGCAGCGTTGTGTCCAAAGAAAGAATCTTTCTGTTTGCAGAATAATCCAGCAGAATAATCGGCCATGTTTCTGTCCAACAACCAGATCCCTGTTCAGAGGAACTTTGACCTCAGAGGTCAGAGCGTCGTTTCTGAAACCCAATCAGACGGAAAGTTTCTTTTTGTCACCAGTTTCTGAATCAGACAAAAAATAAAAGCATCTCTTTGTGTTTTAGTCTCAGCTCAGACTTATGAAGAGGGAATTTTGGTCAAGTTTGGATTTAAGAAACGATTTTCTCAGGTTTCATTTCTGCGATTGAAAGTGTGAGTTATCTAGCAGCCACTGCTGCTCGTTTACAGAAAACCATTAGTATCAAAAATAATCTGGAAAAAATGAAAGTCATTTTTTACGTGGAGAATCTCGACGTAAATAATAATAGTATCAAAAATAACAAAGTAATACGTTGGTAAAAATGTCTTTTTTTACACAAATGCGTCTCAACGTACGGGGTTACATAAATGACAGGAACAAACAGTAGTATCAAAAATAATCCATCTCAACATGCAGTCACATAAAGTCTAATTGTGTTAAAAAATAAAAATAATCCATAAATGACAGGATGTAATTTTTTAGGCAGTAATAACAGCATCAAAAAATATTTTTTATAAATCTGTAAATAATTGGACGTGCTTTTTATCATGTAACCACGAACGCGCAGCAATATTCTCACTTTAACTAAATATAAAAGCTGTTTCACGTCACTTGCATCCAGTTACATTGAACTTTACATTCTTGTAGTTTGTTTATTTCTCAATAATCTGAAAGTTGCTCTTTACTTATTTCAGAAGTTCAGTCGTTCTGCTTGTTAATTGTGGATTAGATAATCTAATATAATTTGTTATTAATTTATGTTGCGCAGCTGCTTTATAAGGTGGAATCAGCATCTAAATAATGTCTCAGTTATTGAGAAATTTAGACATTTTCTGTGTATAAAAAATGAATTTTACACCAAAAATAAAGGATTTTTCCTTCGTATGCAGCAGCATGAGGACCACCCACTGACGCTCGTCTCCATCGAGGTGTTCAGACGTCCTGCAGGCTGCGGGGAGCCTGAACACATCGCAGCCCGCAGTGTTGACCCAGGTCGCCGCGCCGCTCTGTTCATTTGCCCTCTGGGGTTTTAATAGGCCACCGAGCCGCAACGTAGAATTTATCCCAGACCAAACCTGCAATTATGGCCGACTGTCACCAGACTGCGGCTCTGAAACACAAGCAGCACTTCAGGAGTTTCATCCAGAACAAGCTGCTCACTGAATCTCTGGACGCCGTTTCAGATTTGAATGAGATTTGAACACATTCAGTTTCTACAGCAGCAGCAGCAGCAGCAGCTCCAGCAGCAGCAGCAGTCCAGCAGCAGCAGCAGCAGCAGCAGCAGCAGCAGCAGCAGCTCAGCAGAGCAGCAGCAGCAGAGCAGCAGCAGCAGGAGCAGCAGCAGCTGCAGCTGCTGTAGCCTCCATGGTTCACTGCAGCTTGTTTGTTTGTCTGGCTCGTTGCTGTTGCTCTTTAGCTGCTAACAGAGATAATATTTGGCTTTACGGCAGAAAGCAGCACAACATGCTAAGCGGGTCCAGTTCTGCTCCATCAGGTCGCCTGCGTTTGGCCTTCATCAGATCTTTAGCAGGTTTTCCCTTTATTTAGGGGTATCAGAGTAAAGCCACGTTTCATTTTCCTCAATAATATCTCATGCCATCCTTTCACTCATTTTAGCTAATTAAATTCAACAATATGTATTTCTTTATCATGAAAAGAAATTTAAATGAGCTTCTCATAAAGACCAAGCCTCCAGTAGCAGTCAGGCTCGCAGTACAGCTGGAGAGGCCTCTGACTGAAGCCTGCAGTGTTTGGGTGTCATGCCAGGCTGACAGGCAGCAGGAACACGACATGGACGACACCAGCAGTCATTAGCTCGCTCTGCTAATCCACCTCATTTGCTTTTGCCACTGGATGAAACAGGGAGTAACATTAATTAGTTTATTCAACGTTTAGCAGCTATAAAATCTAGTTTTGCAGTATAAAATCCAGATCCAGTTGTTGTGACATCAGCTGGTTTTTCTTTGTGAGCAGCTGTCAGTCAGGATGATAACAGCCTGCTGGGTTCAGCTGCTGGTTCTGTTCAGGTTCTGTTCAGGTTCTGTTCAGGTTCTGTTCAGGTTCTGTCCTGTCATTTCCCAGCAGGATCACAGAGCAGCTGAGCTTCGTTCTTCAGCATAAATTCACTTCATTTGATGGGTTGAATCTCATGCTGGCGGTAAAACTGCAGTTTACCGTTAAATTATGACTTTATTCTCATGTTGCTACAACTTTAATATTAATTTTGTATAATTATTAATTAATTCTCAAACTGTTGTTGATACTTTTCTCTCATTTTGACTTGATGCCGTTTCTCCTATCAGTGCAACTTTATTTCATTTTCACGTCTTTTGTTGTATCATAACGATTCATCCTCATATTATTGCTGCTTTATTTTATTTTTATTTCTATTCTCATATTTTCATTCTGACTTCATTCTTTGTTGTTATGTTTTTGCATCTTCATAAACCTGCCAGAGAGGAAACATCTGGCAGTGACCTTTGACCCCTGCGCCCGCAGCAGGATTTCCCACGCGGCCGTCCTCGCCGGCAGTGGGATTTATCGTTGCCCTCGGCAACGCCGGGCTGACGCTTCGCCATCGGACGGCCGACGAGCCCCGGACCCGTCTGCCGACCCCTCAGCAGAAAATGGAGGCGTGTGATAAAGTCATAGCTGAAAAATGCAGCATGTGTTGCTAATGGAAACCGTCTGCGGGTCGGGTCGCATGTTTGGCCGTTTTCTGGCTTCGGTAGAAAACGGCCCATTTGTTGCGATGCCAGTGATGTGGCAACAACAACTGGAAGCAATTTGGGGAACCAGCAGGGTGACGTCATGTCAGTCAGTTTGCAACAAAAACTTTTGACTTGTTTTTAATATGTTTTACAGCTTCAGTCAGAACTGAGGCTGAAGAAAAAAGACCGTCTGGTTTTTATTACCAGTCAAAAGAGGCTTTACTGCCATTTCACTCCAAACCTCGACTCGCAATATTATTACAGCTTTTCTTCGTCGTCTTCTTGCTGTAAAATTGTTCGTTCTGTGCGAACAGCAGAACCAGATTCCTGCGTAGAACTTTACAAGATGGCAGAAACGCAGATTGTTTTCACTCCACATGATTCCAGAAGCACAACAGGGCCAGTCCAAGATTACTCAGGGCCCCGAGCGGGATTAGACTGGGGCCCCGGCTTCACACCAAAACAGACAAACGAAAAAAGATACATTTGCTGTTATTTCTGTTTTTACTGCAAGAATAAAAATAAAAATAAAAATCCTCCTGCTGAAGTTTATGGAATATTAATAATGAGATCCAAACAAAACTGGAAATCTGGAAAAACAGACATTTATAAAAACGGACCAGATCTGAAAAAACGGGAATTAAAACATGGCTGAGATTTACGGTCACATCCATCCATCCATCCATCCATCCATCCATCCATCCATCCATCCATCCATCCATCCATCCATCATCCATCCATCCATCCATCCATCATCCATCATCCATCCATCCATCCACATTCTTGCTTTACTCGTTTCCCAGTCGACTTTGTTTTGTGTTTCATTTAGTTTATGTTGTAACATTGTCTAATTCCAAACAGGAAGTTGTGGTTTTGAAGGATTCCGATTGGCTGACGTAGGTTTAGCTCTGCTCTCTACTGCCCCCTGTCTGTTTGGCATCTTAACGATGGTTAAAGGCAGAAAACTTTTCTGAAAACATGTTGATTTCTTAACAATGTGGCTCCTAAATTTTTTAATTTTTTTATTGACTTTATTATCAGATCTAAACTAAATAAGGATCTTAAACAGAGTTAATGAGATTAATCCAGATTGATTAATCCATCCATCCTGACCCGTAATCCCGTGTGGTGCCCCTGCGCTGATGCTTTGGGCCGGCTCTGTCGCATCTGGAGTTTGTTTCTGAGAAAAGAGACTAAAAGTTTTCAGTTTTAACCACTTTCTTTATGATGAAAGAATGGAAAATAAAAGCGGCTGCTGTGCCTTTAAATCCTTTCACAGACGTTCCCAAAGTGCCGGTGAACCACATTTTCCCCCTCAGCCTTCAGCCACCCTGAACTTTCCACAGTTTTCACATGGTCCAAACGCCGCCGCCCCTTCCCACATATGGAAAGACGCTCAGCAGCTGCTGGGCCCAAACAGACAAAGCGGCGCAGGACGGGCCAGCAGAGGTTTATCCTCAAACCGAAGCTTCGATCTGCATGTTCTGACCCTGAAAACACAGGATCTGAACCCACAACCTCAGCTGTTCCTCCAGGGTTTAGAGACATCATGAAATCATGATTCTACAGTATTTTCTCACCAAGCTGGTTTGTTTGCTGCATTTTATTCAGATTCATTGACATTAAAAGCAATAATTAATGTTATAATTACAGTTTATGACTGAAATACGATGGAGAATCAGGGCCAGACGGAGATCATATTGTGTTTTGAAATTATTGGAATAAAACTGTAAAAATACAAGAATAAACTCTTAACACTATGAGAATAATGTACCGATATGAAAGTAAACTCACAATAATACCAGAATAAATCCCAATAATATGAGAATAAAGTAAAAATGAAACGTTGGGCGTTTTATTATCAGCCATCATAATAAAACTCTCAATTTGAGAGCAAATAATGTTGTAAAAATAAGAGTCATTTCATCAGAACAAAGAAGTGAAACATGTAACAGCAGCAAAGTGGTAAAAATGTAGGAGTCAAAGTGTAATAACATCAGGGTGACGTGATAATAAAAAAATAAAGTTGCAATTTTATGAGTTTTAAAAATACACCATCAATAAAGCAACTGGACATAAGACTGACCACTAGATGGCACTAAACTGTTCCAAGATGGCCGCCAGGAAACAGATTGACCATCAACAGTTTAATGTTTGGTAAAACGATCATCTGGACAAAATGTCCCCGACGGTCAGAGACAAACATCCGGATCGTCTTTCGGTCCAAAACGTTACGACAAAAAGACGAAGCGAAACTTTTCAACGTTATGAAGAATAATCGTTAAGAATTGATTATTGAGAACAACAAACAGCAAGAAATGAGGATCCATAACTTTAGAGCTCATCGTGACTGAAGGCAGGAAGTGTGGCGCTCTGGGTGGTCATAACTCTGACCACCAGGGGGCGACCGAATCATTCCGATACGACTTATCGTAAATGTAGATTAAGCATCAACTGACAGACGCCATGTTGGCGAGCGGCTCAACGTTTGTCTGTCGCGGTCAGAACAAAACGTTCCTCCATCGTCTGCAGGTCCAAAACTTTAAAACTCAACGACATGAAGAACAAAACTGGTTTCACTGATGATGAAGACCCATCATAAAACCAGGCGCTTTGAGGCATCGCAGGTGAAAAGTCGTATTTTAAAATGTCTGTGTTGAGGAACTTCTTCACAGAGCCACCAGGTGGCGCTCTACCAGAGCCACGAAGCAGCAACAAGTCGTGAAACTTTGTGACTTTCAGAACCTCTAAAGACGTGCAAATTAGAGCTGATAAAATGAAAGAAAACCAACAACAATCCATTTATAACCAGCAGAACCAGCAGCAGAACCACCAGCAGAACCACCAGCAGAACCACCAGCAGAACCAGCAGCAGAACCACCAGCAGAACCAGCAGCAGAACCACCAGCAGAACCAGCACATGATGCCAGGAGACGAGACGAAGCCAAACTGTTCCTGAAACAAAGTGAAGCAACTTGGGGAATCCGACAGCGCCTCCTGGGCCATCGCCGCCCCGAGTCGGAGGCGCGCCGGCTCTCCTCCCAGGGCGGCAGCCGGGTCCAGAGATGCTGCTCGAGCCTCCCGACCAAACGCTACCAATCAGAAATAATCCACCCTGACAAACAGTCCTGAGATGAGTCTGAACATGCCACAGAGGAATCCGACCTGCTCCGCCGCAGCTTCGCCTCCAACATCTTTACAGCATTTAGGTGTTAAAGTCAAAGACTTACCGCTGTCCCCATCCTGACAGGTCACAGTCAGAACCTGCGAGACCGCCAGAAAAACCAAAGTCCTTAAACGCACACAGATCATGATGTCGACCAGGCGGACATGAGCCGTCCCTGTGTGCAGATGAAAAATAGAAAAGGGGGGAAGAGGGAAAAGTGTTCAGGTTGTCACAGCAGCACCATGAATACGGAGAGATCGTCTCCTTGTACGCAGACCAGCCCAGACTGCCTGAGAGCCTTTTTCCTCTAGTTACAGCTTTAAATGAGAAGAATGCTGGCAAGCCTCATTTTCCTCCCCCTTTTGTCGGCCCTCTCCCATCCCCTCATGGAGCTACACCCATGTTCACAGGACGGGTTACGACAGCCTGCGTTTCATCAAGCTGTTCCACTTTGTCTCATTAGGCTGTTTGCTGCTTGTTATTAGCTGTGCAAACACTTTAGTCCTACAGTCAACAAGTGTTGATTATCAATACTTAACACTTAAACTATCAATACTTAAAACTTACACTAGTTTTTATGTTGAACGACCAGCTGATTTTATTTTTGTCTTTTTCCAAACTTTCTCCATTTTGTGGCCGAGTTTCCAGACAGAAGATGTAAAAATCAGTTTCACATCGAAAGGCTGGCAGGTCCGTTCATAAACACAGAAACAAAGGAAACATGAACATGATGATGTTTCAGGATGTTAAAGTTTCATAAACGTTTTTACAACTTTTATGTGTTTCAGCTAAACAATTTGATTTGTTTTAGTTAACGTTAATAACCTGGATCTAACATGAATAAATCTCTGGTTGACGAGTCCGAGGAGTGAAGCATGATGGGGCAACTTGAAACCGCTACTGCGCTCAGTTACCTAGCAACCAAACGTAGCTAGGTAACCGAAGAGTGAAAAATGGACAAAAATGTTTTCTCACTTTCAGTTTTTGTCAGTTTCATATCGTTTCAGTTAGTTTTCGTTTTCACCCATTTAATTACAATTTTCATTTGTTTCATTGAATGAAAACGTTCAGTTTTCAAAATTTTGTTAGTTACAATAATCTCGGTTATTGTAATTCAGAAAATTACTCCAAGATTTCATACAAACATGTCAATTTGTGTTTGTTGAGTAAATTTGTTGGGAAAATGTAGCAACAACTTTTAAACAGCAACTGTCTGCATGTTGCTAATGTTGGCAGGAATAGTTACCATAAATGACAGGGATTGAGATTTTGTAATGTTTTATCTCAGTGTGTCACTTAGCTTAAGGCTGAAACGATTAATTGGGATTAACTAATTTAGTAAATGATTAAACATTCGGTCGTTTGTTTTGTTGCATCCCAGCAGACGGAGTGACAGGAAACAGCTGCTGAAATCAGAACCAGGTGAAGGACGGCCGTCCATCCGACCCAGACATGAGGAACCCGGCTGTTTGTGGCTCGGCCCACAAAACCGACCGACTTAGCACAGACAAGAGCAGCAGAAACAAGATGGCCGCCCGCTGATGACGGTGGAGTGAATTTGTTTAGCTTGTGTTTCTGCCTGATGGCTTGCAGACAAACTGTTGGCTTTGATTGGCTGGAGAGACGAAGCAGCAACTGAAACAAGATGGCTGCTTTTATTCAGGTCCTGAACAGGAAGTGACCTCCATCAGTCAGGTCATGAGCTCATCACGACCTCTTCTCAGAAACACATTATTTGAAATATTCATGGCAGAAACTGCTGGAATAATAACTGCATCCTGAATGAGAATAAAGTTATAATAAGCAGAGAACAAATAACACCAGAATGACGTGATAAAGCGTTAATAAGAATATGAACATAAAACCTCAATATTACCAGAATAATTTAGTTATAATAAGATAATAATTTTAATTGTGACCACAATGAGTTAAAGTTGAAAACTTTGGTTTCTGTTTTACAGAGAAGGAAATATTTTTAAAACATCAAATTGTCACCAGCAGCAGAAACGACTGAACTTCTTATTGTTTGTAATATTGAGACTTTTTTCTCCTCTCTCAGGGTTTTGGCTCCAGTTTAAATCCAGCATGAAGGTTTTCAGTGAAGTTTGTTGGTTTTCTTTCCTTCGTTCTGCAGGAGGAAGAAATAAACACCAACTGCAGCTGGATTCACTCATCACGTCTCTCCTCCCCCGTTTCTTTCTTCCTCTCAGATCAAATTACCGTCAGCTTTTCTTCCTCGACTCAAACTGTTACAGCAGAACATTCTCCAGGAATCTGCTGATTCAGCTGAACGTCGGCGGCAACGCGTTGCCTCAAAACCTCCTGAAAACATGGCGGCGGTTTGAGGAGCCAGAGCGCCGCTGGCCGGGGCCTGAAACCCGTCGCAGAATGGAAATGATTATCTGCGATTCTCATTCTGGCGCTCAGCAGTTTGATTCAGCCGCACTAAACAGATCTTCCAAGTTGCAGCAACTAGAGAAAACGTCCCGGTTTGGACTGGAAACCACAACGTATGGGGAAGCTAAAGCTAATGAAATATTTAGCTTCAAGCTAAGGATTTAGTTAGAAAACTAAATATTTAGTTCCAAGTTACAGAGTTAGTCAGAAAGCTAAATGTTTAGCTTGCCAACTAGATATTTACCTCCAAATGTACCTATTTGGAGGTACATTTGCTAAACAAATATTTAGATTGAAACTAAATATTTAGTTCACAAAGCTTTAGATATTTAGTTTTCTAAATTTGTTTTGAGGAGAAAGTGACGTCACATTCCTGACATGTTGCCCGGAGTCGACTTGTCAACAGAGTCAACCATCTGCACCACGTTTAAAGTTTGGGATCCGATCCCGGCTGCAAACAGAACATGAGCCGACCGAGCCAGAACCGCCAGAACCGCCAGACCCATCTGGACCCGTCCATCTGGACCCGTCCATCTGTTCCATTCTGGATTATCAGAGCTGATCAAATCGGTGAATCTTTGTTCGCTGGACGCAAACGTGGAAAAACCTCCTGAATCCCCTCTTCCTCCTGCTCTTCATCCTCATCATCCTCCCCCTCCTCTTCCTCCTCTTCATCCTCCTCTTCCTCCTGAAGCTGCGAACGCTTCGGGCCGAACCGAGACAATGGCAGAATCGGGCCGAACTTCCCTGAACATGGAGAAAGTACAAAGTGTTCGACCAGAACATCAGGGCTGCACATTTTCAGCTTCAGGCTGCAGAACATCTTGACATCTAGAATCTGATTGGATGTTTTATTCTCTAATTTCTAAAACTGAAATGTAAACTTGGATTAACCCTTTATTCTGCTCGGGTCTTTCAGGATGAAGTCAGAATCTGAGGTCTGCAGATGATTTTGTGTTTTAACTCTTTGCCTGTTTGGCCTGATGCTCTGATTCCAGATGTCTTTTTATTTTTAAGATGTTTTTGCATCCAGTTTCTTCCATCTGTTGGATTCATCAGTTTTATGGGTTTATTGGTTTCAGGGCTGGAAAAACTTCCACTAAACTCGAAAAGAGATTTTCCATCTATTGCTTCTGTTAACTTTAACTTTGGCTAATTACTCACTGTCAGTGTATTAGCATTAGCTTTGGCTAATTACTGCACTGACAGTGTATTAGCATTAGCTTTGGCTAATTACTACACTGTCAGTGTATTAGCATTAGCTTTGGCTAATTACTATATTGACAGTGTATTAGCATTAGCTTTGGCTATACTACACTGTCAGTGTATTAGCATTAGCTTTGGCTAATTACTACACTGATATAGAATATTAACCTAGTTACTATATTTGTTCTCTAGCATTAGCTTCTACGTATTATAATATTAGTTTAGCACTTTAGCATTAGCAGAACTGATGTTTATGATGAGTAGTGTTGGCTTAGCATTAGCAGAACTGATGTTTATGATGAGTAGTTTAGGTTTAGCGCTGCTAGCATTCCGGTTAGCCGCCGTTTTCCTCTGTTCAGTTTGTGTTCTGCAAGCTCAGCTGTTTCCTCATGGATCCATTTTCCAGTTTAATCTCCTGGAATCGTCTTCGGCTCCACAGTCAGTCTTCAAACAAAGCTGAGGTGACTCCTCGCTGCTTCCTGCTGTAAATGGGCAATAATTTCTGTTTTAGACGCATTTATCTCCTCGTTGACATGAGCAGACAGGACTTTAAGTGATGATGGAGGCTTAGAGGAGGAGATTCAGACAAGCTCACACAAAGCCCTGCGACCGGGCGGCCAATCAGACGCAGAGCAGAAACACTGAAGGGATTTCCCCACAACCTGGGAGAAAGTGGGTTTACAAATTCACGTTTATGGAGAATTATATCCAAAGAAAGACACATCACGTGCTTCAGATCGTGAAACCTTCAGTCTCATCTTATCTTCAGCTGCTGGCCGTTACCATGGCGACTTACAGACAGAAGAAAGTCCATTTCTGCCAAAAAACTTTTCAGTTTAAGAAAAACTTGGAAAGTCGTTTGAAGTAAATTTGCCAAGTTTGAAACTCAGAAATTTAGGGGTTTTTTTCCCAGAGATTAATCTGAAACATTTTTTCTTCCAAATATTTGAATTTCCAAATTTGCAACTTTTCAAACACAGAAATTTAAAAAAATTCTCAAACATTTCTGAGATTATTGTGAAATCTTCTGAGTTTTTTCTAGATAATGTGATTTTCCCAGCTCATAACTGATCCAGTATTTTGACAGAATGTGTGAAGCTGCAGATCCTCAGACAGACGTTGCTGTTCATGGACCTGCTTTTCTTCCAGGCTCTCAGACTGAGTGTTGCTGCGTTGCTGCTTTGCTGCGTTGCTGCGTTGTTGCGTTGCAGGGTTGCAGCCTTGCTGCGTTGTTGCTGCAGTCGGAGGTTGCTGCAGTCGGAGGTTCCTGCGCGGCTGCAGGGAAATGATTTGCACTGTGTGGAAAATGTGAGGCGGGTTGAAGTCATGGCCCAGATATCTGAGGGGGCTGAACTCACTGTGTTTAGTTTCCAAACGGTTTGGCTGCATCAGGTTACAGCAAGAAAACACATCCAGTGCAATCAGAGCAAACTTTACTTGTTTCAGTTAGAAAATGATAGAGTTACAGTCATGAATGTCTTGTGATCAGAAGTTGTTGGCGATCTGATCCAAAGCTGCAGCAGGAACGTTTTTCTATGTGACACAAACCTTCAACGTTTCGCTTATTTTATAACTAAAAAGTTTTTCTAACGCAAAGAAATAAAAACAGTAATTAATGAGAAAACTAAGTGGAACTAAGTTTTAGTTCATAAAACTAAATAAAACGCACTGAAACATTACATTTGATTTCCTTCGTTTTGTGTTTTTGAATCTATTTATTAGTCTTTTGAAATGATGTTAAACAATCTGCATCAGCTAATTAGTCCACAAAATACATGCATAGTGATTTCTAACAGACACAATGTGATTAACATGTGATTAGCATTTATCTTACATGGTTTCAGTCAGCAAGAGCTTCAGGAAATCCAACTGGGGCTGAAAGCAAACAGCAGCCAGACTGGTGGTGAGAAACCGACTGTTTGAACAGAAACTGGATCTGTTTTCATGCACGTCCTGCAGCAGGGAATCAGCAACACACAGCAGCAAAACAAAAAGTTCAATTACGTCTCAGTTTGTTGAAATGAAGTAGCAACAATGTTCTCTGAGCAAACAGAGGAGAAACTGAATCCACAGCAGGAAAATCTTTGATTCTCTGACCTGAAAAAAGGTGAAACTTTTTCAGTTTCACGCTGAAGTATTTCCTGCAGTGACAGGATGTGGCCTGCAGAGGGCGAACAGCTAAACTCTACAAATACCGGAGACCTGCTCTAAAAATGCAGCTGAGTGCTTCCAAATGTACCTTAATATGCATTCATTTGCATATTGGAAACCATCTTGGCGTCAACGCACAAGCTAGCATCTACAGTTAGCTTAGCTCCACTAGCTAGCAGCTAGCTGCACATAAGTCAGTTTGATCGAACTAGCTAGCTAGCTGGATCTGCTCTCACTCTTCCATTTCATACCGGCTGCATTTCTGCTTGTCTGCAGGAGTCGCTGTTTGCTCTGGAGGACTTCAGGGGCCGACGGCTTCCTGCTCACCTGTCAAATATGAGACTGGCAGCATGTTTCCATACTGTAGATCAGTGGGATGATGGGGCCCCAATGGGATGATGGGGCCCCAATGGGATGATGGAGCCCCAGTGGGATGATGGGGCCCCAGTGGGATGATGGGGCCTCAGTGGGATGATGGGGCCCCAGTGGGATGATGGGGCCCCAGTGGGATGATGGGGCCTCAGTGGGATGATGGGGCCCCAGTGGGATGATGGGGCCTCAGGGAGATAGACATTCTTAGATCAGTCAAAATGATCCCAGGGGGAATCCCGGCCAATCAGGAAGAGTCTAAAGAACGACTGAGGAGAGCAACTTCTACAGCAACCTGGAAATGGTTGCTCTCTTCATGGTGAGTTTAAGTGTCCTGGAGTTGGGTTGGTCATCAGACGGTAGGAGACATTCTGGATGTTTGGGTTCATCCGTCCATTGCTGGTTGTTCCCTCTGACCTGGTGCCAGTTCACCATAAAGTTCATTTAAAAACTGTTTCTTTTCACTTGTGTTGTTTTTGGCTGGGATTGAAATATTGTTTGATTTTCTGAAACAGAAAAAAAATAGGAAATCAAGAAAAGGCCAAATACTTTTTCACACCATTGCAGCTAAAATGAATCCTTCAGAAGAGTAAAGTTATAAAGTAACTGAGTAACTAGTTACTGTCCAACTCTGAACTCCACAGCCTCCACTGAAAACATGAATGTCAACATATTTCAATCATTTAATTACAAAATATACTTTAATATGCACAGAGGAAACAATGCTAGCACAGTCAACCAAAGGAGCTCTTGGATTGGCTGATTTGAAAAAGCCAGCCAATAGCGTCTTTTTTTTTTTTTTAAAACATTTATTGATTTCAACAGGGGAACAAGAAACATACATATGTTCACTTACAAAAACCAAAAGTGTAAAAGAACAGGGAACATACAAATATACACTTACAAATAGACTAGACCAGACGAAAACCCTAAGGGCACATACACAGAGTAGACAAAAATAAATAAATCAATAAATAAAAATAAATAAATAAATAAATAAAAAAAAAAAGGGGGGGGGGGTTGCAGCAGACCCTCAATTGACCAACCGACATAAACATCAATTTGACTCACCATATGGCCTTACAGCCATCCCTCTTTCCATCCATCAAGTTGGATATCATTTTGGCACAACCAAGTGTAAAAAACAGACCAGACCAGCCAAAATTTATCAAGCTTATTCTTAGTAAAGTAACTGATTTTCTCAAGTGCAAAGTAGAACGTCATTTGTGTGGTCCATTGTGAAATTCCACATAATGTCCTTTTCTTCCAAGAGAGTGCAATGCAACGTTTAGCTTCCAAAAAGGAGACATTAATTTGGAATTTGTGTTAGCAGATTGTGTATGAATCGAAGTGTAAGCTACTGACCATTCCTCACTCAACAAGTTCTCTCCCAAGTCCGCTTCCCATGCTTTTAGGATATTAGTCAAAGAGTCTTTACAATTGTCAACCAACAAGGAATAAATTAGAGACACCTGTCCTCTGTCATATAGGTGACTTACAATAATGTCTTCTAGTGAAGACAAAGAGGGCAGTTCAAGATTATTTTGTTGCTTGGATAAAATGAAATTCCGAACTTGAAGATATTTATAGAAATGTTTCGTAGGAATGTCATGTTTGTTTTTAAGTTCTTCGAATGCAATAGCGTCTTTTTAATATTTTATGTAGATAAAACTACTTATAATTTGGAGTTTCTGCAGTAAAATGTGAAAATGGAGCCATGAAAAGGCGAGTTGTAGTGAATTATTGTTCTAAACGTTTACAGTCACAGACGTTAGAGCATTTCTGCCTGCAGAAGCAGAAAAAAGTCCAGCTCACATGGAGATCTGCTAATAAAAGCTCCTGCTTTTCCACTGGGGATCGGGCTCAATCGGCCCCAAGCGGCCCTTCAGCCGCTGCTGTGGGAAACTTCAGGGAAACCCAGAGACCTTCTCCTCTCAGGGAAACCCAGACCTTCCCTGAACTTCCTTATCATGAGTCTTTCTTTCCAGATGTCAGGGTGCCTCAGTGGGGGGTCTCTGCTCGGCCCAAACTGGAATGTTCTGGACTCGTTTATCACTCTGAGGTCTGTGAGTCAAAAGGAAAAAGCCACATCTTCCAACTGAGTCTGGTTCTGTTATCCCCTCTGCCTCCCTTGAGTCCCGAAACAAAAGTTTGACTTGATTATCCTTCAGACGCCGCAGAAACGTCTAAACGCGGCGGAAAGCTAAACTCAAGGAAAGCTGACCTGAGGCTGGTAAATATCTGATAGGTGAGTAATGACAAGCCTTCAGAGTTATTTGTTCAGCCGTGTCGGGACGGGCCTGCCTGCACGGATCCGCCGCTTTATTCCTATCTACAGCCATTGGTGATGTGTTTACTTTCCTCGCCAAATATCCGCCGTGAACTCCATCCTCATCCTGCACCGACTTGCAGGGAGCGGACAGAAGCTCTGAGTTTAATGTGAAAATAAATAACATAAAACCTTCAGGCAACAAAACCGTTAGAGCTCTTCTGTAAAATGAGACGAAAAACAAAAGGAATAAGGATTTCATACCAGTCACATGGTCAACAGCAGGATGTTACCACTGGCGGAAACGACAAAGACGACAGGAAGTGGTTGGAGGCTGGCAGTATTTTCAAATGTTACATATTTAGACAAAAAGAGGGAGCAAATTTCCAACTATAAATTTTCAGAGTTTGAAAAGTCAAAAATTTGCAAGAAAAAATCTGAAATTTTCATGAATGAACTATTAATCAACTAAATCTGGTGTAGTTCTCATGCCAGGCCACACGATGACGCTGTGGTTTTCACATATAGACAAAATATGCATGAGCTCATGGTCATTTCAGACTTTCTGCTAAAATGAAGTTAAATTGATTAGATTTCGGTCAAACAGAACCGATTTGTCCTGCAGACAGTGAACACACCCTATGGGTCGTTCTGGTCGTTAACTCGGTAATCAGAGACGGTTTGCTGCTTGTTAACTCGCTGCTGTTTGTTCAACCGCCTGAAATAGAAAACTTCTGTTTTTTCTGCTCAGCAGCTGGATTACAGCTCAGAACTTCAAAATAAAAGCCTCTCCTGGTGTTTCTCTGAACATGGCAGGAGCTGGATGTGTTTCTTTGGACCTGGTTCTTTGTTTTTGCTCATCTGCAGAACTCTGAGCCGTTCTGAAGGAAATCTCGGCCTGCAGGAAGGAGAGAACAGAAACGTGGGCCCCTGCAGGGAGCAGAAACGTTTGGAGAACATCTGCAGGGCTGCATCAGTTTAACCTCCATGGAGCGAAGCTGAGTCACAGTCTGGCGCGTCGCATTTCTTCCACATGAGCTGAGCGGCTGGAGGGCGAGAAAACACAGCAGAACAATCAGATCCTACATTTAGTTTTGTGTTAAAAAGAAGCTTTTAGTTCTGCTTATTGTTACAGCCAGGCTAATGTGCCCTTTCAAAATAAAACAACCAACTTTACTTATGATCAGACACAGATTTAAACAATGAAAGCGTTGCAACATTAAAAACAATAATTTAAGCATTTGACAGTTTTTAAGATCTGCAGAGGAAGAAATAACACAGCAGCAAAAAAGTTACGTTTCAGATTTACTTGCAGAAAATGAAGAACAAAAGTTTGAAATTATTGGATCAGTTTATGACGTAGCTGAAAATCACAACCAAGTCACCAAGATTACTCTGACCGAACTGCACAATGCATAAGCATTTTATAAATACTTAATGTACATTTAAAGAAAATAAAGTCATAACGTTTATGCTGCAATGCATCCTGGGTAAAGGCTGTACGCTAAGAGCTACAGCGCTAGCTCTGTTCTGCCTGAATGCTCATTTTTATACAGTTTGTAGAAATAGAAGGAAAGACAGAAGTGCTGCACGGGAACGCTAACCAGCGCTAGCTGCTAAGAGCTAAAGCTAACTATGGTTAGCATCAGGCTAAAAACATTTAGTTAAATACAGTAGAACAGTTTATTACAAAAACTTAAAAATACTTCATTGTCACTTTAAAAATTCATTCCTGAGCTTCCAATTATGGAATTGGATGGTTTCACATTAGCTAAAGCTAATGGTGTTAGCTCATGTTATTGGTGTTAGCTCTAGCTAATGTTGTTAGCTCCAGTAATTGGTGTCAGCTCTAGCTAATGTTGTTAGCTCCAATTAATGGAGTTAGCTCTGGCTAATGAAGTTAGCACTAACTAACAGTAAACAGTAGCTCACAAGCTGACCATGTTAGCTTGTTTTAGCTAATCTCTCATGTTTAACGGTATATAAACTTTGAGGACATTTTCCTCAGTCTGGTTGTTTTTGTCAACGTCCACCATCTTGATTTCTTGTTCTGCCTCATCAGCAGGTGCTCAGGTGAACAATGGTGACCTCTACAGGTTAAAAATAGAATAAACAAATTTATTGTATCACCACTTTTAGGTTAACAGGAAAACAACATCATGTTTATACCAACATGTTGGACAAGTCATGGAAAGAGTTTTGGTTCCAAACCATCCAAATACTTGGACTAGACCAGATAACCTTCAGGTCAGGTCAGATTTTACTCAAACTAGAGTGAGAGATAAACCATTTCTGACAGGTTTTAAGGTCATTATTTAATTTATTAATTTTATTCGCGCTGCAGGGATGTTTCATAAAAATGTATTTCCTGGAACGAAACACCTGCATCAGCTTTAAACGCAGCAGATAATTATCATAACGAGATGCAGCAGGGAAACGGAGAGGAGCAAGCAGAGACTGGTTTATCAGGCAGAAACATCCGGCCTTTAATTAGGCCAACAGCAGCCATTACATTCCTCAACACGCGGTGAAGCAGCAGGAGCCGCGCTGCATCATCCATACTGGAAACCAGTTCAGGTCTGATGGTTTTAGCTGCACTCACTGCTAACTTATGGAAACATCATCAGAGGGTCAGATTCCCTTTTCTTTAAGTTATGCTGCCACCTAGCGGAGCGATGATGCTTGACATGATGCCTGGCATTAAAAAACAGAGTAAATACTGTTTTGACTAATTAAGGGGTTGAATATTTTTTTTGTTCATTGGTGTCGTTTTTTTGTAAGTAAATAAATATTTTTTAGTCGTTACATTTAAGGACATTTAGTGAAATCTGGCTTTAAAGAACATAAATTAAAACTTGTACATTAATAATAAACATTTGTCAAGAATATGCAAAACCTTTTAACGTTTTCCACCAAAAAATTGAAACACTCTGAATATTTTATTTTTCTTATTCATTAAAAACACAAACAAAAACAAACAAACCAACAAAAGTCATGTTTTGTCTCTAATGTGGCCGTTTCTGACTCAAAATCAGGAGGCGAAACAAAACAAAAACCCGTCACCGGTTGTGACGTCACAAGAAGTCCAGTATGAAACGTCCGAGGCGCAGTAAAGGCATCCTATTTGTAACCGTGATTCTTCCACATAGTGTAAAAATAATGAAAGTTTTGTTCATCAAAAATGTTTTAGATGAAAACATTTTAACGCAATGAACCCGGATAAAGCGGTTCTGGTCAGTTTTAATCCTTCGAATGGTCCAAACCTCCCGTCGGATCCGGCATCACTTCCGGTCAGCGGAACTCTCCCCCGGCTTCTCGTCCTCCTCAGTCCGCTCCTCTGTGTTGGCCTCCGGCTCCTGTTCCTCCTTCTTCTCCCCGCTGTCCTCCTCACCGCCCGTCTGCTCGCTCTCGGAGCCGGAGTCGTCATCCAGCGCCTTGGGGTCGAAAAGCCGGGGTCTCCCGGCTCGGAGCCGCAGTCCCTCCTCGTACCACTGGCGGTAGGCTTTGACCACCGCTGCCCGGGAGCAGCCCACCGTCTTGGCCGTCTTGGAGACGCTCAAGCCCAGCTCCCTGGCCACCACCACCTGGCCCTTATCGAAGTCGCTCAGTTCGTCATCCGCCATGATTCTCCGCCCCACCAAAGTCCGAATCCGGGCGGGTAACGGGCGAAAATCAGGCTGACTGGACCAAGATGGCGGCCAGCTCTCCGTCACGGTAGCTTTCTTCTTCTGCTGCTATAATTATGGTTTATCTGCTGCACCGCCACCTACTGGCGGACATTGGGGACCGCCATTAAACTGGCTCTTTAAACCGAAAATTCCATTAAACTGGCTCTTTAAACCGTTTATCAATGAAATGAACAAATGATTATCAGCAAATAGAAATATTTAAAAGTTTTGAAGAGCTATTAGTCTAACAGAAGGGGCGTTTATGTGCATAAAAATGTTTTGTGTGCTTTTTCTTTATGCAGCTAAATTGGAGCGATGAAGTTTGTTAAAAACAAAAATGAAACAGAAAAAAAATTGTAAGAGAAAAACAAAGAAAAATTAAACTTGGAAAAAAGGAACTCGAAACAAAAAAATTCACTTATTTTAAAAACCCAAATAAATGTTTTTATCTTCAGTTTAATTTTTGCTTTTAGCCAACTTTATGGCCCCATTTTAGTTCAATACAGAAAAACTGTTTAAAATCTCCAAATTACACACGGGTTTTACTTTTTACATTATTATATTAAATTAACTTTCAGGTGACATTAATAAATTAAGATGCAACTATGTGATTTAGATGGAAAAGTAACTTTGACATTCTTTAATTAAACACAAAGATACCTTAAGATTTTTTGAAATTATATTTAGAAAAGGAAATCATATGGGAGTTAGATCTTGCCAAAACTGGAAATAAAAATAGAAAGAAATAAGTGGCTTTAAAAATTTTAATGTGGGAAATACTTCAGCTAAAAATAAAAAATACATTTTATTACATAGTGTGATTTGAACTAATATTCATCATTTACACTTATTAAGGTAAATGTATAACTATTATTTCTATTTTAATTCTAATTCTTATATTTTTTATTCATTAAGTTCTTTAATTTACTGTTCAACTTTTTAAAATTTACATTGATTTATTTTCTCCTCTTTTTGTATTTTGTTCGCATTTTCTTTGCCAATTCTGGCAGGAATAGTTCTCCATAAACCAAAGCAGTGATAGACAAAATGGAAAATGTTTTTTTCTCCAAAAGGAGTTTCTTTAATAATCGCAAAGTAACCAAAAGTAAATGACAGGGATACTTCCGTATGGACTCGGAAAACATAAGGGAAGAAAAATACAATGATTACAGAGTTCGGGGGGAAATTAAAAGTGGAAAATGTAAACAAAAAAAAACAACAAAAACAACCAACATGTGGAAGAGTCAGTGGGTTAAAAAGTTATGGCTGGAGTAATAATCTACATAAAACGGAATAATGTGAGGTAAACCATTCAGTGAAGCTGAAGGTTGGCGTTAATGGAACACTTAATGTTTGTCAGCTTTTGTTCTCCGTAGAACAGGAATGTGTCACCAACACAGAATTCACACAGATATGAAAACTCTGCCACAGAGTGTACCATTGGACATCTCAGACTATTTACAGCAAAGGTACGCAAAACGTCTCCTTCCAGAATCTTCTCAGTTATACAAAAATAGCTCTTTACATTAACAGATCCAAGTTTATGCTGAAAAACCAATCAAAATGCAAATGCATATAAACCCCCAGATGGCGGCTGTGACATCTCAACCATGGAGTGGATATTGGCACTTTTTCCATACAAACGAGTTAAAAGTTTTGTTGGCATCAGCAGCGGCCGTCCAGCGGGTCCAGAGAGAAGACGGTGCCCTCCATGGTCAGTCCCATTTTGAACCCCTCCTGTGGGGAAACAAGCAGGACGATGAACGGCGCGGACAGCGGAGCTAAACGAGCCGGATTCATCTGGAAGCTCAAAAACAACAAACAACAAGCCTCTGGAGTCAAACCACTCCTACATGCAAAGTCATGCTTCACTTGACTGGGTGAGAAATGACATGGCATGCTCACGCAACGGATGGTTTGGTGCTTTAAGGTGGACTGTTATGAGTAGTCAGTATCTTACCTCCAGGACAAAACAGAATGAGCCCAGTTTGACAAATGCTAATGGAGTCAAGCTAACAAAGATTCTAAATGAACCTGACAGCTACTCTGAGTCAAGCTAACAGTTTCTCAGATTCAGGCTAACAGTTAGCCAGAATAAAGATAAAAGCTAACTTTAGTCATACCAACAGGTAGTCACACCGAAGCCAACTGCAAACCTGAATTAATCTAGCAGCTACTCCAACTCATGCTAACAGCTAACCAAAGTTAAGCTAAAACCTAACCAGAGTAAAGCTAATAGCTAAATGGAGTGAAGCTAACAGTCAACCAAAGTCAGGCTTATGGCTAATCAGATCAGGCTAACAACGAAGCAGAGTCACGCTAAAAGCTAACAGTCAGGTGAACAGTGACTCAGAGTCAAGCTAGCAGCCGCTGAGAGCAAAACCAACAAGAGCTTAGAGGATGAGGATGTTGGTAAATAAGAAAACATGCTGCAGTCGCAACACAGACAGCAAAGGTACAAACCATCTCTGCCGCTAAGAGAGGGAAGAAGACAAGAGACACATTCAGCTGTTAATAATTCAGGAAAGAGAGGAAGGAAACGTATTCAGTAGCAATGTCGCCCCCTGCTGGTGACACTAACACTGGTTATTTGGTTTGAACTCAGGCCTCACCTGCATCTCATCGAGCTTCGACTGGATATCTGGAGGGAAGTCGGCCGCGCCGCAGGTGAACGGGTCAAACGGCTCCGCTCCGAACAAATCTTTACCTGCAGACAGAACCACAGTCAACCCGCTTCCCTCGCTTCCACCAAACCCGGGCGGTTCTGTTGGCTCACTCATGTCGGGCGGCAGGGAGGTCGGCGGCGGTGGAGGGCAGCCATTACTGGCCCTGCTGGGAACCAGCGGCGTCACCGTGGAGAAGGGAACCATGTCGAAAACGTCCGTGGACTGCAGCTTCACCGAGACGCTCCCCGCCTGGACCAGAACACAAACCGTCACTGAACCGTTTGACCCGAGACACACAACATCACACGGGAAGGAAAGGCTACGGGAGCAGATTAGGGCCAACAATAAAAAAAAATTCTGACTGAAATCTCAGAATTTAGATTATTTTTCTCACAATTCTGACAATTTTTGCAAAGTTCTTTAAAAAAAAAAAACAAAAACTATAAAATATTCTGCTTTTCTTTCAGATTTCGGAATTCTGACTTTTAGCTCAAAATGTTGACTTTTTATCAAATCCTAACTTTTCTCAGAATTCTGACATTTTCTTTATTACAATTTTAACTTTTCATAAAAATTTGGATTTTGTCAAAATTCTGACTCGTTTCTTAGAATCAAACTTGTCGAACTGTTGATGGATCATCTGGCAAATCTATTCTTAAAAATCTTTGTGTGGGTGAATTACAGGTTTCCCAATTTTAAAACAAAGAAAATAGTTATATGATTATTTTCATGTGTAACAACAACATAATTGACATACACAAACAAATTTTAGGTTGTTTTGACACAAAATTAGAACATAAAGTTTCACGTCAGATTTTTTTTTTCAGTGGCACTAATTGTCTTCCATAGAAGAAGAGAGTAGAGAAGAAGTTAGTTTACACGAGGCCGCGGGATGCTGCAGGCCTCGCCGGCTTTAGGAGGAAGAGGAGCAGGAAGAGGAGGAGCGTGTTTTGCAGGCGGAGGGGTTAGTATCCCCGCGGAGACGCTGGAGTCCGGCGAGCTCATGGGCGTTAGCGTGACGGAGGAAATCTCCAGACAGGACAGCGACGACACGCTGTGAAACCAGAAGAGAGAGGACGGCCTGTGCAGCAGGAAGGATTCGCCCGCCGCGTCCGGCGGCTGGGGAGAGACAGCGCAGCGCCACCACAGAAGAAGATGGGTTAGTCAGAGAGCAGTGCTGCGCTAACCACCATGCTAACTGCTATGCTAACCACCATGCTAACCGCTATGCTAGGCAGAGAGCGGATAGAAAAATCGCTTCGTCTGCACTCTGACGAACTAACTCACATAAAAAATAAAACTTTCAGGTTACTGAATGAGTTTTACAAACAGTGTTTAATTGACTGAATCTCTTTTTCTATTCCAATTCTTCAAAATGGGAAAAACAAGAGAAAACGCTTTTAACATCTGGATCGTTTAGAGCAGGGTTATTTTTATAACTAAATGCTAATTTGACTGTCTGGAGTAAACAAACCAATTATTTCATTTAAGCTGTTTGTAATGACATTTTGATAAATTAAGCTCAAAAGGTAAGCTGAATGCTAAGCTAAGAAGCTACAGGAAGAGCTATGCTAAGCTAACGTCTTATTATTTCTGTTTTGCAGATGGATGCTAATTTGTCTGATTAGACAAAACACATTTCTTCAATTTTTCTTAAATGAGCAAATCAAGGTTTTTGTTTCTTTGAGTTTTATATCAAATTTTTTCACACAAACTAAATCTAATGATTTTATTTGTTTGATTAGAATATTAAACAGTAGTGACCTCTTGTTTTATCGTAGTTATTAAGCAGTTTGATTGTTCATTTGATGATTTTGATGAACATAAAGTCAAAGTCCTGTTGTACAAACTACCACCAGCAGAGGGCGCCACAACCTGGACTATTGGACAGCAATGTCTTCCAAAGCAGGACGTTTCTGACTGTTTACTGCAGATCAGATTAATTTCCTGATTTGGAGCCAGCTGGAGTTGAACTGGGACGTTTTGTTCTTACTGGTGGCACGTGAGCGATCATCAGCTGCTCCTCCAGCTCCTGCAGTTGTTTCTTCAGCTCAGCGTTTTCCGTTTCCAGTTCCTGAATCTGAGGACAAAACTGTTTTAATCTTTCAGAGGTTTTTACATTAAAAACTGTTGAACATGTTTCATACAACTTCTGCGTTATGCTAAGCTAAACATGAGACGCTTTCAAATTAAAAGAAAAAAAAAGAAAAAAACATCAGTCACTATGGCAACACACTGCAAAAACACAAAGTCTGACCAGTAATTCTAATTTCAAGTGAAAATATCTTAGTACATTTGAAATAAGACAAAACTAACTGTTAAAGTTTTCAGAACAATGGAAGAGTTTGTTTTGAGTAATTTTTTTTTTGCGTTTCCAAAACCGTCACGAACTTCTCGGTGTGAAGGAGCCCCGTTGCCGTGGTTACCGCGTCCCTCCCTGCTGCTCCATATGGGAGGTTTCTGCATCTTAACCATCAGTTTCAGTCAAACTGTGGAGAACAAAACCTGACCAAACCTCATCATCGTCAGATCCGATGGAACCTCGTCTGAAGCTTTCGTGCATCGGCTTCATCCAGAACAAGTTCTAGTGGGTTCGGCCGGTTCTGCCCAGCCCACAAGGTGGACGAGGGTTTATCGGGGGAGCTGAGTTTGTTGCGGCTGCTCGGTACTGAACGGGCCGGTTCTGTTCAAGACGACGTTTAGTCACCCAGCGATAACTGGAACGTGTCATGATTGTCTGTTTTTCTGATCCCCAATCAATGTCGCTGCTTCCATCAGGTTAAGTTGTTTCTCTGAGGAAACGGAGCTCAAAGCAGGAACCACCAGGTAACCAGAGGTCCGATCAGCTCCTCCTCCAGTCAAACTAATAACTCAGTAAACAAACCAGAGAGAAACTCGCCGAGTTTCCAGCAGAAATCTAATCATGGTCTGCAGATTGTGGCATTAATATTCATCAGATCACTCGCTCTGCGCTGATGAATCGAGCAGGTTGACGGATTTAAAACAATCAATAGACACAAGCTCAGCATTAATTAATAAAAACATCAATGCAGCGTCTCAACGCCGTACTCTCTTCTGCAGCCCGCCGATCTGCTTCCTCGTCTCCACGTCTTTCCCTCCAGACTCCAGAAACTTCTTGTAGGCCAAGTCGAAGGCCTGGCCGATGGTGAGGGTGATCTCCTCCGCCTGCAAGACACGATTCAGCTGAAACGCCTCTCAGCCTCCAGGGTTTGGCAGCAGAAAACTAGGAACACGTACACATTTTTCACTGTCGAACACGTAGCAGAGGTGTTTGTTGGACTCCGAGTCTTTGCAGATGAAGGTGAATATCCGTTTGTCCGTCTTGTCGTCGGCGCAGAAGGATATCCGGTGCAGCTGACAGTTATGCTGCACATCCTGCGACACAAATTCTGCGTTATTCCCGGAGAATAACGCAGAACGTTATTCTCCGTTCGTTTCAGACGGATCTCGTCTGGAAGGAAACCACTTTCACATCGCGATGAAATCTGAATACAGAGCTACGTCTAAATGTGGAACATTTTTGGTTGCCGTGGTTACCCTCTGCTGTTTCTTACGGGAGGTTTCTGCCCCTCCACCATCAGTTTCAGAACTCGACCCGTCTGGACTCACCTTGGTTTTGGGGTCCAGGATCTTGACTCCGTAGATGGAGATCTGAAGCTCCACTTTGGGAATCTTCTGGCCCTCCGACTTCTTGATGTGCCTCTGAAACTGTCAGACAGGAAAAAAAAGAATTTATAGTTGTTTGGTCATGACCTTTAACCTTTGACCTGCTTCACGCTCCGACGTTGCGATGAATCGGCTGGAAGTATTGTATTTAGCTTCCATGTGTAGCATTAGCGTTGGCTAAATAATGTTAGCATAGCAATTTAGCATTAGCTAACTAATGTTCACCCTTTGAGCGCTATAGGATTAGCGCAGCTAACTTAGCATTGCCCAACATTGCAAAAACCTCAAAAACACAGGATGGTAGACGTATGGAAAGCCAAACAGGTCAAAGTTGTCGTACTTTGCACAGTGTTTTCTAATAACACTGTGATAAAGATTAAACCTTTTAATGGAATTATAGAAATAAAACGTGTTTTCATTGTGTTTGCAGCTGATTGGTGGTCAGTAATTCACTGCATGAATCTTGAAGTTTTCAAACAAATTGATGGTAAATCTGACATCAATTAATTTAACTTCCCTTTGGGTTTGAAAATTTATTTCTAATGTAATTAGAGATATCCTAATTTACTAATATGTCTTGCCATAAACTAATTTCAGTGTGTTGAGGATGATTTTATGGTAAAATGGCCTGCCATAGCCCTAATGGCAGCAGCAGTTGCTGTGTGTTGTGTCGCAACCTTTCAGAATAAAATCCATTTGTTAAGTTAGCCTGGACTTTGTGTGTGAGAGTTTTATTTTGAAAGTTTTCAGGCATGTTTTTCTGGGCGTGAACTCGGAGGAGGCGTAGCTGGGCGTCTTTATTGCTGCTGTATCTGGGATGGTAACCATGGCGACCTGGTCTCCACCAGGAGACGTGTTGCAACAATGGAGTCCTGGCGTTGGGAGAACAGGCCTCCCCATCGGCGGCCTCTCAGGATTTGGCAGGAGGCGGACATCTTCCCAGGCTGGGCCTGGACTGGGATGTATGCTGGGAGAAGGCCAGGTCAAAGGTCATCCACTGGGGAGTTCAGGGAAACTAGGCACTTAAATCCTGAACAATAACTACAGTAGACTATCTGAGAGTTTATTACCAGTTTGCCACCAGTTTTACCAGTAAAATTAGTTTCTGCAGCTGCGTTTTCATTACAAATAAGAGCAAACCTGTCATTATTCAGCTAATGTTGACACAATTTAAATGATTTCTGTGTTTCTATAAAATAAGAAACAATTAAAATGAATAAGTTTGTTCACATAAGTTATTAAAAACATCCTCCTACTACTTCTCGTCTTCTTTATAGTTTCTGTCAGTAGAAACGTCCTGTTGTTGATCATGTGCCTCGTGATGCGAAAAAGGTTTTTCCATTCCAGTTTTGGGAAATAAACCAATTTTGACACCAATAAAACTGGACCTTAAATTAGCGTTTTTGTTCTTTTGTTGTTTTCATGAAGCAAATTTATCATCAAAATGCCAAATTATGCAGTTTTATGGTCAATGTGTCTCACCTGCTTCTAAAAACAGACAAAATTTTAAAAAAAAAATTTATTGCTGATTTTTGGGAATAATTAAATTTGTTTTGGTGTCGTTTCAAACACCAAAAACTCAAAGATTGTTGAGTCACATTGCACTGAAACTGGCCCGTTACCTAGCAACCCCGGCCAGGCTCGGCCCCGTTACCTAGCAACCCTGGCCAGGCTCAGCCCCATTACCTAGCAACCCATTGATTCAAGTCAATAATTCCCTAATATTTATGAATGAAGTTCTAGTTCTACTGGCAGATTATTTCACTGATCAATTAAGAAATTATTCACTAAACACAAGCTTTTATTTCTTGCTGAAAAATTACTGTTTTTGTATTTTTTTGAGTGTACTGAGACCTTAACAGTAGAAATTAGACCAAAAATACTTGTTAAGATTTTGTGTTTTTGCAGTGTTTTATTGTTGAAACCACTTATGGTAAATGGACTGAACTTATATAGCGCTTTTCCAGTCATTTTGATCTCTCAAAGCGCTTTACACTGGAGTCACATCCACCCATTCACACTCACAAACGCACACACATTCATACACCGATACGCAGACCGGTAGGCAATTTGGGGTTAAGTGCCTTGCCCAGAGGCACATCGACATGTGGAAGGAGGAAGCTGGAATCGAACCTACAACCTTCCGATTGCAAGACGACAACTCTGCCACACAGCCACAGTCGCCCACTTGCTGCATTCCTGTTGGTTGTGCAGGAGGATCCACTTCTGCTTTTCAAAGACGTACAGTTGTGTAATCACACATCTGTTTGCAGCGCAAGACAGGCAGAGCTGAGCAGACTAAACTCTTTGATTTAGTGAATAAATGTTTTGTATAGGCCATAAGCGAGTCCAAGGCAGGATGATAGATCACCTTTAATGTTTCCGGGTTTTTCTTTATTAGATTATATCTAAAAATCAAGTAAATGTATTTTTGTTGGTGAGTAACGGCCCTCATCCAGCCAGATCTTGGTCTGATTTAATTTGAGCTGAAGTTAACGATCTGAAGCCGCCGCAGTTTAATATGTTACTCATAAATATCAACGTCTTTCAGCGACGGATCTGATTATGCTGATGAAGAATCCATCCAGCAGAGTTTTCTTGCGCTGGGCGAACTGCTTATCCAGCACTTCCAGGCATCGACACCTGGATCTGAAAAACTCCCAGGTCACCTTGAGCCAACGCTGCCGCGGAGGCGGCGGTCTGCTCAGAGCGACGGCCGTTACCTTCAGCTTCCTCACTGCATCCTTCACGACTTCGGTGCCTTTCGGGGCTTCGACCTCCGTGTTTCCCAGGAACTGCAGAGGAAGAAAACATTTCTTATGCCACATTTTCCATCCGATCCTGGATGAAATGAGAAAACGTTTCTGCTGCTTTTGATAAGACACGTTTTTCAGACTTTCACAGCTTTAAAATCAAAGATAAGTTAAAAAATGTCTTCAGTATTTAGTAAATTATTTTTTATTGGATTTGGTCAATCCAGTTAAACTGTTTTTAACTGTTTAAAAATAGTTTTAAAAGAAGCTTTCTTTATATAAATGTCACCAGAAAACAAGTTTTCATTTCTTCTATTTGTCTCCATTGAAGTAAAGACTGTCTGTGTTTTAGCTTTAGCTTCTGCTACATTATGTGTTAGCATAGCAAGTTAGCATTCGCTAACTAATGTCTCTGATTAGTGGTTTAGGTTTAGCATAGCTAACGTTTTGCAAACACAGAAGGGTAAAAGTATGGAAAGTCAAACGTGTCAAAATGTGCATCCTTTGCAGTATCTGATGTTTCCTAATAAACACTGTGGTAAAGATTTAACTTATTAAAAGTAACTATAGATCCAGAAAATGTGTTTTGATTGTGTTTTCAGCTGACTGATAATAAATATTGTCAAAAACATTCATCATAAAAAACGCAATAATCCTGTATTGTGCTTATTTTCCAACGGATGGCGCCATTTTCCTCCTGCTGAGCTCAACGTGTGCAGCTCACTCCCTTATCAGGCTTCATAAATATCAATGTAGTTCCTGTAAAGTCTGTAGAAAACAAAATAAGAAGTTTGTCCATCGGAGCAGAGCAAACAGCCGAGGATTGTCTTCACCATGCAGAGTAAATCCGGACTCTGCTAATCCGGCTACCTCTGCAGACACTAACAACGTGCAGCCAAGCAACAAGGCTGACCATATTCTGCCTCCATAAAAATAAACTCTTCCTTTATGATTTTTACCAGCATTTACAGGTTTAGAACATCATCTATGTGTCAAATTAGCAAATGTGGAGCGAACTGGAGCATTTTATTTTAAATGGTTTCTGAGAGGTGAAGCTGTTACTCATGAACGGTTGGAAAACAGCAGATGAAGCTTTTATGCAGGAGTGTCAACGCTCTGCCTCGGCGTGACAAATGAACTCTGTGCAGAGCGGCGGTCATGTCTGCAAGAGCTGCGGCCCAGAATAGAAAAGAGCAGCGCGCGGTCCTGACTGTTGCATTGTGGGGCGGCGATTGAGGAGGCGAATCGAGCTGCGAGGCTCATCCATCAAATGATTCACGCGGCAGAAAAACGAGCCGTTTCAACCTCAGGCCGGCCCGAGGAGTTCATTCAGATGACACAACGAAGAGCCGAGTTCAAGCCGAGTTCGCAGTTAGCGCCGCCCGGCGCGCATTTAATGCGACTAATTTAACACGAAAAGATCCAACTGTGACTTGATCAACGACTCGCTTCTTTTCTGGAGAGACTGGAGACACTTCCTGGTTCCTGACTGGTCCAACAGAGCAACTTCTGAACCGGACAGACTTTAAAACATGTCTTCCTCTAAATATCTGATGAATGTTGCATTTCTGCAGAGGATCATAAAGCAGAGACACAGATTATGTTTCCTCTCCTGATCCCAGAGAACAACATTTGATTCCAGAACCAGTGAGCTCAGGATCTGCGGCTAACTGAGGCTAACAGGAGACTAGCTTGAGGCTAACAGGAGACTAGCTGGAGGCTAACTGGAGACTAGCTGGAGGATGACTGGATGCTAACTAGATAACAGGCTGGAGACTAACTGGATATGAATTGGATGCTAACTGGCTGTTAACTGGAGGCTAACTGGATACTAGCTGGAGGCTAATTGGATGCTAACAGGAGACTAGCTGGAGGCTAACTGAACGCTAACTGGCTGTTGGATTCAGATGTATCTCCTAATTTTTAGAGCTGGATTATTTTATCTGCCAGTTTGAGTTTCAGTCGATAAACCGGTAAAATCTTTGCTGCTGCTGCCTTGGACTGGACTCCCTCACTAGATTATATAACCACCAAATATCACATGAACCTATAAATATCTATACCTTCCTGCTGACCACATGCAGCACAACGCACTCTAAACACCAAGCATGTTGATTAAAACTGCTTAGCATTTTGTTCAGATTGTGTTTAGCGACGGACGTCGAGTTTTTGTTTGTCCAACAAGCTGCAGCTCTGTTAGCCTCACACACAGTCACTGTTTACATGTTGGGATTTCCAGCAAATTTCTGCTGAAGACTGTTAATCTCAGAGGAATTACGACCAAACGTAGAAAATCTGTTTATTTATTTACATGTTTAGAAATAAAACACCTGACAAACTGCTGAGCAGAGACGGTAACAAGCTAAACAAAACCCACATTTAGAGTTCAACCATTAATCGTGATTAATTGATTACTGAAAAAAATCTGCAACTAATTTAGTAATTGATTAATTGTGAACTGGAGTATAGAGACTCATAAAAACATTTTGTTTAGAAAGTTTAGCTTCACTAAACAAATGCTGTTTTCCACTTTAGAAAAATAATTAAATTACTTGTTCATTTTGCATTTTCTAATGTGTTTCTTATATTGAATAAAATAGTGACTGAAGAACTTGCGTAATGTGTCAATTTTGTTATCCAATTACTTGATTGATCGTCAGAAAATTGTTTATCTCAGGCAGAACAGATAAATTATTCCTAATAAATTATTCAAATAATTAATTGAATTAATGGTTAGATAAATTGTCAGAACAGATTAATTTGGTGGTTCTTCAGTTGGTTAATTGATTAATCGCCAGAATAATCTCAGGATATTTGATTGATTGTTAGAATAATCAATCATCAGAATAATCGTTCGTATAATTGATTAATCATCTGAATAATCAATGCCTGAAATAATCACTGGCTTCAGCCTGAAACCACCGGCAGCTCAAAGTGACCTTTGTTGAACTTTTAACGGATCTGCAGCTCGGCTGTAAGCTCAGGCTTCACTCGTGTTTGTTTCTTTCTTGGGAAATAAAAGATCTTTGAGAAAGTCTTTCTGTGAAAAGCACAACCAACCTGCAGCTCGTTTCTCTCACATGCTGAGAAACTGCAGAGCAAAGGCAGGCGAAGACTTTCGCTGCACCTTTGTGCTGCAGCGGTGAAACCAGAAGGAAAGGAGCCAACAAACATCAGGGCTGGTCTGGTAAAGCCCGCCGTTTGAAGCAGCTCAAATCCCATAGCGCGGTATTTCATAAAACACCCAACAGAAGCTGAGAGGCATCAAACTGGACTGCAGCCCTGGCTGCTGCTTCAAAACATCATAAAGCTGATTAAATTCAGGACAGAGAACCACCGGAGCGCTACAGCCGCGCGCTGTTCGCAGCGGCTGCCTGGGATAAACATCGAGAACGCGAGATTACTTCTCCAAATCACTTCCTCAAACAAAATACGAAAGGGTCAAAGAGAGCCAAACAGCTGTGATGAGTCCAGGACCAGCGGATAAGAAGAGCCAGCAACGCATTAAAAAATGTAAACAGTGCCGGATGTCTAGACACAGAGACGCTGCAGACATGAAACACGTTCAGGTTATGAGATGCTACCGATGCAGCGTGAAACCACGCTGCAGTACGAGCAACAACAACGATTTCCCATCAGGCTTCACTTCACGCCAGGCTGGGTTTCAAACCAAGCCAACACCCGTACGTGGGTCATTTATCCAGAACATCATCGCTGAAAGCCTCGCATCGTCTCATCCGCTGCCTGGAACTGGAAACGGTCGAGAAACAAGCAGAATCAAACAGAAAGGTTCAGATGCAGGAGCCAGAATCCACAGAACAGGGCAGCAAGTTTCACATTTCACTTCAAACAGGTGAAAGAAATATTTATAACAACCATCAGAAGCCTGTTTATATACATTTCTATTTAAATATGAATTTCAAGCTCCAAATTACTAAATTACATTGGCTCACTGCGTGTGCTAGTTAGCTTACTGTGTGAGTTAGCTTACTGTGCTAGTTAGCTTACTGTGCTAATTAGCTTACTGTGCTAGTTAGCTTACTGTGCTGGTTAGCTTACTGTGCTAGTTAGCTTACTGTGCTAGTCTTAGCTTGGTTTGCAGCTAGTTTATTGGAAGAAATGGAATCAAGACTTTATTTTAGACATTTAATTTATAACAAACATTTTATCTTCTTTAATTTTTCTGAAATTCATCTTTAAAAGCTCAACTGTAAACATTTACCTCAAATAAAAGCGACCGTCTGATGATCCAAGCAATCAGCGAGCGGCTTCAGCCAATCAAACTACATTTCATCTGGTCACATGACCCACAGTTAGCCAAACACAGCTGACATTCTGTCAAGAGGCCCACTAGTGTTAGCTTAGCCTCTGTGTGCCGATGCTACTTGAGTTTACAGCTGTTTGCTGAACACATGAATAAAAGCTGGAGGTTTGCAGATTGAAATAATAATGTGTCACCGCAGCGCAGCTCAGCGAACTCACACCGAACGTCTGCAGAAAGCTGCAGCGTGTAAATAACAAAAACATTTTAGATTTTGCCTAACGCAAAAAATGAACAGCCATTCCAGGGGATCAGCAAGATCGGTGATCGGCAGAAATCTGCCTCATGAATGATCGTATTGGAATCAAATCACCTGATCGGGCCTCCTAATAAAAAAGCCCAACAAACCATAAAACCTCTGAAAACATAGATTAAAGCAAAAATCTAACCCTCCAATCAGCTGCATTAAACAACAGGACAGAAGTGAAATTGTCTCTAGAAATGGTGTCACCCTTGACACAAAAGGCAGCAAAATGTCTCCTTTCAGCATTTACTTTTCAGATGATTACGTTCTCATTATTTGCTAAGAATGCAGTGAAACGGCTGACCCAGATCCTCATTAGCAAGCCAGATCATAAAAGTGCTTTGCTTCCACAAAGCAATAAAAGAAAACTCTGAGGTTGACGGAGGGAAGCGATCCAAGCGCTTCAGTTGTGCCAGTAAGATAAAATGAGCACAGATAAAAAAACACAAAAAGCGCTGCTTCCTTGATGAACAAAAGAACGATTAAAGACAGAAAACATCTTCCTGCCTCATTCTGGTTTCAGCAGCAGATTGTTAAGTGAGCTTGTTTCCGAGTGTTTAGAACCGGAGGGAACGGTTCGGCAGCGTCCTCATTACGTTGCCTGAAACTCCCTCTCTGCGATCGCGTTTTCACTCAGATCTCAGCAAATCTGAGCAGACGGGGAACTCATCAGGAGGCTGACAACCTGCTTTGATGTCAGGAAAGGTGTTTCTTTTGCCAGTTCACCACACTTTCTTTTTAATGCAGAAAAGCAGCTGCAGCAGTTTTGAGAACCTGCTACTGTTTCAGAGTTTCACAGAGATCGCGCTCACCAGAGGAGGAATCTTTGTCAGAATAATAAAGCCGGGAAGTCAGAGCGCTCTTTCAAAAGTTGAGGACTTGTTGCGCAAGAGAGGAGTTGCTCTGAAGGTTGAGGCAGAAATACGAGGCGTTTACGTCAACAACCCCCGAAAGATCTCATTAAAAACCAAACAATCAAGGTTAAAAAGTATAAAAAAGTTTCCCAAAAAACTTTGCAGGACCAAGATAAACAGCTGCTGTGGGAGATTAGTGAGCGGCGTCACAGCATAGAGAGCAAGCAAATCACATTCAGCAGACTGGCTTGTGGCACGGCAAAAAAGCCGAGGCGATGTTTGCATTCAGAGTTACCTTTGGCATTGTAAGGGAATGTGGTGCTTGGCCAGAGCACTCTGGGGTGTGCATCCACCGACTTGTCTGGAAAAACACAGAGCACAACTTCAGAGTGAAGCAGAAACATTACATTAACTCACATTTACCTCTTCATTTAGCCGCATTAACGTTGCATGAAACAGCAAAGAAATGTGTCCAAAAGTCGATCTAAGGTCATTCTAGGCAAGCTTCAAAACTACAACTACCTGCGACCTTAATATAAAAGCAGAATCAAAAGGTTTGAAGACCGAAAATGATTAGACCGTGGTTAAATCGATTACTGGAAACGATCGATTAATCATTAACTAGACTATGTGGAGGTCAAAAGAGGCAGTTTGCTGAAAGAGCAACTCTATTCAGAGCTTAGTCCCAAACGTGTAAATACTATAATTTAAAATAATAATAAATAAACGTTTGTACCACTACCAGCGTAGAATAAAATGTTTTTCCATCAGTGAAGGAGTTTGAGTGAATGCTTCGCTCAAGTCATCAAAACCACCTTCCTTGAGTGACAACGTTATAAACCTTTTTAATCTAGGCACTAATTAAAGTAAAACTTAAACGATTATTCACAGTTAATCGTTTACATGCTAATGAAAATACTTTGAAAAAGGTTTCAACGGAAATGACTAAAGTTCAGATGCTGAGATGCTCACTGGCTAACACGCTAACTGGCTATCGTGCATATACTGGCTAGCATGCTAATGTTTCTCACAGATTCAAATGTTGTGACTACTACCATGATTTATTTTAAAAGTTTGAGAGTGTATCAGAAAATATTGACTAAAGACATTAAAATCTTTACTTTAGCATGTCACTGCTGTGAGTCTATTGAAGCATCGGTAACGATGTTCATTCTAAATCTCACGTTATTGCATCAAGAGCCATTAATCAGGAACCTATGTTTCTTCTCTTTGGGTTGTTAACCTTCTTAATATCTATATTTTGACTCCGCGTTTCGCTCACTTTGCATATTGAACCGTTTCAGAGGTGATGCTGGAGCCATGAGATCAGGAGGTCGCCACAGATACACTGACTGGCCTAGTCCAAAGCCTCCAGTGTTTTCTTCACTCCTCATTTCCTGCTGAGTATGGCTGCACGAGAAGAGAAACAGATCTTGGGACAGAGTCTGCACGGCTGCGACCAGGCCATCAGAACCGTGTGCTGATTGATCGCGAAGACTCCGCGGCGCCAATGCGCAGCGACTCGATGCTGGCGCGTCGGCTGCACTGGAATGCTAGCGTAACCTTGTTTACATGCTCGAAGTGCTGTTGGCCCAGAGTGGATAAATCCCTCATTAGTTTCAGTTGATGTTGATGATCCCAACATTTGCTTAGATTGGTTGCTTTCGTGCGGCTAGTCGCCAGCATTTACAGGAAAGCAGCGACAGTCTCAAGTTCTCTTCCAACTTTCAACGGAAGAGACAGAAAACGAGGCTTTTCTAGTTTGATCAAGTTCGCGCATCCAGATAGTTCGTATGAATAGAAAGAAAGCTAAAGCTAAAGCATAGAAAGCAGATGCAATGCAGGAGTAATAAATCACCATTAGGCTGGACCAGCTCAGTTATTTCAGCTCCAAACTGTTTAATAAAACTGGATTTTTGCTGAAAGTCACACCTGAGGCATTGGCAGTGTGAGAACTCCCGCCTGCATCGTTTCGCCTGTGGGTTCCTGCTCTAGTATTAACCCAGAGGAGACGGACCGTTTCTCACCAGCAACACCAGGAGAAAAAAACCGCTTAGCTTTTGGCTGAAAACCAAACTTAGCACAGCTAGCAGAGTTTACGCCACGCCACGGCTGCGCGGCGATAGGCTTTCAGCGTTTCCATTAGTAAATTAAAAGGAATCCCAAAGCGTAAAAACGTCTCTGAGCCTGGATTGGAGGCGCTGCGCCGCTGTCCGGTTTCAGTCTGCTTGCCACGTGCAAGTTTTCAACCTGATGGATCAGCCAAACCTCTCGTGGTCAGTTGCTTGGTAACCATGGTGGCAATGAGACTCCAAACAGGAAAGTTAGATTCAGCAGCAGAAAAAATCCTTTGGCCTCTAAGATGAGGTCGTTCTTTGGCTGCATTGAGTGGTTTATTTTGTAGAAACTGAAAGTGGAGGCATATCCACATCACGTGAGTCTCATGATCTTGCAACAGGATGCTGCTACTCGGTGGAAACCATGAAGAAGCACTGACAGGAAGTGGAACCCAGCTGAGCGAGACAAACTTTTTCACATGTGGTTTTAATTGCGTTTCTTCTTTAGTGGAAACACCTGAAATTGTGATTATCCGAAACTTTATCTGAATGTTGTAATTTTGCACATATTTGTACTTCAAAAGCTGCTGATGGCTTGCTTGAAGACACTTGTGAAGTCTTCAAGTCTTTTGTCTTAAAACCAGAGATTGATCAAAAATATATTTGAAGAGGGCCACAGCTTGGGCCACCTGATGATGTACTGTAATTTATAACTTATGTCCGGCTCGGTCACTGAAACCTCTGTTCAATATTAGCATTAGCGCTTTACGCCTTTAGGTTGAGCTCCTCACTGTAAAGCATTATTTTTAAGTGTTTATGCCTGTGGGCCTACGGGAAGCAGCATGGCAATAGACTAATTCACACTGGAGCGCTCCAATCAGCCTACGAAACACTGAATGAGTTTGCTGGCTGTGCACGGCTCTCCGCTCATGCAGGCGGCAGCGTATGGCAGCCGCCAGCAGGACCAAGTTACTGGGAGATGAAGGTTCTGACTGGGAATAAAAATACATTCAGACGGAAATAAAGCCTCCTGTTGCAGGCTTGAGTAGAAGTCGCAGCCAGAACCTTCTGGAGAAAATAGTGTTTCTTTGGATTGCAGAACAAGTGAAGCTCGCCGACAGCCGAGCTGGCAGCCGCTTTGTGATCACAGGATCGGATGCTAGTTTTCTTTCTGTGTTCACTGGCCCTCGGCGGCCGGGAAGCACTGTGACAGCGCGTCTCACCTGGTTGGACGGGAAACGGGAGTTTGGGAATCGGGCGTGAGGCTCAGATCTGCCACATCTGGGCCGTTAAAACAACATGCTCAGGCGGTGACTCAGCATGGCGCTACAGCTCTGGACTCTCGGCTCACATCACATGGCGATCCTCTCAGAGCAATCACACACACACACACACACACACACACACACACACACACACACACACACACACACACACACACACACACACACACACACTCTCCCTACTGAGGGAAACAATGAAAGCACCAGGACTGTATTTGTGCTCACGATCATAAAGCCCGACCATGGCCCATTGAGGCTGAAGCTGTTTTTGTTCTGCTCCCTGGTTCTGAGTCCAGTTTCATTTCAAAGCTGCTAGCTATGTTCTGGTGCAACTGCTGAACCGTTCATAGGCTAACCTAGATTACAGCTATACTGACCATTTGTTAACATGAAATTCATCTTGAGGGTCCTAAACTTTGGGCAGACCAGGTGTAACCTGAAAGTCGATGTAGGGACTCAGTCATGAAATGACCTCTGCACATCTGATTGGTCGAAGCATCATCATTTAAGTTGTTTCTCTGCATGTCCACTAACTGGACTGTTTACACTCGATAGACCAACTTTCCACAGTCGGTTCTGACTGGACTTAGAGGAGCGAGCGGTACCAGAAACCTTTGAGAATAACATGTAAAACAGAGGCCAGGGTCCAATTCAGCGGACTCAGAGCCAGCTACCGCCCGCTGACCACGCCAGGATCCATGCTTGCCTCACCTTTCTTCTGTCCTGATGCGGTTCATAGTGGAAAAGAAAGGGAGCGTGGCAGATTCTCCACCTGGAAAAGCAGCAGGAGACGAAAAGTCAGACTAAAATCAACAAGAAGATCACAATAACAAGCGACGAAGGGAAAGTTTCCTCCAGGGAGACGTCCAGAAAGGGTTATTTACATGCATGAAAGGAAAGTGGAAAGTTTTCATGCAACACGGTGAAAACAGCAGCTTCTGCTACACGAAGCAGTGTTCTTTAAAACAAAGAACTTTCAACATTCAGCAGTGCAGTCAGAACTGCAAACTAAAAACCACTAGAAGTATTTATGGTCTGGTTTCTTTGCAAATACATTAGCACCGTAAAACAAGATAAATTAACTTAGTAGTGAGTTTTCCTTACAATAAATAACATTAATTTAAGACAATAATTTCTTAATACTGTTGAAAGTGCAAGTATTTCAGTGAAATATCAACATAGTTTTACTGTTGTGAGGTCAAAGTGACAAGTAAAATATCTGTTTCAGTATTTAGGTAACTACTTTGCGGCTGACAATAGTGTGCAAAACATTCCATTTTTAACAAAGTCTTTTAGGACACAAGTCTTTTATAAAGAAATGTGATTTATGTCTTGAAATGCTCACATTTAACTATGTCTGTTTGTTAGTCATTACTGAAAAAATATAAACAATCCCAGTTTAATACAGTTTTGGAAGGAAGCGCTATTAAATTTATTGAGACAATCTTATGATGCGAAATTGGTAAAGTATTTGATTAGTTTCTCACAATACTTTTGGCTTATTGATGACAAGATGATTATTTTCTACTGCAATATCTCCTCAGTTTACTTTTGAGGAGGATGCAGTTAAATCTAACTTTCCATCAAGGAGAAGAGTTTATTTTTAGTTAATAATTCCTTAATTCCACTCAAGTATCAGTTGATAAATTACACATCTAACATGGGAGATGTATTGCAAAAATTTCTCTTTATCTATAGTTCCTTAAAGCAGTGATTTCTTTGGCTGAGCTGATGGGCGCCCTGCATCAGTTCCACTCTTGAAGATCGGCGATCCTGGGTATTGACAGGACAATGACAATCCCAATGGCTGGTGGTAGCTCCACCGCTGCCGATCAACGTCAATGTCCTGGTGACTGAAGAACTCAGAGTCACGTGACTCACTGCTCAGCTTCTGCCATACAGCAGCTTTAGCAGGAAAGCGCAACCAGCTAAACTTTTCGACAGAGCTCCAGACCATGAGAGATTGGATGCTGGGGTCCAAAGAAGTGTGGCCCGGGACCACATTAGCAGGAGTCATAGATGTTTGCATTCGTCAAAACTGTAGAGAAATGTGTAAGGCTAAGGAACAGCTAAATTTCATTTCCAAAACAGAAAATTTGGAAAAATATTTGTTTTCTATGTTTTGCAGTTTGTGATGCAAAAACACAAATCTTAATAAGCGCCAAGCAGACCAGAGATTGCTCAAACCAGAAGAGTGGACTACAGTGCATTGCATTCTGGGTAATACAACCAAACCAAACAATACAACAGCTGGCAGAAAATGGCTCAGGTGCTAACTAGACAAAATAATCATAAAATCCTGGCCTTACTCACATCTGTTCATCTGGTAGAGCTTGAGAAGTTGCTCTCAGTGTCTTCAGAGGTTTTAGTGTCGTTTCCTTGGTGGTTGTTGGTGCAGCGCCCCCACAGGCCAGGAGGGAGATAATTAGTTTGACTCCAGAGCAGCTGGAGATGATGAAGGTTCTGGTTCCTGGATCAAACTGGGTGCACTGGACCTCCCGGGTCTGAGCATAGTATCTAAATGGTTTGATCTTTTGTTTTTAAAACCAGATTTCAAACGACTTCTGACAGAATTGAAACATTTAAAAACACTATGGCATTTTCTTTTTGTTGATTTATAAATGTACTGACGATCATATTTTAGAATTTTAATTCAGCTTCAAACTGCGTTTAGAGTTAATTCATTTAAAAAGCTTTTGTAGCTTAAAAGGTTTGATGCAAACCAGATGCTGAAACCTGGCGAGTCGTTTCCCTCCTCCTCAGATCTGCTTTCTGTTTGCTTCATCACCGCGAAGCAGGCTTGAGCCAAGCGGTGTGAAAACTTCTCGCTGCCCGGAGGTTCCTGCGATCGGCTGCAGCGCGTTCAGGGCGGGACGTCCACATTCCTGCATCGGCACAAAATGAAACCCGCAGGTTCGACCCGTCACATCAACTGCGCTTGGATCAGCTTCTCTCACGGTTTCACACTTCTTCAAGTTAATGATCAAGGAGCATCAGAGACATCTCATCGCCGTGAAGCGTATCAGGCGCTCTCACTGACAGCAGGTTTAATGGCTTCCTGTCTGGTGATTCAACAGAATCAGTGGAGTCTCAGCCTCCAACACGCACACACACACACACACACACACTGCGTTTCACACACACACGCGCACACACACACACACACACGCGCACACACACAAGCTCACACACACACAAACCTGCATGCACACACACAGTGAACACACCCGGGCTGCTCAAGCAGCCGTGTTTACCAGCTGCAGGAGTCCAGCTTCTCAAGCTGGAGAAAACTCTTACAGATGTTTGGATCAAAGTTTAGCAAAGTCTAAAAATGAATAGAAAAGGCTGATAAAAGAAATCAGATATCACATTTCTGAAGTGAACCGAGAACTTTTACGGCTGGAAAACTATTTTTAAAAAAGATGGAGCCAAATACAGATGCTGAATCTGCTTCAGCTTACTCACTAATCTCAATATATGTATTTAAAAACCAAACAGATTTTTTTTTCTACCTAAACTGTCATAAAGTGACCAGAGTTCCTGAAACTCACTCTAACCCGAGCGGCGGAGGCGCAGGAAAGCAGGCGGGCGGCCTTTGCTCACCGTCCTGGAGCCGCGGCGCAAACAGGAAGTTCCTAACGGGTTTCAGCTGCCGACCAAGATGGTACTGCGCCGCTGAGAGAGGTTAGCAGCTCTGCCTCCACACTCAACAGCTGGCGCGCCAGAAAGCCACTTCCCTCCGCCCAGGGAGACTTCCAGAGACGGAGAAGGACCAGCCTTTCATGGGGATTTCAGACAAGAAGAAACACAAACAGATTCATCAGCAAAAATCCCCACAATCTGCAAACCTTACAAACAGCCATTGTAAACCAGGCAGCCTGACTGGAGGGTTAGGATTCGTAGTGCGGCGGGTCCACTTCTGAGCCAGAAAGTTCGCAAACGTTTCCCTTCTGACCAATCGCAAACTGCTTAGATGATCATAAATACTCAAGGATAATCCCAAGTTCGGTTTAAAGCGGCCAGTGTTACGGCTGAAATCAACTCCAGTCACACGCAAAGTCCTGGGTTAAGTTTGGGAGAAGTAAGTGGTGAACTCTGATTGGTTTAGTAAACATCCAAGCAGAAGTGGACGACAGCGCATGGCATTCTGGGTAAATACAAAAGAAAACAAACATGCTAGCATAGGCACCATGGAGAAATGGCTCCTGGTGTTTTAGCCAAAGACAAAATAAAAATCATCCAACTGCTGAAATCGACATTCTTTTTCTGTTCACGTTTCTTAGAAGAGAGTTAGGCTGAAGACAAATAAATCAAACCAACCAGCTAAACCTTAAAGCGGGCTACTTTAACGGGTAGCTCAGTTTTGCTCGTTTCCCTCCGATAACTGATCAGCGATGCTACGATCATCTCTAAAATCACACCAGCCATGTTTAGTTTAGTCCAGCTCCAGTCTGTCTGGGAGCGCTATTCTTCGCTCAACAATAATGACTTCTTTAGCACTTGAGTGTTCGCTCTGCTAAATACCATGTTGTTGGTAGAAATGCTTTACTAGTGGAAGTAATGTATGCTTAAGTGCTTTAGGGTTAGTGCAGCTAATAATGTTTTAGTTAGCATTGGTGTCACTGCTGGGAGGGTCAAGGTCATCTCAAACAACCGGAGAGTCTTCCCAGGAATGGCAGATTCAGCCCAACGTAGAAGGTACCAAAATCCCAAGATCACCATGTCAGAACTACAGTGTCCAGTTAGCAGATTAAGGATAAGGTCAACAGTCTGAACTAGAATAGGTGTAGAAACAAGATGGCGGCTGGGTTTTTGTATGAGGGGCGTTCCTAGAGCAGGAGGTTCTGTTTTGCGTTATCAGTGTGGACAGGGGTGAGGCAGGGTGGAAGTAAAAACCCGCCTCACCCGGCCATTATCAGTTGATCTCAGGGGCGCCAGCGCGGCTCCATCGCTCTGCAGATCGAGTTCAACACATCTGACTCAATTATTTCAACCTCTTCCCTGGGTTGTGAGTGGTATTATCTGAAGCGGGAGCGTCTCTAGGATTTCCATACGAGATTGAAACTAAAACCATGAATTAACGCTCCCTTGCTAGCAGGAAGAAAAACTTCAAACGATGACCTCCTGTGGGCCCGGCTACTGGAAAGAACTTACAAGCTTTCTGTGTTTTGTGTGCAACGATTAAAGTTGGCGAGATTGTGACCAATAAGACAAGATAATGATGTGATGACCTGACAATAATCAATAATATCAATGAACAATACAATAGATGAATATTCCATATGTAGAATACTGAACTCTGACCCCAGAACACCCAGGCCTCTGGAGCTTGTAAAATAAAGAAGGATTGATCTGCTCAGCTTTTCTGACCTAAGCTGAAGGGCTAGCTTGGTGGGATCAACTCACTTTCTGGCTCTTCGGTTTGCCTAGCAGCGACCTGCTGGTAACAAAGCAGTCTCTGTAGATACACAAGCGTATCTACCGCATGTAGCTGTTATAGTAAAAACATGTTATTTTCTGTTTTATCTTCAGTAATGTGACATGTTTATGTTTTTCGAGAAGATCAGCCCAGACCAGAAGCCTGCATGGCATTTGTGATGCGTGTGGCCAGTAAAGCTGCGTCTGAGGTCTGCAGACTTGCCAAAAGGTATATACAGAGGCAGAGAGTCTGGGCCGCGCAGGCAGCTTCATCATAAGAACAACACGGCTGCCGCGTGGGCGTCAGAGCTGGCTCGGAGGCGGGAAATGTTTGCCTGTGTCAATCTCTGAGGGAAATGGAAAAGCAGCAGCCCCTGGAGCCAATCTGCTGTCACAATTTTACACCCAGCAGGGCGATTTCAGCTGATTCCACTTCTTAAATCATGGACACAAACCACTCAGCTTTTCAAACAAAACTTTCAGGGAAAGTATGTTGTTGATTAAAATAAGTTACAGGAGCTGCTCCATAAAAACATAAGCTTGACCTTTACAGATATTGATTTATTCAGATGTCGTCTGCTTTTATCTGGAACCTGTTGGATTCATTTTAGTGCTTCCTTTACAATACAAATTTGAATTAAATAAGTCGTATAATAATCGTCTGTAGACCCTCAGTGCAGTACCACTGCAGGCCTCCCTGAGAGTTCACGTACTCATGTTGAAGAGCCTCTGAGCGATAGAGAAGCAACAAAGTGTTCGCCCCTACAGCCAATATGTGCAGGCTGCTGTGAAAGTAAACCAAAGCAATGATGGGCACAGAGTCTGCTAATAGCAAAGCTAACGTTTTACTATCTCTGGAAACATTTAGCACCTAAGCTTAAACAAACTTAACTAACTTTAATGAATTCTTCTACGGTAGCAGTGGAGCTGTTGTTCTTCTTGCTGTGAAAAAGCTTGCATTATGTGTAGCACATCATAGGAAAGCAACCTTCTGTGTTTGTGTGTCTGCGCTAGAGTTTGCAGAGAGACGGATGTGTTTAGGACACGTATGCATTTGTGTCTGTGCTAACAAAGTAGCACCACCTTAGCCAATCACGAGACAACTGATGTGCTTAGACTTTTTCAACATACTTTTCTTTTTCCTTTTTCCACAGCTATATAGTTACAGAGAGCTGGCTACCGAGCTAGCACTCCTGCTTCATCTAGCCTCGGCTAGGCTAACGACAGCGGTGGTTCTGTAGGCGTCAAACTTTGGAAAAAGAAAGCGTCGATGGTTTTGATTCTCTCTAATTTCAGTCGTTTTGCTGTCAGTCGCGAAGGTGAGGCCAAAGCAGCAGCAGACAGCAGTGTAGCCTGGCAGGGGCAGGTAAAGCCTGGTGGCCCGTAAGCTGTACGTGTTACATTACTTTGTTTTCTCCTGCAGGAAACTTGTGTCAGGTGGTAGTCAGTACACCCGTCCTGGACTCATCAGTGGCCAAAATTTGACGTGTGATAGTGGTTTTCTGAGTCTCCCAGCCCGTAACGGGTTGAATCCGTCCCGAATGAAGCGCCCGGTTACGCTGTCTTTCGTTTACAGCCCGACACATTTCGTCGCTGCATGCACTCACCCAGCTTCGTTGTAAATTCTCCCAGATTAAAGTCGGATGGAGATTATTTCTCTTCCTGACGAGTTCAAATGCATCCTACATCATTCTGTAACATTGTGCTTTCTACTGGGTGGCGGTTTCTGAAAGCTTCGGTCCAACGAATAAAACCTTGGATAAAAACTCCCAGTAATGGCGTGGCTTCAAGCCCATTAATCTGAGTCTTACTCTAATCTCTCTATAGCTAATCCAAAATGCATTTCCCATAGTCCCAATGACTGTTCAAAGCTACGCAAGCAGCATTTTTATATGAGGGTTCTTTCTTAAATTTTGGACTTTCACAGGAGGACTCAGCTAAATTTATCTTAGAGAAAGTAATGGCGACTGTGTAGTGCACCTGTTTGCTGCTACTGAACAAAAAGCTTTGCCATACATCATGTGGTCAAATGTCTTCCAGGAGCTCTCAGTAGCAGTCAGTATTACAATAAATCTGAAAGAAAGCCTCTGACTGAAGATGGTTTGACTTGCTAACAGGTATGTGTCAGCCAGCAGAGACTATATTCCACAGTAACATACGACTGCTGATCCACCTCCTTTGCTTTAAACTTGGCCGTCGTTGGAGCGATGCTGGATTAGGGATCCCATCATGATGCTGGAGTAGGGGATCCCATTATGATGCTGGAGTAGGGGATCCCATCATGATGCTGGAGTAGGGGATCCCATTATGGTCAATGTTGTCTTCTGGGATTTGATGGTCATAGTTCAGGCATCATTTGAGCTCTTATTATGCTAATCGGTTGTAAAGTGAACGCTACTTTTACGTGATGCTGCCGTTACCTATAAATTTACACAGAAATGTCAAAACTTCACAAACTATTTAGAAAGCTTGAGTTGAGAGCTAATTACCCTTTAAAAACATTTTGATTAAAAAAGGTTTAGTAACTTCAAATACTCAAAGTAACAAAGACACATAAACAGCATGTGCGAAATGATTTTTCCTGGCAAAATATAACTAGCTTGTTATCAAACATTTTGGATTAAAGTTTGAACCAAAAAGAATCTAACTCATGTGATTCAGTTCATCTTTCATGTTTCCTCCTGATCCTGCTCGATAAATTAATTCCCACTCTGCTGTAAAAGTGCCGAGTCGTTCTGTTTCTGTTATTGAGCCGAGGATTTCCAGCTCAGGTTTTCGTTTTAAAGAGGAAACCCAACAGAAGCTGGAAGGTTCCTGAAAAGTCAGAGTCACATAGAAAGAGATAAAAATGTCTTTTCCTCACTTTCTTATCGCGTGAATAAGCCGCTGACTGATCCGGGAGACGATTAATTATCAGAGGAACTGATTGTTAAATGGAGCAGGAATCACCAGAAGGCTTTTGTCAGATTAAGACTTCATGAAGCTACAGGAAACCCAGATACAACAGCAAAGCTGTGATCTTATTGATTTTATAATCACTTTGCTTTTTTTGTGCCTTATGAGCTTCCGTAGTTCCTTCTTTCAAATCCACCTCTGAAAAACCTCTCTATGGATAGTTAACTCTTGTGAACCACCTGTCAGTAAAGACTTTTAAAATAAATATGGATGCTTCTATCACAATTTCTGAAGTGGTGACCAAATATGGCATCACATTCCTGCAGAAAATTATGATGAGTGTATCAGCCAATCACATTTATCCGCGGTAAAACCAACCATCGATCTGATCGCTCTGGAAATTTGGAGAAACGTGGCCTTGATCCAAAACATAGATAGATGAAGAAGAATTAACGGGTGAGAATGTATGGCATCACATTCCTGCTGAAAGCCAGGAAGTGAAAGCTTTAACCCAGTTGTTCCCCAAAGATCCCCCTCCCCCTCCGCCTAAAGATTACAATAAAATCTCCCAAAAAGAAAACAAATTCAGCCAGACATAAACCTTTACACATATTTTGTTTTCAAACTCCGCTGAAGTTTATTTCACACTTCAGGTTGCAACAGAACTACAAACCATCTTCCCGCGCCGCCCTGCAGCACCTTCAGCCCAACATGGCAGGAATCCTGGTGAGCCATTAAGGAAATTGATTTGAACTGAATATAAATGTGATTTGTTTGACCTTTACAGGCAGGTTTGTTGACTGCAGCTGGGCTCTGCGTGTCGCCGAACATTTAAACCAGCTGGGCATCCCAGTACAGATACTCAACCGCTTTACACGACACGTGATCAGGATTCAGACGCCTGAGCAACAAACTCTGGTTTCATCTCCTCCCTATTTGCAGTAAAAGAAGATAAATACTGAGGCTGTCACAATAAATCGCACAATAAATCAAAAAATAAGCTCATTAATTTCCATTTGCATGATTTATTGTTTTTACAAGTCACTTCAGTTTGTTGCTTTTGTCTCAATTAAACCTGTTTTGAAGGATAATTTTATTTAATATTTATAATTCATTTATTTCTGTTTTATTTATTGTGTATATTTAAAATGTCTCCCAGTTCTAGAGTTAAATGTTTATTAGAAATGAAAGTTTATTGATCTTTCAGAATATGTTCCTGCATTTTATGCCATTACATTTATATTACTTGAAAATGGTCTCAAAACAACAACATTATCGTTTCTCCTGTGATCTGAGAGGCAGAATAAACACCTTCCTTTAACCAGCAGACAGAAAAATAAACACATTTATTTAATATGAAAGAGTTCAATCAAAGCATAACAATTTGGTTAATAAAAGATAAATAGTTTGTGCTTTCAGTTTTTCTTTTTGTGAATTTTTTAGTATCTCTGCGTTAATATCTATGTATATAAAGAGAAATACTCCACAAAAACATTGTTTGGTTTTCTTCTGTTACGTAAAATATTGATATTTGACAGCAGAGGATGAGTTCTTATCATAACTCTTCCCTCCTTTCTCCCACAGTTTGAAACCAAAGCAGAGTTTAGATCTTCTGCTGCTGACATTTATCTGCAGAATCAAATCCTTCAAACCAGAAAGTTGAAAGGTCACCAACACGCATCCTGTTTGTCCAGAGCCGATGATGAATGGCGGCTTTAAAATATATCGCCACTCCGTTTCCGATGCTGCCGACAAAACTACGGCGTGAATCGTGAACAGGAATCAGTTCAGTTTGGTGATACCTTACTGTTGCTGAGGCACGCTGATGTCAGGACTCAGACTATTGCTCGCTCATCGAGCGCTGAGGCGCTCACGGCCTCCTGCGCGAAACAGAAACTTTCACTGACAGAAAACTTTATTTCCGGTCGGAGCTAATGTGGAACTAAAACATTCTGAAGAGTATACATATAACTTCCTTTGTTTTGTGTTTATGAATCTATTTAACCTTTTGAAATGAGCGAAACAAAATGGCGACAACGATTGTTCAACATTTGTTTCTAACTCGATCTTTTTCAGTATTTATTACCAAATCGATGTTTCCATAGTGACAATGTTTTGACCACTTTAAATTTTGCACCTAAAAATGAACCATATTATGAAAAAACTAGAAAGTATTAAAAACTAAACAATAGACGCAGAAAACCAATAAAAACTAACAAACGCTAGCAAAACTGCTTAAAACGTCAATCAATATACCTTTGGAACATCATAAAGTGACATGTCTCAGTGAGGCGTAATCTCTCTAAACAAACAAATTAATCCAGATTAGGTTTTTCTAAAGCCTTAATCTAAACATAGAGCAGATGAAACATTCACTTCTACCTGTTTGGCCAATTAGGAGCCATTTTGACTGCAGAATTTAACTGTTCAAGTCAGGCGTAATAAAAATAGATTTCAGTAATAATAATGTATTACAATATATTTCTTGTTTTCTATCTGCAGGCCAGCTACAGTTTTTCTGACCTATTACACCACAACAGTAAAATCCAGACAGATTTGGTCTCACTAAACCTGCGGTGCAGCCAAATCTCGGTAACAGATGGGCAGAACATGGAGCAAAATGCTAAGCATGGTGTGAGCGGTCAATCAGTTGCGATTGATTTCAAAGCACAGCACTCATTAGAAGAGTTTATGCACAGTTTTCTGTAATACCACTGAGCGATGGCTGGAGCGTGGTAAATCAACTAAAGCGTCTGACTCACGCAGAAGATGAGGACGCCGTCTGTTTTTATGGGAGAAGAGGGACAAAATGTCCCAGCAGGGGACATTGGTCCTAACATGCTGCAGAAACAAATGTGGAAATATTCAGGCAGCATTTCCAAAGCTAGCGAGACAGAATCATGCAATTCAGTTACAAAAAGTGGTTTTAGGATGCAAGGATGCGTATTATCAGATTGTTGTACGGTCACTATATTTCTTACTAAGAATTTGGATTTTGTTGATAAATTCTAACTAATAATGTTTAACACCATATACATGCCTACAGTGGTTTGTAATTATATTTGCAGTTTAGCTCACGTTTTGTTTCTCATCAGAGCATCAATAAATATGAAAACATTTCAAAATAAAATTAAATGCAGTTTCTGCGTAAAATGATGGACATCGCTAGCTGAAACTTGCAATGTCTGAAAACTAATGCTAGCACTAATGCTAATGTTAGCATTAGTGCTGACGTAGTCTGCTTTAATGCTAAAAGTGCTACATGAACATGCCATTTTAACAGAGCTAGGCTTAAAGCGCTATACCAACATAGATATGCAGCAGGCTAATGCTAGCGTGTAAATTCAGCCAAGTCAACAGCCAGCAGGTGAATAAACTGCCAGCTTTTTTAATATTCTGCTCATTTGGAAAAAACAGTTTTTTCTGTGTTTTCCATAGCAAAACTTTAAACGCTGAACTTCATTCAACAATCAAAACTTAGCAATTTAGAATTTCTGTGGAAAATTTATTTAGCAGAAGCTAAAAGTATTGCTAATCGCTATCGCTATCAAAAAGTTTAAAAAATAATAAATAAAAAGTAACTCTATGACTGCAGCCCACCAGAGGCAGTACTTCTGTACAATAAAAGATAAATCACAATAAATACTCTTACTGTAAAACGGACACTAAGTAACCTCTAATTTAGCAGGTGAGAAAATATTCTCTACTTAATTATAAGGAATAAATAATGAAAGTCAAAGTATTTGTGATGTCCAGAATAAAACAGGTAAACAGCTAAAAACAGAAAATATTTGGCGACTATACGGCTGATTCAGCTGTTTTCTCTCATGGAAAACATGAATAAATCAGCAGCTCCATCACTTCCAGTTCAATCAAATGTTTCCCTCATTTAATCCGGATCATTTAATCCTATTGAGATTTCTAGAGCCGCCTGTGTTTAATAAAGAAACAAACTCACTGAACAGATGATGGACAAAAATAAAAAGAAATCTAATGTATGTTTTATGTTTTTACTAAGAATCCAAAAATCACTTCAGCTGATATCTGAGGTGGGAAGAAAAAAACCCATCAGTGGAGATGAAACGGTTTGAAATAAATTAAGACAAACTTTTCCATTTCATGGAGCCCTGCAGCGTTTCCAATGTTTTTCCTGCAAATGTCTACAGAGTAATTTAAAAGTGTAGAAAAGAGTTCAGAGAAACTTTAAATGTAGAAGATTCTGCAAAATTACATGCTTGGTTTGCACTCATTAATATTCTCCAAGCAAAAAGCAGAGGCTGCTGAAAGCAGAGGCGTGTGAGGCGAGGAGTCAGATCTGGGTTTCAGAACTTTCAGTTTCCCTGTTTTTCAGCTTTCAAATAAAACCTGAAAGCTGGCGTGAGCGTTTCTGCAAATGGATTTTTCCTTCGCATTCACCCAGTAACAGAGGCAGGAGAAAGCAAATCAGCTGTATGCTCTCTGCTTAGAAAGCCCGGCTTCGGTTTCATAACTCAGGAAAATTAAATCCAACTGAAAACAAGAAGAGAGACAAAAACAGACGGCGGAATCCAACTAGCAAAGCTGTGGCTAATAAGCAAACGTGATCACAAAGAAAGGAATGATTAATGCTGAAGGTTAATTGATTGCGGCTCAAATCATCCTCACTACTGGTATTGTCGATTCATGCGTTATCAGCTGGAAGGCAAACACACTTAAAAAAGAATGTACTGATAAACACACGTGCAGAGTCACAGCAGAATGAAAATATAAATATTCTGTTGATTTTATTACTCAAATGAGTTTTCAGCCTCCAAAGAGAGTAAATAAATCCATTCATGTCTGGAGTCGACCTTTAAGATGAATTTCTGTCAGTTCAGCATCTGGGTCCTGATCTGCGTAAATAAAGTCCTTCAGGATGTTGCGGGAAATTCTGCTGAAGCAAAAAGTTTTGTGGGCAGCATTTGTGCAGCGAAAGAGGCAGAAAGATCGACTCTTCCAGGAGTGACTTTCGGAGGGTCTGCATGAACCACGAAAAGCGTGAGCTCAAAGCCGCCTGCCCAGCAAAGCAAGCACGACGACAAAAACTATGGAATTTCTCTGCAGCAGCAAGAATACTAGAAAAGTTATGGATGAATAATACATTTTGGAGAGATGGTGTCAGTTTTCTGAGCGATGATTGGATCCAAAAGATGCGGATTTCAGACCAGTAGGTGATATCTCATGAAAAATAGAGAGCTCAAAAATCACGAAAGCAAATTAAACGCTGCGGAGTTTAGTTCGTCCACGTCATTAGTGATTACTGAGAGTAGTTTCTGAGACTACTTCATTGTTAATCAGTATACGTTAAACACAAGCGACTTGCTGAAAGATCAACACAGTTGGATCAGTCTTGGCTTAAAACTAATGCAAGTAGTGATACTAACAAGGACCAAAAGTGACAAACCTCAAAAGAACGTATGGTGATGGTGATTAATCGATTGTCGTTAACTGGAATATACAGAATCCAAAATAAGGTGTTTGCTAAAAATATTTTAGAGGTAACTAAGTGAAAATTATTATAGACATTTTAGTTGAATAAAAACCAGTTTTGTGTATAAAATCATGGAAGAAGTTTAACTGCTACAATTCTGATTTATAAAAAAGTCTGCATTTAGAAAACAGTTTTTCTATACCTTGGGAAGGTGATTATTCTTCAAAAAATGTTTCTAATATAAGTAACTAAAGTGATAATGTAGTCTTGTTTTGTGTTTTAGTCAGTTAATTAGTCAATTGACTTCTAAAATATTCTTGGCTGCGGCCGTTATCTTTTGTGGTTCGAAGTGGTGAAAATGATTCTCTTCTCGCCCTCAGCTGTGAAAGGATCCAGACAATGATCTTACCGGCTCTTCGCGCTCGGCTGGTCGTCTGACGGCCTGGCGCGGCGTCATCCACGGTCCTCAATGTCTGGAAGGCGAGGCGAAATAAACCCTCAAGAAGCAAATGTGGTGCTATCTTCTCTCCAGCCTGGTGACCTTACATCTGTATCATGGCTAATCCGTTCGCGTGTGGCTTCACTTGAAAACCCAGCTGCTCAGAAGTTGATCCATATGTGGGGTGCAAACTTTCTGGCTAGGCGAAGCTGAAGCTGTGAGGCGATGAAGAGTCGGTTCTTCGGCTGAAACAGAGGCGATGAAATCGTGAACTGAACATGAAAACCACATAAAAAGGCGGTTCTAGTGTGCTACTACTGAAGAACATTTACATTTAAAGTTCATGTCGTAGAAACAAAATAAACTTTAAAAATACATCTGTTCAGAGCAGCTGCAAATAGTGAAGATCATTTAATAGACCAGATCCTGTTGACGATACCACCATTCATGACTTTCTTAACAATGAAATGTGCTTCATAGAAGGAGTAATGAGTGAGACCTGGCCACAAACAGACAGTGGGTCTTATTACAGAACATGATGCATTCTCATGTTTTCTAAATAACATTTCTCTTAGTTGTTCAGGCTTAGAAAAATATTTAGTTTGTTACTGTGAAAATATTCATTTCATCTGAATTCACTTTTGCAGTAGTCTCCAAACAGATAGGAAAGTCTTTCAATATTAACACGATTATTTATATAAAGTCTCTGATACATTACATATTTATATTGTCTTGAAAACAGATAATCTTATATCTGTGAGTCACAGGTGATATCTTACATCAGTTAGACCTTTAGAAACTCTGAAACATAGTTGGTTTCATGATGAATAAAAGCGTATGAGAGGAAGTAATGGAAAACATTATATAATGTTATTATCTTTTTCTGCATCTCGGAAAAGACTTTTAGCCAATTTTCATCTGTTGTTCTTAAATAACACAGTCATTAATTGTATCAGTTAGCCAGAGTCATCTTACAAGAATTGCTTTGTAGTTTGATTATTAGTAAACACCAGAAGTTTCAATGTTTCCTATTGACAAATAATCATAAAGACAAGCAGGCAGCAGAGTGAGATCTGAGTTAACATTGTCATGACGTTTATACTTTGGGCAGAATATCTTAGAAATAACTGACATGTCATGGGGTTCCTAGAATAACAAAATTCTTACATCTGTGCTCTCCATTAAATCATATTATCTTTTCTACAAAGCAAATTCAAAAGATTATCATTTTGAAAATTCATATAAATTTTTAAACAATTCAAAAAAAGTTGCTGAGATTGTTCTTTTTATCTGTTGTTTTAGTTATTAATGTAATTTGTTAGTAATTGCTAGTGAAGTTACAAAATTTTTTGAAAGTTGCTTCATAAAAAATTACCTATTGCTGATGTTGCAGACAACTGTGCTTCTATTTGCTAGTTTGTGTTTGAATCTTACCTTTGTTCCCTGAAAAGTCATAACCATACAATTCAAGCTTTTAAGTTTAACAACAGGACACAGTCTGATCTTGAGAGATAAGATCAGTTCAGTTTCATTGGCTGCAGGTTTAAAAATCGCGTCGAATTAATGGCGGAGGAAGAATGCCGATCTGTGTAACCACGTTTCAGATTCAGTGTTTTCTTAGGCGGTGTTCTCTAAGAAAATTGAAGACCTCTTCAGCTGGTTTGCAGAAAAATCTCTGGCGTTTTCGAAGTCCGCGCGTGTGATTATGACCAGAAAACTATCTGTGGGCGATCATTATCTCATGCCTGTGATATATAGCGTAGCCTTGTGAAGGTGGCTTATTTGGCATCTTCAGATACCTTGCTATCGTTGTGGTGACGTGTCAGCAGTTTGAAACCAAATTGGCGCTAACGCGACCACGTGTCTCATACTATTAACGAAGATAAGAAGGCTGAAAAAGCCTTAATATATTAGCGTGCAAGTCTGGCTCTTTGAACCAGACTCTTTTATTCCAAATAGCGGTAATGTCTCAATTAATTTAATAATCCACATTGTTGTTTACAGATGGATCTTTAAACAAACACAAACTCCAATCTCAACAACATTACTAGTTCTAACAAACAGTGTGTTTTGGTGATTCTGCTGTAACAAATATCAGACTAGTGACAGTTCCTTCTAAGAATGGTATTACTAAGACATTGAAGTTATAGGTTATAGGATATTCAGTTGATCGGATCAAAACGTTCTTTATGATGTTGGTGAACCAAATATTCATTAGACAGATACAGAGATCACATGAACATTTGTTTACT
>CAKLNU010000728.1:0-164383 GCA_922788865.1 Poeciliopsis turneri
AGTGTACTTCGTTCGGTTACGTATTGCTCTTCAATTCTTTGGTTCAGTTCTTCAGTTCTTTAGTTCGGTTCTTTGGTTCTTTAGTTCAGTTCTTTGATTAGGATTCAGTTCTTCAGTTCTTTAGTTCAGTTCTTCAGTTCTTTAGTTCAGTTCTCCTCCACCCTTTAGTTCAGTTCTTTCAGTCCTTAGCTTCCAGTCTCTTTCAGTTCAGCTAACTTCAGTTCTTTAGTTCAGTTCTTTTAGTTCAGTCTCGTTCCTCTCTGGTTTCTGTCGGTTCGCCCATTAAATGTTGGAACTTTCGATGTTGGCATCATTAAAAGCACCTGGGTTCAGCAGAACCTCTGTCCCGGATCGGTCCGGTTCTGATGGACTCTCCTTTCTGTCCTCTCAGATATCCAGGAGTTTACGCAGTGACCTTATTGGACCAGCCAGAGAGGTGGGGAGTCTCTCCCGGGGCGGGCCTGGCGTGCCCCTCCACCTGTGGGACCTGTCCAGCCTGCAGAGCTCCGACGGAACCTCCGAGACGCTGCCCAGCCTTAGCACCAGCACTTCGGGTGGGAACGCGGGCCTGAGCCGGCGCCGCCGCTCGTGCGTCTGCTGCGGGCCGGAGCGGACCCCGTCCTGCCGCCCGTAAAAATAGCTGCAGTAAAAATAGATCAGAGGAGTTTAAATAAAAGCTGGACCGGCACGGCGCCGACCGGCGCTCCCACGGGAAGCTGGGTCCATGTTTTGATGCTTCCGATTTCTGTTTAAAGTGGCAAGAACAGAACCACGGGTCGGCCGGTTCCCCTCCATCTGCTGGCTCTGAAGCTCAGGGCCGGGTCACTTCCTGCTGATTTGAGCAGATCGGACCTGCTGTGGTTCTGGTTCACGGTGAACAAGGGTGAGTGGCAGCAGCTCCTGTCTGTAAACACCCGACCATCAAGAACCCAGTGACCCACGTCCACCCGCGATGCCCAGCAGCGGACCGGCCGACCCGGTTCTTCCAGTCACATAATCCCATGTTTACATGATTTTCTGGGATTATGGGTAATCTGGCAGAGGTCGCAAAGCCACCGGGTCTCTGTGGTTCTGTTGGGTCGGACGTTAGAGGAACGCTGCAGAACCGAAAGCTGCTGTCTGTCAGGAAGAGGAGGCTCAGATCGATGCCTCAGAACCGGCCAGGTCCGGTTCTCAGGGAAACTGTTCTGGTCCTGCGTGTACAGGAGTATTGGGGATACTGGGATTACTGGGAGTTATTTAAACACAGGGGAGATTTTTGACTGAAGGTTTCAGTTCTTCTCTCTGAGAAGTTGAGTCATCACAGCTGGAGGTTCTGATTCATCTGGTTCATTTGGACCTCTGATCCGGGTCTCAGTGTTTACGTGGTCTGAACAGTTCTTCGATTCAGAGATTCACTTCTCTGGTTCTGTTCAGTTCTTCTCCTGAACCACAACATTCAGATCAGTCAGTTTTCTGAATTTGAACAGATTCCCAACCCACAGCAAAATCGTTCATTTGAACACATTCCCATTTCTGAATTATTTATGAACGTGAACAGATTCCTAACTCTGAACTGATTCTTTTTTGATGAGTCATAAATATGAACAGATTCTATATTTTGAACAGATTCCTGACTCTGAACATTTTGTCCCACAAAGGGGAAATTCAGGATCAATCTAAGTCCTCCTCATGGTACCACAGTGGAACCGCCGGGTCGGTGGGAACTGGGGAACCAGAACCTGTGGACCCGTTTCAGTGTGACCCGGCTGTAAACGGAGCCGACAGTAAAACGCTTTAGTAACAGCTCAGAGGTGAAAGTTGGAGGAGACGCAAGTCTGGACCTGATGGCGGTTCTGCTGCTGATTCTGCCTCCTCCAACCCGGTTCTGGATGGTTCTGGAGGCTAACTGACTCCAAACAGAACCGGTCTGGGTGTGTTGAATGAACATGGAGATGATGGTTGAGATGAAGGACAAAGGTAAAGATGATCTGACGTCCATCTCCTCAGGTCCAGACTAGAGGTTCTGGCTGGAGGTTCTGACCCACTCTGCTCTTGTTGTTGTCATTGAATGCTCTCTCTCTCTCTGTCTCCTGCTTCCTCTGACTGTAAACGACCTCTGACCTCCGTAGGAGTCCCCCCTCCTTAACGAAATCCTGCACACCTTGGCGCAGGCCAAGCTGTCCCCCCGCCATGACGGCCAGGTAAGAACCGGACTCTGCTGTTGGTGGGAGGGGCTGTTGGTGTCGTCCACCTCGCCGCATGTCCCATCCAGTCCTCATGTGCTTTGGACCATCAGACGGGGAGGAGGGTTCTGGGCTCTCAGTGCGTCGCTGTAGTTTGATCACAGCATCGTCTGGACCGGCGTGAAACCAGGTCCGAGCGGATCAGAACCTCCTCTGGTTTCACAGAAAGTTCTGGATGTTGTGGCGTCAAACCGTCAGCGGCTCGTTGATGCGGTGTGAGGCGTTCAGGGCTCATTGTGCTTCATTCATTCTGGTTCATGTTGGGTCTGAACGGTTCAGCTCCGGTCCACAGGGGGCGCCTGGTTCTGCAGAGAGGATCAATATTAATGATGATCGATGATAGAAACATGTTGGGAGGTTTGAAACTTTCCCCAAAAGAGCTAACGACGGGTTCACTGAAGCAGTTCCTCCGTAACGTCGGGTTATCGTCCTCCTCTACGCTCAGCGTCTCTCACTCAACGTCCGTTCAGCTCAACGTCAGTCCAACTTCCTGCCTCCCTCTGCAGGGCGGAGAGGTCAACATGAGGTCATGAAGAGGGTTCAGGTCACAAGGAATGAGAAGACCTGGAGGACAAAGGTCACGATGATGAAGACCTGGAGGCCAAAGGTCACGATGATGAAGACCTGGAGGCCAAAGGTCATGATGATGAAGACCTACCATCGCCTGCTTGGAAACTGCTTTAGATGGAGTTCTGAATCGGCGGAGCAGAACGGCTCTGCTGCTGACACCAGAACCGTCCTGGTGCCGCTGCTGCTGCTGCCGCTGCTGCCGCTGCTGCTGCTGCTGCTGCTGCTGCTGCTGCTGCTGCTGCCGCCTTGAAGGAGGCTGAAGAGTTCTGGAAAGATGTTCCCAACTGAATGCGGATCAGAACCAAAGCAGAGCAAAGGGGAGGGTCATGCTGTGGGCCAGTATGGCTGCCATGTCGTTTCAGATGGCATCTGCACGACCGAAGTAACGACCCAAACACACGAGATCCTCACAGCTGATTGGCCGAAGTCCTTAAAGGGCCGGTGCCTCAGAGCAAACGGTGATCAGCAGCTCGTCCCAAACCTCATGGAGGGAACTTCTGCAGAAACCCGGCTGTTCTAATCGGATCAGGATGATCCTGCTGCAGCCGTCCTCTGGTCAGACTGGAGCTGTACTGGTGGTCGTCCTCTGGTCAGACTGGAGCTGTACTGGTGGTCGTCCTCTGGTCAGACTGGAGCTGTACTGGTGTCATGGTGGAGGTCTGGTTTGTGTGGTTTCAGCTCCGGCTGCAGAAACATCGGCCATTTTCTCACCTGCTTCATGTTTTAAGGTATTTAAGCCGAGCGGTTCCCATGTTGGAGGTTCTGAACTGAACTCTCTGTAACCTGTTGATGGTGTGAAGCTGCTTTTATCTTTTTCCAAATATAGAAATGATGTTTCTGGTTTAGCTTCCTGAGACCGGAGGAAACGTCTCCTCAGCCAGCAGGATGCAGGACGTGTTTCTCTGATGGGTTTTGTTTTGATCGTGATGATTTTCAAATCAAGTCTATTTCCTGAGATTGTTTCTGTTTCAATATGAACTTAAAGAACAAATTATAATAAATCATAAAACTCTCTGCTCTTCAGCTGCAGGCCTGGCCAGGTGAAGGGGCGGGGCTTAGCGTCTGCATTGCTGATGTCACGCTGTGGGAAATTAAATGGCTGTTTGTCAATTCTGACTTTATAGCATCAATCATATCAAAACATTGATTATTGTTGCTAACTGTGCCGCCTGCAGCAGTCACCGGCCCTCGGTAGTGCTGCTGCTCCTGAACTACGTTCTCTTTGGAATATTTTCCATGTTCTCTAAGGAAACATTTGTGAATAAGCAAATTTTTCATGAATAATTCTGAGTCCCGTTCCAGAGAAAGATGAGGTTGTTAAATATTGTGGTTGCTGTTGGATGTGTTGGGCGATGCGATGTGAGCCGACGCCGCCAGGCTGCTGCTGTTCAGCAGAGATCAGGAGTTTCACTGCAGCAGCTCGGCTGAAGCCCGGAGAATAAAACATGAGCTGATCTCTGCAGGCCGACGATGTGTGAGCAGAAACACAACCAGACGCCACGTTGCTCTGAACAATCACACCTGGAACGAAAAAAAAAGGTCAATAAAAACTCACAAAGTAAAACAAAATGTTTGTTTTTCCAAAGCAAAAATCTGGTCAGTTTATTTACACTGCAAAAAATATGCTTCTGAAAACAAGTTAAAAAATACATGAATGTGTTAAATAAAATAAATGTGCAGATGGATGTAGAGCTTAAAACAAACTCCTGTTTCTGCTGAAGTTATTTGCAAGCAGTGATGCGAGCGGCTCAGAATCAGATTGCTGCTCCCAGCCACCAGGTTTCTGTTGCTTTTCCCTCCAGCAGCAACGTAAACGACGGAGCGACGTTTCCAAATCCGTCACTAGTTTCAGTTTGTGTCGCTGAAACGACGACGTCGGCTCATCTGTGCTGGACAAAGTTCTGCTGTTGCACCTTAAAACCCAGCAGAGCAGTTTCCTGTTCTCTGCAGGCGAACGCCCCCTAGTGGAGGATAGAGTCACTACCAATCGATTGCAGAACAGACTTATTAGCTGATTCCTGATTTACTGATCACAATTTTCTTAAAGAAAGTGACACAAACAATAATCCTTTAAAAATAACTACATTTTAGTACCGCATTTATTTTTGGCTCATAGCAACTGATATGATTTCTTTAAAAAAACATTTTTTCTATCAACTCTTGCATGAAATTAACTTGTAACAGTTGAATATAATAATCTTCCAACTGGGCCTGTGGCAATAAGCAATGAATCAATGAATTGCATGATAAATTAAAATGAACTCAATAACTTCCATTTGCATAATTGATCACTTTCCTCTTTCTGCCTAAAACTGGATGATGAAACTCTTTGGTGCTCAGGACTCAACCATTTTCTTTAAGTATCATTTTGTTTATAAAGTCTGCATAATTCATTTTATTTGTTTGTGTCTTGTTGATTTATTTTAAAATGTCTTCCGGTTTTAATGTTCATTAGAATATAAAGTTTATTGATCTTTGACAGCGTGTTCTTAACTTATATCTTTATTGCCGTCATATTTCTGGGAAATGGCCCCAAAACATCATCATCATCATCATCATCATCATCAACGGCAATAATTTATGGATCATTTATAACATTGGTTATGAATTAGGCCGATTGCATCAATGAAGACATAGAGCAAATCCCTCCAAGCGGAACCGGAACCGATCCGGGTTCTCAGAACCAAAGAGGAACGTCATTCAGTTCTCTTATGGCTGCCAATAATTCATCTATTGATCTGATTTAGAATCACAGAAAGTGATTATTGGAGCCAAACTGACGGTAAATTTCTACCAATACAGGAGAAACAAAGGACAGGTACATCTGAGACTGCTGACATCACTTCCTGTGGACTGTTGCATAACCAGCCATGTAACACGCCATATGAGGATGATGATGATGATGATGATGCTTGTACACGGCGACGCAGCCGCATGACTGATTCATGAAAGTGTGAATGATTGGTACTTGTGTGGCGGCCGACTCAGGCTGGTCTGCTGCTGGAGCACACGCTCTTCCTCCTCCTCTTCCTTGTCTACTCTTCCTCCTCCTCCTCTTCCTCCTCTCCTCTTCCTCCTCCCCCTCCTCTTCCTCCTCCTCCTCTTCGTCTACTCTTCCTCCTGTCCTCCTCTTCCTCCTCCTCCGGAGCCGTTTGGCGTTGAGTCATCATGCTTGTTGGTTCCAAGCAGTTTAGCGATGAAGAGCAAAGGCTGGAGCAGCGCAGCATCAGAGCTGCTCTCTCACCTCCACCCCGAGGCGGCGCCGGGTCAGAACCGACCCAGGGAGGTTCGGACCCTCCCCAAAGTGGGCTGGCCTCCAGAAGTTTTCTAAAGAGCTTTAACTGCTTTTTGGAGAGGAATGATCTTAAATTTGATAATTCAGTTCTACATTTTAATTAAAGAGTGACGCCTGTTTGTCTTATCAGTATTATTATTTCTGAGTTGTTTTCAGAAAGCTTCATGATTTTTAGGATATTTTATCAACATTTCCAGCTTCAGCTACTTCATTAACTGCCTGTCTAGAAAATATTTTTATTTAATTTACTTTTAACAAATGAGGGAGATATTTGTTCCTGTTCTCCTTAAAGGAGAAGGATTTTGTGTCATTTTATAGCACAATCAAGTAACTATATTATCTTCTGTTCTTATAAAAATGCTGAACATGTCAGACATGACTTGGAAGAAATTTGACTTCTTCAAATTGAACAGGCCCCTGTTCAAGAGACAGGGGCCTTGAAATTAGGCCCCTGTCTCTTTAAGAACTCCTGCTCTTTTTAAAGGTCTGCCTCCCAACATGGCTCCTCTATTAACCCTTTAACATTTTTGCCAGCGATACTCTGAGCAGCAGCTCCTTTAATGAGCTCGGTAGGTCCACCAGCTGTTGCTAATTGCTGCTGGCTAGTCTGAAGGAGCTGAGTGGTAGAAACTGCTGTGTGAAGTAGAAACTGTAACTCAGAGCTGCGTCTTGAAGGTGGGGCTCGGGCCACCCAGGTGTTTCAGTCAGCTGAGTGGTTGCCATGGAGATTAAAGGATTTGAATAAAATCCAGGCAACACTGCAGGTGTGTTCTTGAGGGAAGAACGTAACGTGATGGAAAGCTCAAAGATGACTTTACATAATGCCAGCCCTTTAAAACGGTGTGTGAGTGATGAAAATTCCGAGGTGTGTGGCAGCACTTGAACGCGTCTTGGCTCTTGAGCAACGGAAAAGTCAGAGGGGTTCTGGTCCCGCTGCGCTCCGGCCCGGTATGAATGCGGGCCGGGGAGGGAGGAGCAGGCTGTCCGGTGGGAACGCGCTCCGGCTCCGGTAGACCGCAGCGGCCGGCCGGAGTCTGCAGGGAACCCGGGGAGGAGATGCTGCTGCTGCCGGGCTGTTCTCCTCCCGCTGCCTCGGAACGATGGACTGCATTTGCATCGTCACCACCAAGGTAAAGCCGGGGGAAACGCGCTGCTTCTGGGGTTGAGCTCAGCAGGAGTCGGTGATCAATTCGGCCGGTTCGGAAACGGTCGGAGCGGCTTCTGTTGGTACAAAATGTACTTTTTACCGGTCCGGTCCGGTCCGGTCAGCGGCTCGTTAGGAGTTGGGCATCAGATAAAAAACACGACTATTAACTGCAATACTTGATTATTTTATTACCAAACTACCGCCGAATGTAAAGCAGGATCCTGAAAACAGAGAATATGGATCGTTTTATATTCCAGGAGTTTTTATTTCTGCGGAAATGAGGAACCGTTTTCATTTCTGGCTTTTTCTGAATGGATTCTGGCTTTAAACTCCAAAGTTAGAAAGATGAATGAAAACTAATTATGAGTTAAAGACAAATTGAATGTTTGAGTTTTATTCCATTATTTGTCTTTTTAGATTTTGTCTTTTATTTATTTTTTTCATGTGATGAAGATCTATTTAGATGATCTGGATTTAGCTCAAATATATGATGCAGAAGTAACTCGGGTTCTATGTAAGCTGGTTCTGGTTCAGGTTTGACCAGAACTGGACCCTCCATGGTTTCAGTGGTTAATGGTTCTGGTTCCAGGCGGGTTTCTGGAACCGTCTCAGACAGTCAGCAGCATCTCTGGGTTCTCCAGACGGTTCTGGTGAACCCAGATCGCCTCTCTGAGTTCCCTCCATGCTGTGGACCTCCGGTCCGGTTCGGTTCGGTTCTGTTTGGGCTTGTAGCTAGCCGCTCTCGGCCGGGTCCGGTCCGATGGGGATTCATCTGGGTTTCGGATCCTGGAAACCCAAACTAGATTTTGGACAGTTGGTTCTGTCCACCAGGACCAGAACCAGAACCGTCCTCAGTAAATCTGAGGACGGTTCTGAACTGCAGCTTTCAGTCTTTGACTAGGCTGTGCTGCTTGGATCATGGTTCTGCTGATGACCAGGTTCTGACCCAGTCTGTCGGACAGATGGACTCGCGCGGCTTGAGCTTCTGGTCGGCTGCAGCAGACAGAGGAGAAAATGCTGCGACCTTTGACCTGCAGGAGGCGCCATGTGGTCGACCTCTGCATATTAAACCTCGACTGCAGCAGCAGCATAAATTATTGATCCCTCCGAGATCCGCTCCACGTTTTACTGGAGGGATGGAAGGATGAAGGATGGAGGGATGAGAGAGGAAGGATGGAGGGATGAGGGAGGAAGGATGGAGGGATGAGAGAGGAAGGATGGAGGGATGACAGTTAAAATCAGTTTTTGTTTATTTCTGAGGATAAAAAGTTGCAGCGTCAGCAGGAAGTGGAGGTCTGGTTGTCTTCATCATGAGGTTTCAGAACATGTCTGGACCTGCAGCTGGACCGGACCAGACCGGGTCGGACCGGATCGGACCGTCTGCAGCAGCTGCTCCATCCTGCTGTCTGGACAGGAAGTGCTTCACGCTCTGCTGACGGTTTGGGCGGATCAAACGGCTGTAACTTCCTGTGAGTTTCCTCTGAAAGCTCCAGAGGCAGGCCACTGATCCGGGTCGGATCCAAACGGATCTTCTGCTCTGGACTTACCGGGCCTGAGTCAGAACCTGACTGCAGAACCAGCAGAATTGATCAGGAATAAAATATTTTCTATCTCAGCTTCACGTCTAAAATCGTTGCTAATCACAAACATCTGGAGGAAGAGGAAGGAGCTGCTCTTCAGCCTGAGGCAGCGGCGAAGCTCCTGATGAAGGTTCTGAAGGTTCTGGTTGGCAGGTCGACCCGGTCAGAGACAGAAGTTGGTCCAGGGAGGAAAACTGACCTGCAGCATGTGTGATGCTGTGCTGCCCCCTGCTGGAGGGACAGAAACCAGATCAGATCATTTCGAAGGTTTTCAGAAAAAGCTGCTGGATCCCGATGGTTCTGGTGGGTCGGTCCACCAGAACCAGTTCTGTGTTCAAATGTTAAAGGCTGACAGGAAGTTTGAAAATATTGACAAGGAATCCTGTGATTGGCTGGTGGTTGAGCTGAATGATGTGACCAAGTTATTTTATTTTCTTCAAAACAAAAGAAAGAAAATAATCTAAAACCATGAACTGAATTCAGAGTCGATATAAAAACCAAGATGGTGGCTCTGGACGACCTGACATCACTATGGAAACGGCCTGATTGGTGGAAAATCAACATTTTCACTAATAACATTTAGTTTTTGTTAAAATGTATTTTTTTTGTGTCTTAGCGCAGACAGAACCAAACGCTGCCAGAACACGGATCGGTTGAGTGTGTTGAGATGTCTCAGAAATAATCCGTCATGCGCAGAAGAAGCTCTCATTAAGCAGGTCCAGCTCCAGATGTTGATCCCATCATTCCTGGTTCTGCTTCACGGCGTCGGGTCAAAACGGGTCGCGATGTGATCATGATGCTGCCGCCACCGTTCTGTTACCGTTCTGCATGCTGCTGTACTGAGCTTGTGCAGGTCCGGATCGGGTTCTTTGGGGTTCTGTTGGATTTTATCCAGGATGTTTCATCTGGCAGAAGAAGCTTCAGCAGCCGGTCAGGACAGTGCTGGGATGGTTGCTGTCCAGCAGGGGGCAGCACCTCCACAGAGCGTTACCTCGGGTTCCAGAGCCTCCAGTTCTGGTTTCCTGGGTTTCCCATCATGGGGATCGTGGCTGGCTGTGTGTGTGTGTGTGTGTGTGTGTGTGTGTGTGTGTGTGTGTTCTGGTGGGCTCCCCGGGTCGCTGCAGCACCTCAGTGCAGCAGGTCTGTGTTAAACAGCTGTGGGGTAAAATTAGACGTCAGTCACGTCTGAACCTGTCAGCTGCCATCACTGTCACTGTGTGTGTGTGTGTGTGTGTGTGTGTGTGTGTGTGTGTGTGTGTGTGTGTGTGTGTGAACGCAGCCTGACTCAGGCTTTAATGAAGAGGCGCTCAGGCAGCTCAGATGGCGGCTGATTGGTGGAAACAGCAGGAAGTGGAACCTTCATCCAAGTTGCTTCAGGCAGCCGTGGTTCCGGTCCAGATCCTGAACCTGCCTGCGACCCGGTCAGGTGATCCGGACCGTCAGGTGATCCGGACCGTCGGTTCTCCAGCGATGGACCTTCTGCTTCCTGCCTGCAGTTCAGTAATCCTCCACCAGGGGGCTCTGACTGTCGGCCTCGTTACATCCAGATGTATTTAAAATGAAGATGAGGAAATTGTTGTCATGGCGATATTCAACAATAACATGGTTTGCAACTGTGGTTATTTTACAGCTTTGTGGGATTAGATTATTATGGGATGTTGGCTGGATCTTTCTGATCCTGATGATCTGCGCCCGTCTGCCTGTGAGGTTAAAGTGTCTTTGTCACGCGAAGCGTCAAGCGTGAATCCAAGCTGCTTTGTTTTAACGAAGCGTGCAGACAGAGAGCGCCACCTATCTGCAGAAAGTCTCCGTCACTGACGACGGTCAAACTTCCATCCAGCAGGTTCAGATATTCAGTGAAGAATTTAAAAAATGTACATAATTCCTCACCGAGTGAGAAAAAAACTTGTCTTAAAGTACGAAAAACAAGCAGATGGACCGAAGAGTCGACATGTCTGCATCCAACATGGCTGCATCCAACATGGCTGCATCCAACATGGCTGCATCCAACATGGCTGCATCCAACATGGCGCCATGGTGGTCGTCCTCCAGCTCCGTGTGTTTGTGGATCTCCAGGTTTCTCTCGTCCATCTCGGGCTTCACAGGAATTTTGTCCAGATGTTTTCCTTCCAGGAAGTTGGAAGGAAGTTGAACCCGTTTCACTTGAACAGCTTCCTGTTAATCGTGGGTTTGGGTTTGCAACTCGTTCTCACAAAACGGAGGAGCAGATTTGGTTCATTTGCTAAAATGGATTTTGGAACATTTTAAATTTTTTGTGAATTGATTATTTAACGTTAACATCCTGAAGCTTCTAATGGAACCAGAACCGTTTTGCGGACCAGGTAGCGATCCTGGTTCTGTTGAATGAATCTGACCCAGAAGCGGTTCTGGTTCAGGAAACAACAATCTCTGCTTACTGCAGCAGAGTTCTGGATTAAATCTATAATTCATCAGCAGTATCTGAGACCTTCCTCTTCCTCATCTTCATCTCAAACTACAAACTCTGCATGTCTTCCTCAGGCGGGTTTTTCTCCCCCAGACTGATGTAAATAACATTAAAACATGTGACTGATATCTAAAGGAGCCTGTGTTTCCGTTCTCACATTCAGTCCCGTCTCCTGCCCCCCCGCTCCGACCCTCCCCCTCTCTGGATGACTAACGCTCTGCGGAGGACAGCGAGCGACAGACGGTGGGCGGACATGCAGAGGAACGGCCCGGTCCAACGATCCCAACGGTTCTCTCCCAGGCTGCTGCTGTCAGACTCCGGATCCACTCCCGACCCGGTCCGGATCCGCTGCAGACCCGGTCCAGATCCGCTCCAGACCCGGTCCGGATCCGCTCCAGACCCGGTCCGGATCTGCTGCGGACCCGGTCCGGATCCGCTCCAGACCCGGTCCGTCTGGGATCCGGTCCATTCCTCTCCCGTCTCTCCCTGCGTAGTAAACCATGGAGCCGGCCTCTGGGTGTGCAGGAGCAGTAACACCTCCGGTCAGATGGTGGCGCCAGAGAGCAACACGTCATTAGGGTTTTATTCAATCCCAGTTTGGATCTTCTTGTCCTCTTGAGGCTCGGTTTGGTTTCTAGTTGGAATAATCGATGCCTCAGGACGCTTAGCCCCGCCCCCTCCCAGCCGTAGCCCCACCCCTGAGGATCTGCCACTGCTAGATGTTTCTTCTTTGAATCTGAAGAGGAAGCACCGCCCCCTGAATGCTGATTGGTCAGCCTGTTTGTGTAAATGAGTGATTGGTTCATGTCCAAAACGTTTGCAGTTCATTGTGTTTTAATCTTGCTGTGGTTTGGAGCCAGACAGCGAAGCGTCGTCCCGTCAGACCGTCAGTTCCCCAAACTACACAAAAAAAACTCTTAAAAGGTCACGTGGGGTCACTCCGACGCCGCCGGACCGCGCACAGAGTCAAAAGCTTGTGGGTCCAAATGACTGATGGACAGAACCTTCAGAAAGTTCTGCTGTGGTTCTGAATGCCCTGTCCAGTTTAGCCGGTCCAGTTTGGGCCGGTCCTGTCCCGGTTTTGGTCTGACAGAGAAGCAGAAAAACAGAAGCCCGCCCGTCGGTCCAACAGAACCGGAGGCTCACTTCCTGTAGCGGTGCTGGGTCAGAACAGGAAATCAGACCCGCTGGTGTTGGTGAGGTTCAGATGGAGATGATTCGTTTCCTCGGTGGACCGAACCCGACCGAACCGGTCCGAACACTAAGAGTCGAAAGTTCCTGAGATCCTCCTCTTCCTCACCTCCAGCCTTCATCGCCGTTTCTTCCTCTCCTCCTCTTCCTCTGTCCTACATCGCTCTGCCTCGCCTCAGGATACACCCCCCTCGCGCCTCGTTGCCGACGCGTCATGTGACCAGCCTCTGCCGCCCCCGCCCCTCCCCCCGCTCACGCCCCCACAGAGCAGAGCTTCACGCAGACGCCGGAGCGCTCTTCATCGCTCAGAGAGGAGGACGGCGCGGCGAGGAGACGGAGGGAGCCGAGCCGCAGCCTGAGAGCAGAGAACACGCCGCTCATCCTGGGGGGGTTCTCCCTGGATGCAGGAAGAGCTCTGGGGGTCGTTTCCTCCCCGCCGCCATGCAGCGACGCCAGGAATGAGGGCGGATGGTGAGAGCAGGGAGCAGCAGCAGCAGCAGCAGCAGCAGCGGAGGAGGAGGAGGAGGAGGAGAGGCAGGAGGAAGAGGAGGCGGGGGCAGCTCGGCCGGCGGCAGCAGCAATGGCAGCGGCCGGCGGCGCGCCAGGAGCCGGCGCCGCTCCCGGAGGAGCCGGCTGGCGGCCCGATGTCCCGGCGCCGAGTCCCCCGGGTCCGGCAGGGGGGAGTGCTTCTCCCCGATGCTCTGCCACTGCAAGGTGGCCTGCAGCAGCAGCACCATCTCCCTCATGTTCGGCTGCAAGGTGGGTCAGGACCCGGTCCGGCCCGGCCCGGTCCGGGTCCACGTTCGGTTCTGGATCAGAGTCCTGTTTGGTTCCAGGTACTGCTTGGTCACTGGGTGCGGTTAGGGTCCGGGTCTCGGTCAGGTTTGGTTCTGTCCTGGTTCTGTTGATGGGTCACAGTTATTAACCGGGTCTCGGTCCAGAGGGCCCGGCAGGTCCGGTTCTGGAGAACGTAGCACCCCTCAGACTTCTCTGGATGTTTCCAGGATCCTAAAGGTTCTGGTTCTGTTTTTTCTGGATCTGGACCGGACATCCAGCTGCGGTCCGGTTGGGTTCTGTTCCTCATCCAGAGCCAGAATCAGACCAGTTCTGCTGGCGGTTCTGGACCAGGGCCCGGATCTGCAGGAGAACCTCCTCCATCCAGTCGGTTGGTTTTGGGAACAGCTGGAATAAATCAGTGAACTGGACCTTAAACGGGCCGGTGACCTTTGACCTGCGCTGGGGTTGATGCTGGTTTTCTGGAGACGCTCCTCCTTCAGAGCAGAAGCGATGTGGAACAGCGTGTTCTGATGCTGACCCGGTTCTGTTGTTATGTAACGGAACACGGCGCCGCAGCGATCCGGGCCTCAGCAGAACCTCCGACCCGGAACATCCTTCAGATTCCCGACCCGCTTCCTGTCCTGCACCTGTCAGACTCAGCTCAGGGAATAAAACCTCATATTATAGACACTAACCTGCTGTCTTCTGATTGGCCGCTGGAGCTGGCTGTCGCTTCTCCCTCTGTGAGCCGACCAATCAGAGGCCAGCTGAGCTGCAAGGCCGCACTGTGATTGGCCGAAGGCGGCAGGCGTGGCGGTGCATGTGTGAGGTCCATGTGCTCCACAGGAAACAACAACAGAGACCTGGAGGAGCTTCATTACCCATGATGCTTTGTGAACGATCCGTTTCTCAGGGAGAAAATAAACATGAAATAATCAGGATGATGTTCTGGTTCTGTTGGAGACTGGATGACCTGTGACCTCAGGTCAGCCGTAGGTGATGATTAAATGTTTAAAGAACTTTTGTGAACTTTTTATTTCATTCCTGTTAGAGCTCAGGAATAAATCAGTGAAATTGATATGAATTGATATGTCATCATATTGATCAGATTAATGAATTAAACTGACATAAATCTGTATTGTGATAAACGTTGTGATATTAACTTATCGTATCATCTAAACAAATCATAGCAGCTGATCTGCAGCCCTCAGCGTGTTCTGAACAACATCAGTCGTTTCAGCGAAGCCCAGCCCGTCACCTAGCAACAGCAGAGCTGTACAATGGCTGCTGGAAAAGACAGGAGTTCTGTTATTGACTTACCATCCAGAAACCACTTGCTGCATTCTGGTTGATTGTGCAGGAGGCTCCAGTTCTGCTTTTCAAGGATACACAGTTGCATCGTTGCACATCTGTTTGCAGCCGTTTTCACGATGAGACGGGAGGCGTGGCCAGCAGCAGCTCATTTGTATTTAAAGAGACAGCGACTCTAAGACGTCTTTCTGAAAGACGTGCAGAATAAAATCTGATTAACTGAGAATTATTTCGTACAAAAGATGTAATGGACACATTCTGTAGCCCGTAGATCTATGCTAACCTGTTGGAGCAAGGAAATAGGTGACTTTTAATACTTCAAGAGTTCAGAGGTCAGCAAGAAATAAAATGGTGAATCCTGTGTGGAGGTTTGGACCTGGTTCTGTTCAGCAGCAGAACCGACCCGATGGCTCTCAGCTTGGTTCTGACTGCAGATCGGTGATGAAGGCTCCACTCCTCTTCCTCTTAATTAACCCGATTGATCGGCCGGATCGACTGGAGCGGGCGCTCCACGGATCGTTGCTGCAGAGACCTGAGCTCCATCTCTGACTGCCAGAGGTCAAAGGTCAGGACTCTGAGTCTGCAAGGCTGCTTTCAAGGGTCGAAGGACAGAACCTGTTCTCTAGAAACAAGATGGCCGCCAGACTGGTTGAAGCTCCAGAGCTCTGGGACCAGGCTGGACAGAACCAGAACCCAGTTCAGATGAAGCTCCCCGGCTGTCCGTCACGGTGGTGGAGGGTTCATGCTGTGGGCCGGGAAGTTTTGGTCCAGCTGAAGCTGGGTCCACACTGGGTCATCAGCAGAACCAGAACAGACTGACTGGAAAAGAAAAGAACCAGAGTTGCAGTTCTGCAGTGGTCTAGTCAAAGTCCAGAACCACGGTTCTGATTGGCTGCTCATCATCCAGGTTCTGGGCTTTGTTTCACTGAGAGCAGAACCAGAACCTTGCCTGGGATGTAGAGTTCTGCTAGTAATGGTTGGTACCAACATGGAGGTTCTGCTCCGGCTCAGAGCAACAGAACTGAACCCAGATACCAGAGGGTTCTGCTGGTTCTGTTCGGGTCTGCTTCGACTTCCTCCTCCTCTTCCTCGTTTCTCTGCTGTTCCTATTTATAGCAGCGATTCAAAATATCTTTGTTATAACTTGACATTAATGAAGAATCATCATTTGTCATAACTGTCATTAGTTATAATAATGTCATTAAGTGTTATTACACTGTCAAAAGCTTTAACAAAACAATAATTAATATTTCCCTCTAACTGAAATAAAGTGGAACAATAAAGATTTCATTAAACTTTATTACACTGTCAAATGATTTAATAAGAGTCAATAATTCTTACATCAAGTGAAACAAGTAGCAACAGTTATAAAGTTTATTCAGTAATACTTTTATTACAAATTTATGTCAGATCATGAATTCTTGGTTAATTCAAGTTGTCATTGACATGTTGATGGTGTTATGACATGTTGACGGTGTTATGATGGTGTTATGACATGTTATGATGGTGTTATGACATGTTCATGGTGTTATGATGGTGTTATGACATGTTCATGGTGTTATGATGGTGTTATGACATGTTTATGATGCCTCATGACAGTTTTATTCACAACCCGTCCAATAAAGTGTTACCAATGTTTCTGTTTCTTGATGCTCCAGCTGCTTCATCTTCCTCTGAGGATTACTGATCTATAAAGATATCGATCTTAAATCAATAGTGTTCAGTCCAATTAGAACCGTTTGGGTCAGAGGTGAACTGGTCCAGTTTAACCAGTCTGCTGGATGCCAGTTCAGCCCGTCACTGTGTGGCCAGTTCTGTTTGGTTCTGTTGGGTTTTGTCAGAATCAACCAGTTAGAATAGATATTCCCCTGACATTAAACGGATCGGTTCCATTCATCCCATCTTTTGGTTGTGAATCGGGTCAGAACCAAGCGGTTTGGGTTCAGTTCATCTTGATTGCGGCCAGTTCTGGTTGCTGCAGGTTCTGCTGAAGCCTGACAGTCAGGACTTGGGGCTCGCTGACCCGCTGTCCTTCCTGTCCTCCCCAGAAGTACCGGCACCACGATGAAGACTCGTCCCCCCAGGACCAGAGCCCCCCACCCCTCACGGAGGAGGGGGCCGGGCCAGAGTTGGTCCAGGTCGCCGAGAAGAACCTGAATCAGATCGAGAACGTCCACGGATACGTCACGCACGCCCACATCTCACCTATGAAGGTAGGGGGCGGAGCCTAATACTTAATCTGTGCTACAGCTGATCCGGATCCCGATCTGATCCTGATCCAGATCCTGATCCTCTGGTCTACAGGGCTCATAGCAGCAGCTCTCTGAGATGCAGTTCAGTCCAAATCTGGATCCAAATCCAGACTTGATCCACTTTAGTTTGAGAGCCAGTTCTGATCTATTTAGATCCGGTTTGGTACAGTTTGGATCCGGATCAAGTTCCAGTTTGGATCCAGATACAGTTTGGTTCCGGATCCAGTTCCAGTTTGGATCAGGATCCAGATCCAGTTTGGATCCGATCCTTCACCATGAGGCCTGCAGGTTCAGATCAGGAGTTTCTTCTCTTCCTGTCTCTCTGTCCATCCGTTGCTCATGCTGGATGTGTTTACCTGTTCATGTTCCTGTTGCCCCCCGAACCTCATCAGCTGGAGCTCCTCCAGTGACCTCTGACCTCCTGACTGCAACTGAGGGCTTAGCCATCAGCCAATCAGAGGAGGATGGAGGATGTTTCTGTCTCTGCTGCCTTCATGTGATTCATCAGGTTCTGAAGCTGCTCTGAGTTCATCCAGGTGTAGTCCAGTTCATCCAGGTGTAGTCCAGGTGTAGTCCAGTTCATCCAGGTGTAGTCCAGGTGTAGTCCAGGTCATGGTTTTTACCTCAGTGTGTTGCGTCCTGCAGGAGCTGATGTCCACTGGGGGGTTTATGACCTTAGCATAAACTCAGGATGATTTTAATATTATGGTCTGAGCTGCTCTTCATCATCACTATCACAGACTCATATTAATGGAGTCTTCCTACCCATAATGCATCTGGCCAGCAGTGTTCTGGTGTTCTGCCTCCACCTGGAGCAAATGTTAGCGAGCTAGCTGCTAGCGCTGGAGGAAGATGATGATGATGAAGTCGAGTAAGTCCCGTATCTAACCGGTTCTGGTTGGATGCTCATTCATTCTACTTTGGATGTCTGTAATGTTTGGTTGTCATGGCAACCCCAGAGTCACTTTGGTTTTAATGTCGTCTGTAAATGAAACATCCACTAGACCAGAATATATCCATAAAATCCATAAAATCCAGAGCAGGCATCAGAAAATGGTTCATCTTCAGGATCTGGTGAGTCAAGTCGTTGCTTCCTGCTGGGATACTGCAGCGCGACCTCTGACCTCTGACCTGGACATAATGTTCTGCTGCTTCATGTTTCAGCCTGAGGGAGTTTAGACAGGACTCAGGGTCACTTCCCGTTCAGGGAGCAGCGGTGCTGCCCCCCAGTGGTGACTCAGAGGAAAGCGAACCTCCATGTTCTGGTTTAATCAGGTCCGGTTGGACCCTCGGTACCGCCCGGCTGAGTGGATTCATCGCATGAGTTGATGATTGAAATAACTGTCTAAAGATCCCACCGTTTCCCTCCACATGTAGACATATGAAACTTTTTAACGACATAAAGACGTTTTAGATTTAGATCGTTTCCTTTCTACTGAAAGTCCTTTTGATGTTTAAAAGTGAATTATAATAATTTTATTTTAAAAGTAGTGAATTTGTATGACCTTTGTAGCTGGATTTATTAATTATTCTTATGGCTCTTTTTATAGTGCTTTTAAATTTGTTTTTCTTTCAGTATTGCTCCAAACGTCTTCACAGTAATTAAATATAATAATTACAGTTTCCTGTAACTCTGTTTGACCCAAATCTGAAATAATAATAATAATATCACATGTTGATGTTGGAAGGTTTTTGCAGATGCATCATTGCTACTAATGAGCAGAAAGAAAACTTTAGCTAGCAACATATATTAGCATGTTTAGCATTATCTGTTAGCATGGTTAGCATTGCTAACGCAGCAGTCTGTGTCCCCAGAGCAGCCGTGTCCTGCGTGCTTTAGGTCCTGGATCAGAACATCTGGACCCGGTGGTCGGGTCGGCAGGAAGCAGAACCAGCTGAAGGTCCGTCAGCGGTTTGGACACGTCTGTCTCTGAGGACAGGACTTGGACAGGGTGTCCTGGAGAAGTTTCTGTCTTCTCCCAGTAGCCGGTTCTACACTGAAGGACGGTCCGGTTCTGATGACCCGTTGCCTTCACTGATGAGAAGAACGTTGGATCTTTGAGTTTCTGATGGCTGGTCCTGCTGGACCCCGATGTGTTTCTGGTTCTGAAGCTCTGATCCATCTGCGTTTGATCGGACTCAGAACGAGACCCAGCTGAGACGGTTCTGATGGTTCTGTTTGCTGTATTGGGTTCTGATCATGTCTCGTCTGCTCAGTGTCTCCGGTCTCATCTGTATCATCACATCATTAAAAACCTGGTACCGGTTGGTACCGGTCCGCCTTCTGGATCGGACCAGAACCGCCAGCATGCTGCGCTTCTTATAATGTGACCCGTTTCAGAACCTCATTGCTCAGTGGTCCGGTCTGGTCCAGTCTGGTCCTGTCAGCTGCTCTCTGTCCCTCCATGTGTCTCACTCTTCTTCTGTGGTTTCTGTTTCTGAACTTCCTGTTCCTCCTGATGGCGACCCACATTCTTCTGGTGCACAGACCCAAACCATATTCTGGTTCTGATCCTGGTTCTGATCACTAGCTTGTCCTCTGGCGCCCCCCAGTGGTTGTAGCTGAAGCCTCCATGCTGAGATCATCATGTCCTCTGGAACAAATCGGACCTCCTGTTAAAGTTCTGGCTGTGTTCAGGGCCCAGAAGCTTAGAGGTTCCTGAAACATTCCCAGACTGCCTCCCCCTGGTCCAGAACCCGGTCCAGAACCGGGGTGTTCTCCTTAGAGGACCCTGCCGGTTCAGAACCCAGGGTTTGGGTCTGTGCACGAGGAAACCCAGCAGGCAGAGAAGGGGGAAGAATCTGTTTGGTTCTGTCTGGTTCTCCTGGAGGAGGTCCAGAACCGGTCCAGTCTCAGCTGTTGCCCCCCCCCCCCTGTTGTCCTCCAGGTAGCGTCTCTGGAGTTCCTCCTGGACGGCTCCTCGTCGTTAGGACTCTTCCCCCCGGAGCTCCCCTCCCCCACGCCCTCCACCCTCTACCCCCACGGAGAGGACAGCCCCCTCCCCTCCTGCTCGTCCAACCCCTACCCCCCCATACAGGTAACTCCCCATACAGGTAACTCCCCCCTCACCCTCCCCGTATGCTGCCCATTAACATAAATTCCAAGCAGAACAGGTTTAGAAATAGAACCGGGTCCGACCAGAACCGTGTGTTCCTGGAACGTTCCTTCAGTCGGGTCCGGAATCGTTTTCCTTGATGTTTCCTCACTGGGTCAATTTAAAATCCGGGACCATGGCTCTGACCTGGACCGGAACCAACGGTTCTGGATGGGATGTTGACCTCAGACTGGACAGGAAATGATGTTGAAGCTCAACTGGAATGTCAGGATGTCATTTGGAAAAGTTTGGAATCATGTAGAAATGATTAAATCTGATCATCTCAGATCTTGTGCTCTCAATCTTTAGCTGTCAAACCTTTTCTCATCATTGTTGTTCTGCTAAAGAGCTAATAGCAGCGCTAACCTTAGCCACCTTTAGCGCACTTAGCTTCCCTTAAATACATTTTTCTGGATGAAGAGAAGGCTTCATTCAGCCTTCCAGCTGAATGAAGTTTAACATTCAGGCTAATTAGATGTTTATATTCATGCTCTTATTTTGAAGTGGAACACGGCTGTTTACAAAGCAGTTTGTTTCCAAAGAAACTTTGAAAAGGGAAATACATATATAGAAACGACATTTTATAAATACACTGTTCAAGATTATTACATCAAAAATACCGTTCAGTTATCAGTACGACTTTTTAAAACATATTTATATTGACTGAAAAACGGATCCGATTTTATAATTAAAACAAAAACAAATCTTCATCTTCTCTCCAACATCCTGAGGCTCTCACAGCTCCCCCTGCTGGCCCTCCAGAGGACTGGAGGACCAGCAGGGGGAGCCGAAAACTACTGACCTCTAAACCGTGATGATGGTCCATTCTGACCCAGCCTGGTTCTGACCCGGCCTGGTTCTGACCCGGCCTGGTTCTGATCCAGCCTGGTTCTGATCCAGCCTGGTTCTGACCCGGCCTGGTTCTGATCCAGCCTGGTTCTGATCCAGCCTGGTTCTGACCCGGCCTGGTTCTGATCCAGCCTGGTTCGGTTCTTGGCCAGGACTGATTTAGGTTTTGATCTCATCGGGTTTTTATAAAAATGATCGTTAAATCAAAGATGGATCCCGGCTCGGTTCCGATGCGAACCGGATGATCCAATCTGTCACTAAGCTGATCTCATCCGCGGGTTCAAAGTTCATTAATGTGCTGAGACCAGCAAGAAGCTGCAACAGTTCAGAACCGGTCCGGTTCCGCCGTGACGGGTCCTCATCTGATGACTCAGCGATTCTCCGGACCCAGATTCCCGTCGAACCGGTTTCCTTTTTTCTGTCCTTGGGAAAAGAACCGAAGTGGGACAAAGATCTGATTGGGCCTCCTCTGAGAGGAGGAGGAGGAGGAGGAAGAAGAGCAGGAGGAGGAAGAGCAGGAGGAGGAGGAGGAGGAGGAGGAGGAGGAGGAAGAAGAACAGGAGGAGGAGGAGGTGGAGGAAGAGGAGGAGTGTGATGTTGTCAGACTGCAGAGGGATCAGAGGCGCCGCTCGCTGCACGTCCTCCGTCAGTCCTGCAGTTTGTTGTTGCGCCTCAGACAGACGGAGGAGCCGCTGCAGAGCCATGACCGCCGCCGGCGGGAGGACGCCTCCGCCGCTCCGCCGCGCCTCCTGAAGCCGCCGCCGCAGCTTCCGCTCGCCTTCTCAGCCTCCCTGTTTGTGTCGGGAAGGAGGAAGGAGGAAGGAGGGGGCGCCGGGTGGAGCTCAGGCCGCCTCCCATCGACTGCTGTCCCGCCAGCAGCAGCGCTGCCGCCCCGCAGCCCGCCGCAGCAGGAGGCGCCGCGCCACGCCGCGCCGCGCCACGCCGCGCGGCAGCATGCTGAACTCGGCGTGGTTCGCCAAGAAGGTGGGCCGCCGCATCATGGGGACCCTGAGGAGGACGAAGCGGCTGCACCGCCGCCTGCTGGTAGGTTCCTGCCCCCTGCTGCGTCACGCTCCGGTCCGGTTCTGAGTCAGGATCCGGTCCGGTTCTGAGTCAGGATCCGGCCCGGTTCTGTCCGCTGCAGAACGTTCTGGATCTTTGGGTTCGGGTCAGGTCAGAACTGATCCGGGTTCTGATGGGATCCGGCCTCTGCACATGTCTTTCTGCCGTTGCTTAGCAACCCGTGGTGTCCCTGATGAGAACCCGCTGGGTCAGAACCGGGTCGCGGCTGCATCCAGGACCAGAGCATGAGCCGGCTCCTGGTGTGGTTCTGGTTCTGTTCACCTGGCCGTGTCTGGGTCAGAACCGGGTCAGAGCAGAGAGGTTCTGCTGCTGCTTTTCTTTCACAGGATGGCTCTAAACGGGTCGATACTCCTCAGAACCATCAGCCGGTTCTGACTTCTGACCCGTCATCTGGAGATCCGATTATCAGAACTCACGGTTCTGTACTTGGAGTTTGGGTCAGACGCTGTGTTCCGTTTTTGGTTCTGGTTCTTACTAGATCTGCTGGTCGGTTCCGAGCCGCAGGACCATCTGAGCAGAATTCATAACTGGGTCTGAAACCAGGCAGCTGGGTTCTGAACATTGGACCACGGTTCTGATCACTGGCCCGGTTCACCTTCAGACAGGAGGTTCTGGAGTGTTTTTCAGTTCTGGAGCCAGTTCTTCTGGGTCAGAACCAGACGGTTTCTCTCCAGATGGATAAGAATCTGGAGCTTCCAGAACCGGCCCGGTCCACCAGATGGAACCAGAACCAGAGCTGGGTTCTGGTTCTGGGCTCAGTGAGTCGGACCGGCCAGCAGGCGGCGCTGCAGCCTCACCGGACCAGACGTTCAGGAACAGTAAAGGTTCTGTTTGACCCGGTTTATGTGGACCTTCAGAACGACGTCGGATGTGGCATTCAGGAACCGGGTTCAGCTCGACCCAATGACCCGGTTCTGATGCCAGGACGGATCTCCTTCAGTCCAGAAGGTTCTGATGGTACCAGACAGCAGTTTGTTTGTTTTGTTTTTGTTTTTTTTAATTTTGCTTTTGTTCTTGGAAAGGTTCTGATCCTGGAACCCGACCCAGGTGGATCAGAACCAGAACCGGGCTCTGCTCTGAGCGGCTGCAGCTTCCTGTCTGCGTCATCCTGCTGTTGAACCCCGGGGGTCGCATCGATTATTCATGCTCCCCTCCCCCACCCGCTGCTGATTAACCGGCTGCAGAGAGACGAGGAAGGTCGGCTCAGAGGGAGAGCAGGACGGGTTCTGGACGGCCCGGATCAGACGCTCTGACCCGGTTCTGAAGGAACCAGCCGCGGAGGATGACGGCACATCAGATGCGGCAGCCGCTGCCCTGCAGGGCGGAGCGGCGCCCGCTGGACCCGGCTCTCCAGGAGTACCTCGCCCACCTGCACCCGCTGCAGCGGCAGCACGCCATCGAGCTGCACAGGCAGAACCAGAACCGCCTGCCGCTCCAGAACCGCCCGCCGCTCCAGAACCACCCGCCGCTACAGAACCGCCCGCCGCTACAGAACCACCCGCCGCTCCAGGCGTCGCTGTCCACCTTCACGTCCTGCACCGTCCCGGCTTCCTGCCGCGCCCGCAGCCGCTTCCTGAACCTGCGCGACAGCGTGAAGAAGAACCCGGCCAAGAGCACGGCCAAGATGGCCGACAGCCGCAGGGAGGTCCGCTGGACGCCTTTCGCCTTCAACAAGGTACCGCAGCCGGACCCACCTGATCCACCGGATCCACCGGGCCTCGGTCCCCAGAGCTCTGGACCGGACTGACCCGGTTCTGTTGGGTTAGCACTGCGGTCGGGTCGGACTGCAGTGTGATGTTTTCCTTTCTACAGTCACCGATTGCTTTCCCAGCTCGTTATTCATGGTCTTTCTGCTCAGTCTGATCCACTCTGTGGTTTTTAGAGTTTTCTGCTGGTTTTTGTTTGTAAGTATTTTTATTTTCCCAGCAGTCCCTGCAGCAGAGATCCTCTCTGTTTCAGGAGCGCTCACTCTGCTGGCCGTGGCGCTGCGGCGGGAGCGCCGTCGCTCCGTGGCGTCCCAGAAGTAGGGCTGCGGATCAATGCCGTCGATGTTCCGGCTAAATTTAGCGGCGGCTGTTTTCCATCAGCTGCTGCGTCAGGTTTTACTGTTGCGTAACGATGATGGCGGCGCCGCGCGGCTCGCTGCGTCCCGACGTCTGGAAGCTCAGCAGGAAGTTTCACATCCTGAAGGGAAAACTGGGGTTTAGATTTCAGTTTTCTGTTTGTTTAGAGCTGGAAGGAAGGAGGACCTTTATGTTCTGCTGCATCACTGCTACATGTTGAACCTGAACGGCAGTAAATTTGGACCTTTGGCTTCTGATTCACATCATTTAATGATTTTTAGTTTCATAAATAAGATTAAAACAGAAAGTAGAATCAGGTGAAGGATCCATAGTTTCATATTTATATTCATGATGTCCTTCGGTCTGTTCTCATGTTTCACTGGTTCTGACCCGACTGATCAGGTTCTAGAACCCAAGCAGCTCAGATTCTCTTGCTGGTTCTGGTCCAGTTGTTACGGTTTCTGGCGTTCCATTGACCTTTGACCTTGTGAGCTTCTAGATTTGCTGAGGCAGTTCCTGCAGGACGGAGGATTTACACACACACACACACACACACACACACACACACACGCAGCATGGCGATGATCCTCAGAGCAGCAAACGAGTTTTCAGGAACTCCTCCTCTGATTGGACGATTCCTCTGATACTTCCAGCTGTTTTCAGTTCAGTTCTACTGCATCCTCCATCCTCCTGCTGTCCATCTGTGTTTGCCTGACCTTTGACCCTCACCATGCTATTGTTCAGCAGGCCGAGGCCCCGCCCTGCTCTCCTATAATCCCTGTGATCCCCATCGCTCCAATCCCAGCCGAGGCCTCCGCCATCCCCGCAGCGTCACAGGTTTCATTTTTTATTTCCCTCACTTTTCTTTCTCTGTGCTCCATCCATCCATCCATCCATCCATCCATCCATCCATCCATCCATCCATCCATCCATCCACCCATCCATCCATCCATCCATCCATCCATCCACCCACCATCTGTGCACCTCGTTTTGATGAGTTTAGCTCGGTTTCTGCCGTCCAGCTGATGAACCGAGCAGATTAAAGTCGGCAGCCGCTGCAGAAACCCGTCTGGTTTCGGCCAATCAGGAGAGGTTTGAAGCAGGGGCCACCGGTCCGCCTGGCAGCATCCCGTTCCTTTAATTCCAGCCTTCATGCTTCAGAAGTGAGGAGGCGTGGCGAGCGTCTGCCTGGCGCTGGCGGGGTGGAGCTCAGGGTTTCTGGTGGCGGTGCTGATGATGGTTCTCTCCTCAGGCCAATCCGCCGCCCGTGGTGGTCAACACCGACAGCCTGGACACGCCGCCATACGTGAGTCTCCATCAGCTCAAACCAACCGGAACGCAGCCTTGGTTAATATTAGCCTGCTAACGCTAGTGTTAGCTCACTGATGCTAATATCACCAACTGATTTTCAGATTTATTGCAGACTTCCAGATGCAGCAGTGAGCCAAATCATTTCAATCCTAAAAGTTTCAATCTCAAATTGAGACGCAGATTTGAATAATTTCCTCGTTCTGTCCTTTATGTTTGTGTCCAGCTAAATGCTACTGCTAGATTTAGCATGCTAATGCTAATGTCCACAGTGTCAGTTGATCTCATACTGCTGTAAGCTACAGTTATAGATTCAGACTTGTAGAGTTTTAGAGTCAGATTATGTAAATCAGATCCAATCAGTTTTGTGGAGTGAAATCATGTCAGAAATGTTTGGACATGTTGATGTGAACGTGTGAATCTGCTCTGATTCTCCTTCCTGCTGTTTGTGTCTGCAGGTGAACGGGACGGAGGCTGAATATGAGTACGAGGAAATCACGCTGGAGAGGGTAAGGACCGTTTAAACCTGCGATTCATCAGGAACTCTGGATCCGACTCTAACAAACTGCAACGCTTCACAGTCTCACATCAGCCTGAAGTTTAGCTTTAAAACTCCTCTCATCTGGAGCTCATCTCAAAACTCCTAGAAAGTTTAGTAAAATCTCCAGCATGGAAGCAGCAGCAGGTTTCTGTAAATCCAACCCAAACCAGTCAGAAACACTGTAGGTGTGACTCAGCACTTTTACTGGGTTGTTTTGGTTATTTAATGAGACTAATAAATATTTTAATATGTAATATAAATATTTAAGCTGAGCACGTTTTGTGGTTTGGATGCAGGGAAACTCTGGGCTGGGCTTCAGCATCGCCGGAGGGACGGATAACCCCCACATCGGCGAAGACCCCAGCATCTTCATCACCAAAGTCATCCCTGGAGGAGCCGCCGCTCAGGACGGACGGCTCAGGTAGCAGCGCACGCCATGAGGATCCTCCGCTTGCGGTTTAACCGTGATGCTGAAAAAGATGGCTGTAACCATGGCAACGCCCAGATCTGTCCAAACACATCTTCAGATGTGATTGAAAACAGATAATCAGGGCACAGCATCGCTGCGCCATGTTTGCGGCTAGGCTAACTGCAGCTAAAGCAAAGGTAGCATGAAGTGTTAGCATGGAGCCGTTAGCTTCCAAACCTTCAGCTTTAAGCCTCCATCTTATATTTAACTTCTGCTGACTGGGTTTGGATGTTTTATTCTCTGCTCATTACCCATCACTGATATTAAATATTGACTCCGGTTAAAATGATCCAAATCAAACTTATTGAACTCTGATGAAGGCATAAAGTTTCTCCCAGGACTTTAATTAATTTTAAAAAATAATGAAGAAATTCAATGAAATATTTTAAAGGTGGGAATAAAGTGGGTCAGGATTTTATGAGACGACAATAATTGATGATCATAAACTGTTTGGTTCTGGTTCTGGTTCAGCGTCAGGGAAGGCCGGCGCTGATGATGATGATGATGATGCCTGTTGTGTCTCAGGGTGAACGACGTCATCCTGCGGGTGAACGAGGTGGACGTGCGGGACGTGACCCACAGCCGGGCCGTGGAGGCGCTGAAGGAGGCGGGGTCTCTGGTGCGCCTCTACATCCGGCGGAGGAAACCGCTGTCAGAGAAGGTGATGGAGCTCAAGCTGGTGAAAGGACCCAAAGGTCTGGGCTTCAGCATCGCGGGCGGCGTCGGGAACCAGCACATCCCCGGAGACAACAGCATCTACGTCACCAAGATCATCGAAGGCGGCGCCGCGCAGAAGGACGGCAGGCTGCAGATCGGAGACAAGCTGCTGGCCGTGAGTCCCTGAACCGCAGAGCCAACATGGCCGCCGGGCGCTCTGACGTCCATCATGGCCGCCCTATGACGTTCCTCTGTGTTCTTCAGGTGAACAGCGTCTGTCTAGAGGAGGTGACCCATGAACACGCCGTCACTGCCTTGAAAAACACTCCTGATGTTGTCTACTTGAAAGTGGCAAAACCCAACAGTGTCTTCATGAACGACAGCTTCGCCCCGCCAGACCTCACCAACTGTGAGTCCAGCTGCTGCTGCAGCCGCCAGAACCTCCCTGGTTCCCGGAAACAACCTCTCACCTGGTGGGGTGGACGATGCCGTCACAATGACCCCTCAGATTCACCCAGCAGGAAATGAATCGGTTCCTTAAACGATTCATTTCCTGCAGTAGATCAGGAGGGAAGTGGAGAGCAGCGACCCGAGCCTATTCAGACGCTGTGGAACGATGGGATAGTGAGCCACACAATGTCAAATACACCTTTAGTTCAGTAATTTCTCTGTTTTGTCTGGGATCTCTGGAAACAATGTCTGCAGAGCGACTGGCATTTTCTCATAAATGTTTCCAATGACAGAAAAAGTTGCCAGATTTGTCATTAGTTTCAAAAACAAAACTGAATTTTTCTGAATCTGTTGCTGTAAAGGAAAACCTCTGGAGCGTCTGAAACGTTGCTGAGTCGGTTTTGGTGCTCCTCTCATCCTTCGGCCCCGCCTTGGCCACGCCCATCCGGCGATCTTGGCTCCGCCCCTTTGATGCATTTGTTTCTAAAATTTGGGGGCATTTATAGGGGCAGTTATATGAGAACTAAGTGCCACACCTAAAGTCACTTTAAATTGAGTTTCTATCAGCGAGTTTTTAAAGTGGAGACATGTTGGATTTATTGGGATTTTATTTTGTTTGGAGTTTTTCATTCCTGATGATCCTGGAAATGTTTAATCTGAAAAATCTTTGGCAATGTGGGAAACCTTTGGTTATTTGAGTTTATTTCAAGCAAAGCGAGCTGATTGGCTCCCCGACGGCTCGGGTCTCTGTCAGCTGGTAACCGGAGCCAACAGGTGGGGGAGGGTCAGGTGGGGTTCTGTATTCACCTGCTCGTCTCTCCGGTTCTGTTCCAGCCTACACGCAGCACGTGGAGAACCATATCAGCCCCCCCAACTTGCTGGGCCAGAGCCTCCCGCCGCCGGCGTCGTCGGGGCGATACTCGCCGACGCCGAAGGGCATTCTGGGAGAAGATGACATCACACGGTGAGGACGTCGTTCAGACTTCCTTTGGGTTTTTGTGTTCAGATCCGGCTGCTCAGGGTTTCATACGTAAACATGCCTTCAGGTTTCTGTTTCCCCCAACCTTCATTTTCAGTTTGAACCTGTACAGAATGAGAAAAATGAAAAACAATTCAACAAACTATCAGCCCAGGAGCTCCAACACACTGCTGTGGTTCTGCTGTTTACTGAGCCCCGGGTCCATCGGGGTCAAAGTTCACAGCTCATTATACATCAGAAGCCACAGCGGGGATCGTTTCAGCGAATAAATTCAAGCGGCTGGAGCTCCTGGATTGGCTGCTTTGCTAACCTGAGGTCACATGACTGAGCATGACGAGCGGCCGTGTGACCGCAGGGAGCCGAGGAAGGTGGTTCTGCACCGCGGGGCGACGGGTCTGGGCTTCAACATCGTGGGCGGCGAGGACGGAGAGGGCATCTTCATCTCCTTCATCCTGGCCGGCGGTCCGGCCGACCTGAGCGGGGAGCTGAGGAAAGGAGACCGCCTGGTGTCGGTAGGAGCTCCGCCCATTAATCGTCCCGCGCTCTGATTGGTTCAGAACAACAGGTGATGTTCCCGCCTCCAGGTGAACGGCGTGGACCTCCGGAACGCCACGCACGAGCAGGCCGCCGCCGCCCTGAAGAACGCCGGCCAGACGGTGACCATCGTCGCCCACTACAGGCCAGAAGGTGAGGCTACCTGAGGGAGGACGGCCTCCTGGACTCACCTGGGCGTCACTGACCCGCCGTGTCCTCTGCTCAGAGTACAGCCGCTTCGAGGCCAAGATCCACGACCTGCGGGAGCAGATGATGAACAGCAGCATCAGCTCGGGCTCCGGGTCGCTGCGGACCAGTCAGAAGAGGTCTCTCTACGTCAGGTGAGGTGGTTGACCTGGAGGTCAGCGGAGGCCAGGCTGCTTCATTCACTCTGTTTGTCTGGCGTCTCAGAGCTCTGTTTGAGTACGACAAGACGCGGGACTCAGGTCTGCCCAGCCAGGGCCTCAACTTCAAGTTCGGAGACATCCTGCATGTGGTGAACGCCTCGGACGACGAGTGGTGGCAGGCCCGGCACCTGACGCCTCAGGGGGAGCAGGAGGAGGTGGGAGTGATCCCCAGCAAGAGGAGGTCAGTCCCACGGAGAGCCCGGCTGCTGCTGGGGTCAGAGGGGTTAGAGGTGAACATGGAGACCCAGGGGACCAGATGGGACCAGAATGATCCTCTGCTTGGTTTGGTCCTCCTGTTGACGACAGCAGCTGGACGTTTCCTGCTCAACTCTGCTTCTTCTTCTGTGGTTTCTGCAGAGTGGAGAAGAAGGAGCGAGCGCGGTTAAAGACGGTGAAGTTCAACGCCAAGTCAAGAGACCGAGGGGTGAGTCCTGAAAGAAACCAGAGGATGCTGGGTTGATGTACCATGTTTCTGGTTTTAGAGTAGAAATGATCAAATGTTTGAAACATGAAGCATTTTATCTGCTGCATGACCTTTGACACTCTGCCTCCAGCAATGTGGATATAAAGTGTTTAAGCTGCTGCCAGCTGATCTCTCCACCTACTAATGACTAAAGTCTGCAGCCTCTGGCTGTTAGCCACCGCTAGCCCGTTAACCGTTAACCCACTGTTAGCCACCGCTAGCCCGTTAACCGTTAACAGATTGTTAGCCACCGCTAGCCCGTTAACCGTTAAAGATTGTTAGCCACGGCTAGCCCGGTAGCCGTTACCAGCTTCTTGTTCATTAATGTAGCAGTTAGCTACATCAGGCTAGATAACCTTTTCATTCTCCAGTCCGTTAACAGCTTATGGAGCGTTAACAGTTAGCTGCCCTTTGTCTGTTAGTCGTCTCAGGCTTGTTAACCTTTGACCTGGCCTCTGATTTGTACCAACGGACAAGAGCTTAGCAACCATTAGGCCGTTAGTTGTTAGCACCGTCTGGACCGTTAGCAGTTAGCAGCCTCTGGCTCGTTAGCAGAGTCTGGCCCATTAGCCTTTAGCAGCGTCTTAGCCTTTAGCAGCATGAGACTCAGCAACAGCTCCCCCTTTAGAACATGTGCTACTTTAACATGCGTCGCCCACAGAGCCTGCATGACCTTTGACCCCCTCACAGAGAAACGCCTGACATTGATGTCTGACTGCCTGCTTCGTCCCTCCCTCCTCTTCCTCTCTCTGATCCCATCGGTCTCTCCAGAACGTCTGGAGACTAAAAGGAGAATAAAAAACTAAACTGGAAACAAAATAATAAATTATCAAATAAGCAGCTAGATTAGATTACAGTGCTGCCCTCTGGTGGCCAAAACATGATTTAATTTATAACTAAATATTTCTAGAAAATATTTTCATGATCTCGTTTCTAATTAAATATATGTAGCTTGTATTTTATGATTGATTATGTTGCTCAGTGTCATTTTAGCTGAGATGTGACTGGAATCCTTCTGGTCGACCAGATCATGATTAATCCACATAAATTCATTTAATGGATTAAAATCCAGATTGGATGTGAATTAACTGATCTGGAACTAATCTGATCTGACTGACAGCAACAGGCGGAGGAGGGGAGCCGTTTGTCCAAACAAAGCTGTGGCCCCAGAACCGGGCCGGGCCAGGACGGGTCCACAGCTTCCTGCCTGCCGCCTCTAACTTCCTGTTTGTCTTCGGCATGCCCCCTCCCTCCTCTTCCTCACCGCTGTGCTGCCTTCACTGACTCTGAGGAAATTCCAGCCTCAGAAGCTCTAACAGAACCACAGTTACCAGACCGGGCCGGGAACAGAACCTCTGGCTCCGGGTCCTGGATGTGGCCCAGGGCCTGACCTTTGACCTCTGAGCTGTCGTCAGCGTGTCATCATCCAGCCCTCTTCCTCTCCCGTTTTGTTTTCACGCCCTTCACCTTCCTCTTCCTCAGCAGTCCGTCAATGACAAGCGTAAAAAGAACCTCTTTACCCGAAAGTTTCCTTTCTACAAGAGCAAAGAGCCGAGCGAGCAGGAGACCAGCGACGCCGACCGTAAGTCCCCGCCGGCCCGTTGCTCCGCGGCAGGAAGAGAGATCAGCTGGCGGCGGCACGCGCAGCGGTCGTCATGGCAACAGCCCTGAGCTCCCAACAACCTCTCAGATTGGGCTAACGGCTAAAACCGATCCAGAACCCCAGACAGGAAGTCCCTCCTTCCTGCTCCTGCGGGGAGCCAACATGGCCGCCCTGCCGACCGGCTGCGCTCCCTCTGCTCTCTCGTCTGCCGCCGGATCTCAGTAACTCTGTGTTTCTCTGGTTGTTTCTGTTTCTGCCGACCGCAGGACAACAACGACGACCCGACCAACAAGAGCCACAGTGAGTACAAACGCTGCAGGCGGCGGGCCGAGCGTCTCTACCGGGAGGACGCCTGTCCAGGCCGCCGTCCCACTGAGGGACGTCCTGGACGACCTGCAGAGGGACGTCCCTCTGCAGGACGTCCAACTGCAGGTCGTCCCTCTGCAGGACGTCCAACTGCAGGTCGTCCCTCTGCAGGACGTCCAACTGCAGGACGTCCTGCAATTGGACGTCCTGCTTCTGTCGGATTTCAGCTAAAAAAAAAAACTAGAAAAAAATGGATTCATCATTTCTTTATTAATCTGGATTAAATCTGTGAATTTAGTTTTCTTTCTGCATTACAGCTGAGACCCCAAAACAAGAAAAAACGTAAATAATTAACTATTAATAAATAAAAGTGGAAAGTGTTAATATTTAATATTTTGTAGGTGTTTTTGTAAATTTTCAGGGTTTTTTCAGTTGCGGTTCAGAATTGATTCTGAAAGGTAAAATGTTTATCTAGTTTCTGTCCTGGTGGAGACGCCGGCTGAGACCTTCCTCATCCTCCTCATCCTCAGAGCTTCATGGATCCGTTTGTTCGTTTGTTTCTCATCAGCGTTTCGTTTCATCCAACATCCTGGACCTTTTCGAAATTCAATAACTCAAATTCAAAAATACTTTATTTATGAAAGAAACATGAAACTCAGAAAGTTTGAGAATCCTCAGAGTCGTTGTGGTCGGTGATGCTGTGGGCTGGAAGGAGCTCCTGTAGCAGTCAGTCTCACAGTGAATTTGAAGAGACCTCTGACTGAAGACTGCATGGCAGCCTCATGCTAACGTGCTAAAAGCTCTTTATCTAGCCAGCAGAGCCGATGTTCCACAGCGACAGGCTGGATGACTCCACCAGCTGTTAGCAGTTCTGCTAATCCACCTCCTTTGCTTTTGCTCTTCTCACTGTTTGGTCAGAGAGATGCTGGAGTTGGAGATAAGATCAGCCACTGAATAATCTAGCTAAAGATCTTAGCGAAGCTCTGAACTTCTTCCTTGAAGCTCCATGAAGCTTTTCATTCCTCTGGGCTTTGGGGTCAAAGTTCATTTGATTATTTGAGCTTTTGAGACGCTAATCAGCTGCTCCAGGTGTAAAAACAGCATCTTGTTGCCATGGTTACGCGTCATAACTGCAGTAAAGTCAGAGCAGAAATCCATCCAGTTGCACAGCATCCAGAACCAGAGGGAATGACAGTCTGGGATCAGAACCAACCAGAACCACGGACATGTTCTGACGCTTCCCAGATGGAGCAGAAACTTCTTGGTTCCCTCAGAATCTGGCCCGGAAGTTACATCTGGGTTCAGGTTGGTTCTGCTGCTTCGGGAAGCTCCAGCTGTCAGTTGGACCGAAGCTTTCCAACCCAGAAGGATAGCAGAGCGGAACCAGAACCAGAGCGTGTTGGACCGCTGAGTGATGGACCAATCAGAGAGCTGGATCAGAGTTCAGACCTGGTTCTGTCCAGCTGGACGTTACAGAACCGGACCGTCCCGGTTCCCCCAGTGGTTTGATCTGGAACCAGAACCTGGTCTGACCTGGCTTCATGGACCGGGCCATCGGGTCTCTGAGCTGCTGGACGGGTCCAACTGAGCTCGGATGTTTTGTTTTAGAAAAATGATCTGAATTTCAGTCGATGCTTTTATTGTGAAAGGTTCAGTTTGAAGGCGTCTGATTGGTTGGTTGTGATGTTTAAACGTGAGGCAGCAGATTCTGTTACCATCTGTGCGTCATTATATTTCTGTGAACTCATAAAACTGCGACGCTGAGGCCGGCTTGGAGCAAAGCATTATGGGAACGCTGGCGTCTGATTGGCTGTTTCCTGTGATTTCAGAACATGTGACATCTAACGCCAGCGATAGTGAAAGTAGCTACCGTAAGTTTTTCCGCCGTTCTGCCGACGGTTCACTAACCGTACGGATAACCGTTCACTAACATCTAAAGCCTGACGGCTAACCCATTAGCCTAACGAATGCTAACTACTGATTGGTTTATAACGGCTAACCTATTAGCTTAACGAATGCTAACTACTGATTGGTTTATAACGGCTAACCCATTAGCTTAACGAATGCTAACTGCTGATTGGACAGATGAAGCATGACATCACAGCTCGTTTCTGCTGTTTAATCAAAGTTTCTTCAGGCTGGTTCTGTTCTGCTTCTGAAGTTCTGGGTTTTTGGACCAGAGTGTTTCTGGACCTTTAAATGGAAAGTTTATGATTTCAGTTTTCTGTTTGTGGGGCTTTAAATATTTAATCTCCACCTCAGATTGAGATTATTGATCCGTTCAGTGATTATTATGTTGATGAAAAACATCTGGATTATTTGAACAGTTTTCATATTTCATCACATTCAAATTTATCACTGGTGATTAAACTGGCTTATGAACCCAACCAGTCCCAGTCTGAACTGGTTCTGGTCCTGTTTGGTTCTACTGAGGTCAGGCCTTCAGGCAGCTCCAGAACCGACCCAGTGGTACCGATGTGATGATTCTGGATCGTATCTTGAGCTGAAGGCGACAGACGGAATCTGAACCAGAACCTTAAACCTGATGGAATCGGGTCCGGGTCCGGGGTTCCTCGTTTTCTGATTATTGATTTAAACGTTTCTTCCTGAAATCCGGTCGACTGTTTGTTCTCCTGCTGAGCCTTCGTCCCTCAGCACCACTCCTCCTCTTCCTCCTAACGTCTCTGTTTGTCCTCAGGTGGGCAGGATGAGTACGTTCTGTCGTACGAACCCGTCGTTCAGCAGGAAGGTGAGTTCTCCAGAACCGGCCCGACCCGACTGACAGCTGATTCAGATTGAAGCTTCAGCAGCTGAAAGAATCACAGATTTAACTCGGAACCGATCAGAACCGATCAGAACCTCGGCGGTTCTCCTGGGTTCCTCCTCATCCAGATTCACTGGAATAATAAAAAAATATTTCTGATCAGAATCCAAATAACTTTTATTATTAAAATATCCAGAAAAACAACTTGAAACGTTCAGGATTCATCGACAGGAATGACTGGATACTAAATATTAAAACAATTTTTTTTACTAATATATGTAGAACTTGACATAACAGAAAAATGAAAATATATTTCAGTGATGTTCAAATAAATTAATGAAATGTAAATGAATTTATTTTTCATTTACAGGTTGGATGAATCTATATTTTAGTATAAATAAATAATGCATTGGTTTACATGGTAAATATATAAAAAAGTTAAAATATTTTTATCAAATTAAGAAAATGAGGATCATAAATATCTTTCATGGCCTATTTCAAGTTTCAGGATTAATTATATGTCAAGTTTAAAATCGTATAAATCAGAATAAGATAGAATAAATGTAGATTAGAGTCGTACAAACGGTGATGCTGCCACCTGCTGGACAAGTCAGTAAAAACATCTGATAGAAATAAAACAGGTTAAAATCTGAGCATCTATTTTACTGTTTAGTCTTTTAATAAAAGCATAAAATGTTAAAAATCACAATGTTTTGCTCAGAAACGGGTTTTCTTCTTCTGGCAGTGAACTACACCCGACCCGTCATCATCCTGGGCCCGATGAAGGACCGGATCAACGACGACCTGATCTCCGAATTCCCGGATAAATTCGGCTCCTGCGTCCCGCGTACGTCCGGCCGGCGCCGCTCGTCTGACCCGACCGGCTCGGACCGGCTCGGACCCGGGTAACGGCTGTGCCTGTGTCCCGCTGCAGATACGACCCGGCCCAAACGGGACTACGAGGTGGACGGGCGGGACTACCACTTCGTGGCGTCGCGGGAGCAGATGGAGAAGGACATCCAGGAGCACCGCTTCATCGAGGCGGGCCAGTACAACAACCACCTGTACGGAACCAGCGTGCAGTCCGTCCGCCAGGTGGCCGAGAAGGTACGGAACCGCGCCGCTTCGGGCCGAGCCGCGGCCCGGAGCGGAGCCTGAGTTCTGGTTCTGTTCAGGGGAAGCACTGCATCCTGGACGTGTCCGGCAACGCCATCAAGAGGCTGCAGCTGGCGCTGCTGCACCCCATCGCCATCTTCATCAAACCCAAATCCGTGGAGAACATCATGTGAGTGGCCCGGTCCGGTCCGACCCGGTTTCACCGATCCGATCCGGAGTTCTCTCCAGCGCTGACCCGGTTCTGCTCTTCCTGCAGGGAGATGAACAAACGTCTGACGGACGAACAGGGAAGGAAAACATTCGACCGCGCCGCCAAGCTGGAGCAGGAGTTCACCGAGCACTTCACAGGTCAGAACCGGGTCGGAACCGGGTTCAGAACCACCGGGTTCAGAACCACCGGGTTCAGAACCACCGGGTTCAGAACCAGGTCTGCTTAACCTGTGTTTGTTGGTTCTGACCCGTACCTGCAGTCCAGTTCTTCAGAACATTATAAGTCCAGATGAAACCAGAACTTTTAGTTTCTGCAGACGGAGGAAACGATTCCCAGGTTTTAATTGGAGGATTGTGTTTAAAGGGCCAGTGTCGTGTTTTCCAGGCACATGGAACTTTTTTACAACATAATCGAGTAACTTTTTCCTTCAGCTGCTATAAAAATGCTCTAAATCAAAAATGACTCGATAGAAATTTGATTTTGTCATTTTAACACATTGAAATTGGGTCTTGTCTCTTTAAAACCTCTGGTTCTTCCTGAAGCTCCGCCTCCAGGAAGTTGTCCCAACATGGCTCCTCTATTAACCCTTTAATGATTTTACCAGTGATGCTCTGAGCAGCAGCTCCTATAATGAGCTCGGCTGTCTGCTAATTGCTGCTGGCTAGTCTGAAGGAGACGCGTCTTGAAGGCGGGGCTAGGTCCCCCCTGGTGTTTTGGGCAGGTGGTTGCCATGGAGATTGAAGGATTTCGTCAAAATGCATGGAAGTTGATTTTACATGATTCTGGCCCTTTAAGGTTCTGATTGGTTCTGATTGGTTCTGCTGTGTTTTGGACCGCTGACCCGCCTCCTCTGTCCTCCGGCAGCCGTTGTCCAGGGCGACACGCTGGAGGAGATCTACGATCAGGTGAAGCAGATCATCGAGGATCAGTCGGGTCCGTTCATCTGGGTTCTGTCCAAGGAGAAGCTATGAGGCGCCGCCGCTCCTCTTCATCACTTTGGTTATTCTGGAAGAAGAGTCCAGCTGCAGACGGCAGCCTCACCCTCCATCCATCCGTCATCCATCCGTCATCCATCCATCATCCATCCATTCCTCAGCGATCAGCAGACGGCTCCATGTTGTTCCGCCTGATTTGGAAGCACACAGGAAGTGACATCACACTCAGCACGGTACAGCTCCTTAATGTTTAAGGACGGAGAACTTCGGAGGAGAGTTCGGAAACGTACGAAGCAAATTTTCTTCCTTTTTCTTGTTTTCTTTGTGGGTTTTTTCCAGCCGGCTCCGATTGTCGGGTCGGAGGAATCAGAGACACAAAAAGCAAAACTTTGCACGTTTGAGCTTTAACAGCATGTCGGTTTAAACCCGTTGATTTCCCATCAGCCCCTTCACCTCAGCGTCTGACATCACAGCTTCTGTCACAGCTTTTCTGTCTTTTTTTTATTGATTCATGTTTAGTTTTTAACATTTTCGCTCCTCTGCTGCAGGACGTCTGTCAGGAAGCTGCAGGGTCAGCGCTCTGCCACCAGAGGGCGCCAAAGAAATCCTCCCCGAAAAACGAGCTGATTTTAAACTCATAAATTAAACAGAAATGATTAAAGGTTTATTAGACTGAATCAAATTCACATAAATTTAAACTCACAAATTTTTTTGGTAAATTTAAGACTAAATACACAGAAAAATGTTTTAAATAAACTTTAGTGCCAAAAATCAAACAAAATAGCAAAATCATCAGTTTATTTTTACAAATTTTATCATAAGAGTAAAATTGTAGAAAAACCCGTTTATTTTAATAACAGAACATTTTATACCATAAAATTCAGCTGTTGAAAGGGACAAATTAAAAGAAATTTTTAATATTTTCCCATTTTAGTACAAAAAAAGAAAAGAAAGAAAGAAAATTTTAATGATTTTGTTTTTAGAATAAAAAATGATCCTATTTTTAATGACAAAATATTACTAATAATTATATATTTCTTTTAGTCTTGTTAAAATTGTGCCAAAATCTGTTATGGAAATTTTTCAGTAAGCCAAAGGAAAAACAGAACATAAATTAACACATAAATTTGCACAAATTGTCAAAAGATTTCAATAATTGAATTAAAGCTGTTGGAACAAAAATCATAAAACATTTAATTGGATGAAATTTAAAAGTTCAAATATAAAATAAATGTAGTTTTCATTCTAAAAATTCTCCAGGATTCTGAATTAAAATTTTAAAATTTTCAAAGAAATTATTTTCTAACTTTTTTATTTTCATGTTTATTTTCAGTTAGAAATAAAATGATATAATTAAAACCAAAAACTCAGGAAGGAAAAAAACATTTTTGCCTTAGGATTATAAAATCATAAATATAAAAGACATTATTTTTACAAGCTTAGTTGCACATTATGAATTATTAAAATGTTTAAAGAATTTATCAGAATTTAGTCATAGCTGCTACAGATTATAAAATAACATAAAAATATAAATATTTACAAAGTTTACAGTAAAATCAATATATTTCTTTTTAAAACCAGTTAACCTCATTCTGACATAAAATCCTCCAAACTGCATTAAATTAAATCTTAATAGTTTTTTCTCTTCCTCTGGGTTTCTCCTCGTTACCATGGCGACCCCAGGTCCAGTGCTCAGCGGCGCCCTCTGTGGCCGAAGCGTGGCCCTGGCAGTTGCTATGGCGACGTCCGTCAGCAGCGTCAGTGTCTTACCACGTGTTGTTGTGGCTGCGCCTGGAGCTGCAGCGCCCCCTGCAGGCGCTCGCAGGTGAAACAGAGATTTTGAGATATTTAACCTTCGGTAAACTGCCTATTTTGTTATAATGAAAGTCTATATTGAACTTCAGCACTACTACGGGATTCTTTCTTTGCTTTGGTAATCATATATGAATAGAGACGTATAAAGAGATTTGAATATGGATATATATATATTTTTCTTTTTCTTTGATCACCACCTCCTTTGTCTTTTAAGTTTCTTTTTTAAGCATAATAAAAAGTTAACAGGAAAACCAGAAGTGGATCTCGACTCGTCTTTCTTGTCGGTTCTGTCTAGAAACGACCTGCAGAACCTCCAGCGGCTCTACAGGTCAGAGGTCGCAGATAATCAAAAAATATATATCTTCTATTTTTGTATGGATAAATCTAGAAAGAACTGCAAACAGGAACAAAATAATGTGTTTAAACCTGTCAGTGATCAAAGTTTTATTCAGTTCAAACCATCAGTTTTCATTTCAGTGATTTATCTCAGCTATTTAAATTAAACTTAATAAATTAATAATATGCTTTAGCTCAAAAACACAGGATGGTGTTACATTAGCTTTTAATTATTTTCACATTCTGCTTGAAGTTACAATCTTGCTTTAAAAATAATAACCTGTAAGGATCTGATCTCACATAAACTATGTTAATTATTGAAGCTGTGAGAGTCTCTGCTTGTGTCTCCATTATCATAACACTCTTTACCTGCATGGTGAAGAGTGTAAACGTTTTGGAGGACAGGCGTGTGGATCTCTGCCGTTCATCACCCGGCGGCTCGATGGGAGTTTTGTTCCATTTCAACATTAAATGCAGAAACTTCAGACAGCAGCAAAGCAACAGCAGGACATCATGAGAGACGGGATGGAAAACCTGGAGCTACGTAGCATTAGCTGCTTTCACATGCAATTCAGGAGGAACTGACGGGGAGGATTGACCTCTGACCTTTCTACTCTGCTGGATCCATGAAGGCAGGTGAGACTTCATTCACAATGCAGGAGCGGCTCAACGCAGTAAATTAACATAAATATCTCTGTTTTGAGGAAAATCTCTTGAGATAAATTATAATAACAGAAATAAGTCAATTTAAAATCGAATACAATGTTTTGATGTTTTTGTAAGTTTTTTGTCTTGTGACTTCATATAACTTTCATAAAGGTTTGAACAGATAAATATACACCATAGATACACTAATAATCAATAAATCAATTAATCACATGATAAAATGAGCTCTATAATTTCCATTTGAAGTATTTATCATTTTTCTTTTTACCAGAAACTGGATGATATTTTTCAGTTTGATGTTTATGAAGTTTTGTTTACAGAAACTTAATTAAATTGAGTTGTTTTTTTCTATTTTATTATTTTAGATTTTTTAAGTATCTTCCAGTTCCAGTGGAAAATGTTAACCAGGATTTAAAGGTTATTGATCTTTCAGGATGTTTTCTTATTGTCATTAAGTTTGTATTAAAATGGTCTCATCATTTATCACAATAACTTCTGGGACAATTTATTGTTCATCTAATTGAGTTATTGCAATTGTCCAGAATGCTGTAATCATAGCTTGAAATTATAACATAACTGACATTTCTATATATTTTTTATTTAAATATTATTTGAACCCGGTGAATCTTATTTTTTCCTATTTTCCGGCAGTGCAGACTCTTTGGGAGGACGAATCATGGGGACCAAGTTCTGCTCCTGATGGATCATTAAAGCTGCAGAGGAAACAGCAGCTGAAAGCAGCAGCTGAAAGCAGCAGCAGCTCCAGGAAAGAATCAGACAAAGTTCAGGTGAGCAGGAGGAAGAACCGGAGGCAGCGAGCCGCTGCAGCCCTGCTGAGGAGCCGGCTGTCTGGTTTCAACACCTCTGAGCTCTGCAGCAGCAGCACAAAGTGAACAACTTCAGTTTCCACCATCCTGGATGAGAAATAAAACTCAGCTGAGAGCAGAAACTTCCTGAAGAAAAGCTGATCTTCAGAAATCTGACACAAAGAGTAGCAACTAAATCTGATGAGTTTTGAACTGAACCAGTCAGTGAAGTTTTTGCTTCAAGCTGCTTTTCTAATAGATGCTCTTCTCTGATCTTTTTATTCTCCAGCAGATCTATCAGCTGTTATCAAACCCAAACAGAAACTTTCAGGACTGAAAACTCCTTCAGTCCAATCAGATGAATCCAGTTCAAATGTGTTATGAATGTTGACGTCTCATAACTCTGTAATTTATGGCAGGAAGATTTTCCTCTTCACATCTCACATAAACTGTTAATTATTGAAGCTGTGAAAGTCTTTGCTTGTGTATCATAAATATAAATATCATAAATATTATCATAAATATTGTAAAATATATCAAAATGATTCTAAGAATGTCATGTAGCTTTGTGACCACTAGAGGGGGCTGCAATCTTAGATTTAGTCTTTCAATGGCTTCAGAATTATGGAGAAACACTCAAAGCTCAATAATCACAAACAATGAAGGAATTTAACTTCTCCAACTCCAGAGAAATCTGTCAGAAACTCAGAGGTTTATTGTCTCCCAAAAACCCCAAAGTGAATTTAAAATGTTCTGATTCAACAGTAACTATGAACTGTCTGTCTGTCGAACCGAGTCGCATCAAAGCTTCATGAAAGAGTTCTTAAAACTGTGATTGACGAAAGCTTCTGTCCCTTTTTAGGACAACTTGAGTCGACAAAATAAACAAAAACAATGGAAAAATTAAAATCACTAAATCATGTTCAATGAAACAGAAAGTAAATTTTCTCATCGTTTCCTTAAAAAGCTCTTTGTTTGGTCATTTCATCACATAATAAACATTTATCCTGAAAGTCGTTCCGACCTCCCACATCCTTCAGATCTCACCAAAGTAACGTTCATCTTTTGTAAAAATAAATCTTTGTAAGCATCTTCATAATTAGGAATAACATATTTATTTGACCCCTATGATGACCACAAACTTTGGACCTAGTGTTCCCTCGCCCGGACGCGGGTCACCGGGGCCCCACTCTGGAGCCAGGCCTGGAGGTGGGGCACGTTGGCGAGCGCCTGGTGGCCGGGCTTTTACCCATGGAGCCCGGCCGGGCTCAGCCCGAAGAGGAAACATGGTCCCTCTTCCAATGGGCTCACCACCTATGGGAAGGGCCACAGGGGTCGGGTGCATTGTGTGATGGGTGGTGGCAGAGGGAGGGGGTCCTGGCGGTCCGATCCTCGGTTACAGAAACTGGCTCTTGGGACGTGGAATGTCACCTCTCTGGTGGGGAAGGAGCCGGAGCTGGTGTGTGAGGCTGAGAGGTTCCGGCTAGAAATAGTCGGTCTCACCTCGACGCATGGCTCTGGTTCTGGAACCAGTCTCCTTGAGAGGGGCTGGATGTACTTCCACTCTGGAGTTGCCCACGGTGAGAGGCGTCGAGCAGGGGTGGGCATACTTGTTGCTCCCCATCTTGGCGCCTGTACGTTGGGGTTCACCCCGGTGAACGAGAGGGTAGCCTCCCTCCGCTTACGGGTGGGGGGACGGGTTCTGACTGTTGTTTGTGCTTACGGGCCAAATGACAGTTCAGCTTACCCACCCTTTTTGGAGTCCTTGGAGGGGGTACTGGAGAGTGCCCCTCCTGGGGACTCCCTTGTTTTGCTGGGGGACTTCAACGCTCATGTGGGCAATGACAGTGAGACCTGGAGGGGCGTGGTTGGGAGGAATGCTCCCTCCGATCTGAACTCGAGTGGTGTTCTGTTGCTGGACTTCTGTGCTCGTCACAGATTGTCCATAACGAACACCATGTTCAGGCATAAGGGTGTCCATATGTGCACTTGGCACCAGGACACCCTAGGCCGCAGTTCGATGATTGATTTTGTCATCGTTTCGTCGGATCTGCGGCCATATGTCTTGGACACTCGGGTGAAGAGAGGTGCGGAGTTATCCACAGACCACTACCTGGTGGTGAGTTGGCTCCGGTGGTGGGGGAGGATGCCGGTCAGACCTGGCAGGCCCAAACGTGTTGTGAGGGTCTGCTGGGAACGTCTGGCGGAGTCCCCCGTGAGACGGAGCTTTAACTCCCATCTCCGGCAGAGCTTCAAACACGTCCTGGGGGAGGCGGGGGACATTGAGTCTGAGTGGACCATGTTCTGTGCCTCCATTGTCGAGGCGGCTTATCGGAGCTGTGGTCGCAAGGTTGTCGATGCCTGTCGTGGTGGCAACCCTCGAACCCGTTGGTGGACACCTTCGGTGAGGGATGCTGTCAGGCTGAAGAAGGAGTCCTATCGGGCCTTTTTGGCCTGTGGGACTCCGGAAACAGCTGATGGGTACCGGCGGGCGAAGCGGCGTGCGGCTCAGGTGGTTGCTGAGGCAAAAACTCTGGCGTGGGAGGAGTTCGGAGAGACCATGGAGAAAGACTTCCGTATGGCTTCGAGGCGATTCTGGTCCACCATCCGGCGTCTCAGGAGGGGGAAGCAGTGTAGCACCAACTCTGTTTACAGTGGGGGTGGTGTGCTGCTGACCTCGACTCGGGACGTTAGGGTCGGTGGGCGGAGTACTTCGAAGACCTCCTCAATCCCACCAACATGCCTTCCATTGAGGAAGCTGAGCCTGAGGACTTTGGGTTGGGCTCTCCAATCTCTGGGGACGAGGTGGCCGAGGTAGTTAAAAAGCTCCTCGGTGGCCAGGCCCCCGGGGTGGATGAGATTCGCCTGGAGTATCTCAAGGCTCTGGATGTTGTAGGGTTGTGTTGGCTAACGCGACTCTGCAGTATCGCATGGACATCGGGGGCAGTTCCCCTGGATTGGCAGACTGGGGTGGTGGTCCCCCTGTTTAAAAAGGGGGATCGGAGAGTGTGCTCCAATTATAGAGGGATCACACTCTTAAGCCTCCCTGGCAAGGTCTATTCGGGGGTACTGGAGAGGAGGTCCGTCGGATAGTCGAACCTCGGATTTTGGAAGAGCAGTGTGGTTTTCGTCCTGGTCGTGGAACACTGGACCAGCTCTACACCCTCAGCAGGGTCCTGGAGGGCGCATGGGAGTTCGCCCAACCAATCTACATGTGTTTTGTGGACTTGGAGAAGGCGTTCAACCGTGTCCTCGGGTGCCCTGTGGGGGGTTCTCCGGGAGTATGGGGGTACCGGGCCCCTTTGATACGGGCTGTTAGGTCCCTGTATGACCGGTGTCAGAGTCTGGACTCCGCCAGGGCTGCCCTTTGTCGCCGATTCTGTTCATTACTTTTATGGACAGAATTTCTAGGCGCAGCCAGGGTGTTGAGGGGATCCGTTTTGGTGACCTTAGGATTGCATCTCTGCTTTTTTGCGGATGATGTGGTCCTATTGGCTTCATCAGGGACGTGATCTGCAGCTCTCGCTGGAGCGGTTCGCAGCCGAGTGTGAAGCGGCCGGGATGAGGATCAGTGCCTCCAAGTGGAGCCTCTCCGGGTCGAGGGAGATGTCCTGCCCCAAGTGGAGGAGTTCAAGTATCTCGGGATCTTGTTCACGAATGAGGGAAGAAGGGAGCGTGAGATCGACAGGCGGATTGGTGCAGCGTCCGCCGTGAAGCGGGCGCTGTACCGGTCCGTCGTGGTGAAGAGAGAGCTGAGTCAAAAAGCGAAGCTCTCAATTTACCGGTCGATCTACGTTCCTACCCTCATCTATGGTCATGAACTTTGGGTAATGACCGAAAGAACGAGATCGCGGATACAAGCGGCTGAAATGGGTTTTCTCCGTAGGGTGGCTGGGCTCTCCCTTAGAGATAGGGTGAGAAGCTCGGTCATCCGGGAGGGACTCAGAGTAGAGCCGCTGCTCCTCCACATCGAGAGGAGCCAGTTGAGGCTCGGGCATCTGGTCAGGATGCCTCCTGGACGCCTCCCTGGTGAGGTGTTTCGGGCACGTCCCACCGGGAGGAGGCCCCGGGGAAGACCCAGGACACGCTGGAGGGACTACGTCTCTCAGCTGGCTTGGGAACGCCTCGGGATTCCCCCGGAGGAGCTGGAGGAAGTGGCTGGGGAGAGGGAAGTCTGGGCCTCCCTTCTAAAGCTGCTGACCCAGCGACCCGATCCTGGATAAGCGGCAGAAGATGGATGGATGGATGGATGGATGGATGGATGGATGGATATTTATTTGCATAATAGTACATCAGAAAACTGAAACAGAAAACTGAAAATCATAAGCGGTTTGTGACCAGTAGAGGGAGCTGTAACCCTGGATCTGATGCATTAAAATTATTGTTTCACAAAGAAACAGCACAAACAAACCACTGACTGTAAATCACATGGTTCATATTTAATGATGCACCTGTAAACTTTTATAAATGTTCTTTTAAAGATCAAAAATTAAAACAGAATTTATTTCATTATGATTCTATAAACACAAATATTGTTTCCGGTTTGGTTGTTTTCCCTGATTCTGTTTCATTAATTGGTGGCATGTATGAAATTCTGACCTTCTTTATATTTACATCATAAAAACATTGTTTATATTTAGATCAGAAACACCTGATGCCCTGAAAATTACAAATATTCAGAGTTACAATGAACTTCAGCTTTTTTAAAAACTAAATTATCCAAGATGTAGAAATATTAACATAAACCTGCAGCGTAAAAATAAGGTTTTAAAATTCAATGTTTTGTCCTTAAAGATCATTTAAGCTGGAGAAGGATGGTGTTTATTTTTATAATGAGATATTAATTAATCTGGCAGAAAGTCAGAAAAGTTTTGCTCAATAATGTGTTTATGATGTTTTGGGTTATTGTTTTATGTTTACATGAATCCTTATTAGCAGCAAACAACATGGAGGGTCGCGTTGTTTGAACTACATTCTTTGCATAAATAGTGCAACAATAAAACTAGAGCAACAATAGAAATAGTGCAACAATAAAACACTCCCTAAAGTTAAGGAAGGAATTATTTTCATGCTGATGCTTTCGGTTCATTTTCGTGACAACAGTCCAGTTTGTCAACCAGTTGATCAGGAAACAGTTTTTATCTTGAGGGAAACTTTCTGCATGAAGGATTAGATGATGGAGATGATGCTGCACTTCATGAGGGCCTCAGAGCTGTCGGCTGTTTTCTCTCCTGTTGCTGTTTCTCTTCTCTTCTGGACTCAGAAGTTTGATGTTTGTGTTGTTTGTGTTTTTCCTATTTCCATCATTTGGAAAGTCACATCATTCCTCTGATTGAGCAAGGATCACAGCTGGTTGGCCATTAGTTCCCAAGGGACCTCAGCTTGTTTATCCTTCACCACCTTCAGAGGTTCCCACTCTGACCTTTGGCCCTGCAGGTCGTACTCTGACCTTCCTGCATCTCTGTTCAATATGAATTATGAATATTGTCGCACTCAATTTTCCAGTTATTCTCCAGTTATCAAAAATCATCTGCCTGCTCATAATTTGAAGTCATCAGTTTTATGACCTCATCATTATAACTTTTCAGTGTTTATGCTTTCGTCTAAAAGGGACTAAATATAACTATCCCTTTAAATCAGCTTTATTTCTCATCACTGTAAATACATTTCCATGACAGAAACCTTCTGTAAACTTCACTCTTTCACTGTTGAATCTGATTCTTCAGCATATAATAAATTAAATGTTCTTACATTTATTTCATACCAACAAAAATCATAAAACCATTAAGTTACATTAAAACCAACAGATCTGACCTGATGTCCTCATCCTGGTGTTAAATCATCCTAATATGATCAAATCTCTCATATCCTCAAAATTCACTTATTACCTTTAATAAAGGAGGATTTTAAAATGACGACTTTCTTAATCTGTAAAGAATAAAAATGTCTGATTATTCACTGAGAAAGATAAATAAATACTATTTAATTTTAAGACGTGATTAGAATATTTTCTCTTTGTGCTCACACACACACACACACACACGCCCACACACACACACACACACACACACACACACACACACACACACACACACACACACACACACACACACACACACACACACCACACACACACACACCCACACACACACACACACACACACACACACACCACACACACACACACACACACACACACACACACACTCTTCAGTCAGGAAACTCCAACTTTCTCAAAGTCTCATCACTATGGAAACCAACTGACTGAGGAACCTGAAGTTTCCATGTTTTCAATCTCCAGCTGAATATTAACTCTTTAACTGCTTGGAGAGTTAAGTTTTTCATTAAGGGTTCATCTGTCAAATCTCAAGTTTATTGACATCAGCAAGAAAAAAATTCTAGTAAGATGAAGAAAGTTTATGTAAATGTAAATTAAACAGTCTAGCAAAGACTCTTTTATTATACTTTATGGTGAAAAATAAAATATTAAACTTACTGAAAATATGTCCAAGTGGTAAAATGAAAATAAAACATGGATAGCACATGGGATGAGTAGTATGATAATTTGTATGTGTCATATAGCACTGAAATATGTTTGACATCCACTCTAACGTCAGGATGAAACTGTGACCATCTCTACCAGATAAACATCTCTGATAACAAAACATCGTTTACATTTTTACCATAGTTATTCTCTCTGCTGTGCATTAATCTGAGGAACAATGAACCGAATCAGTGAGCCCACATGGAGTTCAGCCGAGTGACATTCTGCCCACTTTCAGTTCAGTTTCCTCTGAATCATTCATCTGTTTAGTTCATCCAACAGGAAACTAAATTAATGAAGTTGTGTGTGGGTGTGTGGGTGTGTGAGCATGTGTGTGTGTGTGTGTGGGTGTGTGTATGTGTGTGTGTGTGTGAGTGTGGGTGTGTGTGTGTGTGTGTGTGTGTATGTGTGTATATGTGTGTGTGTGTGTGTGGGGGGGGGGGGGGGCTAGAGACAAATTATGCTAAAAAAACATAGACGTCCTTTTATCAGTTGCTAAGGAATGTATTACAACACAATGGAAATGAAATGTCAGCCCTTCTAATTAAAATATGGCTTTGTGAAATAAATTATATAGAGAAAATCACCAACTGGAGGCAGAACAGAGAGAAGATCATTTATAAAATATTGCAACCATTTTAAGATTTCCACCTTATTTCAAGCCCCCATGAGGCTTTGCGGGATTTATGGACGTGACTTCCGCCGTGAACTGGTGTGAAATTCTGCCCCCCTGTGTCGGGAGCGCGCATTGCAGTCAGAGAGGATCTGATCATTTTCATTGATCATTTTCTGATCGATTTCTTGGTAAAATAACTTATCTTATCATGTCAAGTTTGTAACATTCAGTTTAATCAAATGTTATTTAAAAAATAAGCAAAAACAAAATTGTAAAATAAATAAATCAACAAGGTTTTGTGTTATTTTAAACGCCAAGAGAATCAATCGGTCTTTCTCCAACTTTTGTCACTTTAGCCTGAAATAAAAATTCGTCACCAAACAGTTTTCCAACACATTGTGTTTTTTTATAATTTTTTATTGCTGATATTAGAAAATGGAAGATGCTGATAGCAGGGCATAAAACTACATGGTATCACATATAAAAATCTTTGAGAATTTGGAAACAGTTGCTCTTTATATCCCAAAGTTATGGGGGGAGTAGAGTTATCTAACCCTAATCTAACTCTGCCAGCTTTCGATCCAGTTTCCTCTGAACTGGCAGCTTTTGGTTCAAACAGTACATCAGATTTTTTCTCAGTCAAAGATGAAACCTCATGTATGAGGCCAGTTTCAGAGATTATCTGAACTCGGGAAACTCCAGTTCATTAAGGATTCAAACCACATGGAATCAAATCAACGAATTCAAAATACTGGCTCAATTCAGAAGATCTGTAAAAATCACTTCTCAAGATTTATAATTAACACTCACTTAGTTCTGATCATCTGATCTTTGACTAGGCCATTTTAACCCATGGATCCGATCTAAACCATCCCATAATAATTCTGGTTTGATATTCAGGCTGGTTGTCCTGCTGGAAGCTGAACCTCCAGTTTCAGATCTGCTGCTCCTGCTGATTTAACTCCAGCCATCTTGGCCACAGCATGATGCTGCCACTGCCTTGTTTTAATGAAGGGTTAATATCTTCATTCATTCATTGTTGTTTTTTCTGTAAAAAAAAAATTTAACTGCTATTTTTCTCTGTGTGAGTCGATCCAGATTGAATTGGAGTTGATGCTCCCATCTGTCATATGGGACAGATGGGAGGAAATTATGAGGAAATTAATGTTTTACGGAGACGTTTCAAAATCTGGGCAGATAAAGATGAACAGAAGGTGACAAAATCTCACATTTGGACAATTTTACCAAATACGCAAAACTCCATAGAAACACTTTTAAACATTTAAGATTCAAAGATTTCATCATATCAAATAAATAGATTGAAATGGAACAACTGCTTTCATACATCAAAATCTAGACGCTAGATTAATTATTCTATACAGATCTATTAATATGATAATTAAACCAACACTGACAGGAGGGAGGCAGATTGGAAAACTGCAAATATTAAAGACCAAAAACTGTTGATACTTGGATAAACATCTCTGATATACAGTCTCTTGCAAACATTTTCTTTACAAATGAGAAACAGAACAGTGTGGTGTGCAAAGGTAAAAGTAAAGGTCATTTTATGTATAGAGAACATTTTCAGCAACAAGGGAATACAAAGTGCTTTATAGGATTTAAAAGGAAACAAAATAACAAACAAAGAAATATTTATTCCTATGTGAGCAACCTATTGCCTTCACAAGTTGTTCGTTAATGACTAACTACAGTCCAGCTGTGTGTAATTTAATCTAATCTAATGTCAGAATTACTCCGGCTGCTCTGTGATGCTGCTGAGGTTCAGAGATTATTGGGCAGAAAACAGCATCATGGAGGAGCACAGCAGATGTTTAGAGCAGACTGAGCATATAAAAGATTTCCCAAAGTTTTAACATCCCACTGTTCAACCCATCATCTGGAAATGGAAAGGTCTAGTCAAAGGCCAGCTAACCTTCCAGGCTGAAAAAGAAGAGCACTGATGCAGCCAAGACGGGGACGAATGCAGAGATTCACAGTTCATTGGATCGCTGCAGTTAGCAGTTAGCTGTTAGCTGTTAGCCAGAAGCCATGTTGGACACAGCAAACATGAGGAAGAAGGAGTTTTGGTCAGACCAGAACAAAACTGAACGTTTTGGCTGTTAATGATATGAGAACTAACACTGCACATCACTCTGAACACCAGCTCACTGTCAGACACGGTGGTGGCAGCATCATGCTCTGCAGGAGTTATCTTCAGCAGGGAAGATAATCAGAGTCATTCAGCAGGAAACAACACGGTGTTATTATGAACAGGGTGTGTCTGAAAAACTATATTCTTCCCTCACCCATTGAAAAACTAAAACCATCCCTGAAGTTCAGGACAAAAGTCCTTTGTGATCTTTAAATCTTGATCCTTTTCCAACTTTTGGTTCAGCTCCTCAGAGCAGTGAAGTTTGTGGTTCTACCAGTTTAACAGGAAGAATGTTTTTATCTTTTCTGGCAGTTTGTGCCTTCGGCTTCAGCCGGTTCTGTAGTTTGGATCATTTCAGGTTTCTCTGTAATTTGAAGTCAAAGGTTTTCTTCCAGGATTGTTCTTCACTTAACAGCAACATTTTCATTAACTCGACTTTCCTGTTTCTGCTAAAGACAAGAAAACACTCAGTGCTCCCACCACTGTGATTTTCTACGGGTTTATTCAGAGTGATGTGTGGAGGTTTATGCAGGTTGTCTAAAACATTTGACAATCCATCCATGTCCTGGTTTTACGTCCAGCAGCCAATGAGAGGCAGGATGAACCCTGGACAAGGTGATTTCAGACTAAATTCACTAAATGCTGAAAGTGAATAACAGCCTATTAGAACGATGCAACAGGCACTTGAACCTTTAAAATAAAATGATTTAATTCTAACCCTTGATTTAAATAGGTAGCAGAAATAAAACAATAATAAGGCTGATATTTGTGTAGATGCACACATAGCAAGATACTCATGGATGTGTGGATAAATGTTCTTTTAGAGAAAAATGTGCCTCCACTTGGAACTGAAATGTGTGTCTACTTTTAAAACTAAATATTAAATGTATCACTCAAACCTTAAGTGTAATGATATTGTTTGATGCACATAAACTGGAAAAACCCTGGTGCTGTTATGCACAGTGTGTCTACATGAAACTTTTTCTTCTCCACCTATTGCAGGAACAAAACAGTCCCTGAAGTTTACGAGGTGATCTGTAAATGTTGACATCCAGCCAACATTTTATTCAGTTTCATGGGAACAGGGAGGTTTGTTGCTCAACCAGCACAACAGGAAACAGTTTTCATCTTTAGTAATTCCTTCATGCTTTATCTTAGCCAGTTTTGTAGCTTAGCTGAACTCATGTAACTCTGCAGTTTATTAGGGCTGCAAGCACCAAACTACATTTACACCAAATGTAGAATCTGGATAACTGGTGACCTGCCAGGTGACCCCACTGGAGACAAGGCTGTAAGAAAATGATGCTTCAGCACAAATATCACAAAAAGGAATACTGGCTGACCTGTAAAGATGAAGAATATTGTCTCATTTTGATTGAGATATTTAAATAAATTGAATCAGATTATATATATACACAGAGATATATATGATGTTCAATTATAATTAACATTGTTTAATCCTTCCATTCCAATAGTCAGAGCCGGCCCAACTCATAAGTAAACTAAGCAGCTGCTTAAGGTCCAACAGCCACTAGCAACTGATTTTTATTTTCATTTCTTTAAGTAGTGATTTCTGTTTGTTTATTTGATCAAAAACACACTTCCATTGTAAAGTTATGATTTTTTAAATTCATTTAATTTTTAACAATAATAGAATAGAATAGAATTCAACTTTATTGTCATTGCACTGTCACATGTACAAAGCAACGAAATGTAGTTTGCATCTATCCAGAAGTGCTATACATGATATAAATATTTATAAACAGGTGTACGAAGATATAAACAGAGAATAATATTGACGTGCTATAAATAAAATGTTTTGTACAAATATAAATATAAATGAGAGCTATGTACATATTATACAAATTACACAGATTATACAGAATATACAGGAATATGAAGAATGGATTGCATATATATATATATATATATATATATATATATATATATATATCAATTATCATCATAAGGGTCCAGGCCCACCCAACTACCGACCAATAACCTGCCTCTCCACAACCTGGAAGCTCATGTCAGGCATCATAGCGGCCAAGATAAGCAAACACATGGATAAGCTGACTGGATAGCTCAATAGATAAGGCATCAGTATATCACCCGAGAGGGCGGGGTTCGAATCCAGTCTGGGTCCTTAGGCAAGACCCTTCAAGCTACTGCCTACCTCATACCATGAGAGATACTAAGTTGCATAACATGCCGGCTCAGACGTCGCCCGGCCAAACAAGGTCTGCGTCAGGTGTTGGGGGAACCAGAGCACCTTGATGACAAATGGGCTACTGGAACAAGACGGAAATGGGCGAGAGATGAAAATGTGGATCTGTTGGAATGCTACTACTCAAGTAACCCTAGTCAGAGAGGTTACATGCAAAGACTGGGGAAGGAATGGTTACTTCGACATCCCCAGTCAACACTAAGTGCTAAACAACTAGTAGCTCAGTGTTCCAACATCCGCAAACGGCAACTGCTATCACAACTTGAGATTGACGAGATACAACACAAATGCTACGGCAAAAAAAGGGAGGAACCCGGATGTCAGAACTGTGGGGACTTAACTACAAGTCCCCACCCAGTGAGGGGATACACGGCCCCAGTGAGCGAATCAGAGCTGAACGAGACAGCTGCTGACCTGAGAGAGAGAATCATGACCCGAATGACAACCAGGCCTCCCCGGCGCCAATTACAACGGCTGAGTGAAGTACCATCAGAAAGTCTCATTGAGAATGTGAATGCAGCATTGAGAACGATCCCTACCAATACCATAACAGAAACCAATGAGCTGATCTACAACTCAGCATCAGTGATCCTTGAGATACTTGGCTATAAGAGCAACCATGAGACCCAATACCCACCATGGAAAAGACGGTTAGAGGCTAAAATCAAGGTAACAAGGAGGGAAGTGAGCCAACTATCAGAAAGTACAGGCAGATGCCCATACCTGAAGCACTCGAAACTGCCAAACAGAGGCTCCAAGCCTTGGCCAGCCGCCTAAAGAGATACACAAGGGTGAATGAATCCAGAAGGATTAACCGGCTCTTCTCCACTCAACCAGCTAAGGTGTACTCTCAATGGCAGGGTAATAACAACAGAGTAGACCCACCAAGGCTGGAGACTGAACAATACTGGAAAGGCATATGGGAAAGGGAGGCGTCCCACAACAGCAATGCACAGTGGTTGATCTCTCTACGAGAGGACCATAGCAACCTCCCTGAGCAAGCCCCGGTAACCATCACTGTGACAGATGTCCAAGAAAGAGTCTCAGGTATGAAAAACTGGACAGCACCAGGGCCTGACATGATCCATGCCTACTGGCTAAAGAAACTCACTGCCCTCCATGAGCGACTGGCAGGCCAAATGAACCGGCTGCTACAAAGTGGGACTCACCCTGAATGGTTAACTGAAGGGCGGACAATCCTAATCCAGAAGGATCTATCAAAGGGTCCAGTCCCACCCAACAACCAACCAATAACCTGCCTCTCCACAACCTGGAAGCTCATGTCAGGCATCATAGCGGCCAAGATAAGCAAACACATGGATAAGCACATGAGCATGGCACAGAAAGGTATCGGTGGAAATAGCAGAGGAGCCAAACACCAACTCCTCGTAGACCGCACAGTTGTCCCGAGACTGCAAAACCCGACACACCAACCTGTGCATGGCTTGGATTGATTACAAGAAAGCCTATGACTCAATGCCGCATACTTGGATCATTGAATGCTTAGAGATGTATAACATCAACAGGACTCTGAGAGCCTTCATTGCAAACTCAATGAGGCTGTGGAAAACCACCCTTGAAGCCAACTGCAAACCACTTGCACAAGTGTCCATCAAATGTGGCATATACCAAGGAGATGCTCTGTCCCCGCTACTGTTCTGCATAGGCCTGAACCCCCTCAGCCAAATTATCAACAAGACTGGCTACGGATACCGACTCAAAAATGGGGCCAACATCAGTCACCTTCTCTACATGGATGACATCAAGCTGTACGCCAAGAGTGAGCGAGACATCGACTCACTGATCCACACCACCAGGATCTACAGCACGGACATTGGGATGTCATTCGGACTAGAGAAGTGTGGTCGGCTGATTACAAAGAGGGGGAAGGTGATCCGCACAGAAGGGGTCTCACTCCCCAGAAGGAACAATAGAGGACAGTTACAAGTACCTAGGTATACCACAAGCAAATGGCAACCTCGATGAGGCCACAAGGAAAGGAGCAACAGCTAAATACCTCCAACGAATAAGGCAAGTCCTGAGAAGCCAGCTCAATGGCAAGAACAAAATCCGTGCGATAAACAGCTATGCCCTGCCAGTAATCAGATACCCTGCTGGAATAATTAGCTGGCCAAAGGAGGAGATAAAAGCCACAGATATTAAGACTAGAAAGCTACTAACAATGCATGGAGGGTTCCATCCCAAATCCAGCACCCTGAGACTGTACACGAGCCGCAAAGAAGGAGGCAGAGGACTAGTGAGTGTGAGAACCACTGTCCAGGACGAAACAACTAAGATCCATAAATACATCAGGGACAAAGCCTCAACAGACAATGTGCTCAGTGAATGTCTCAGACAACAGGGAACGGAGGTTGAAGTGCCAGAGATACCATCATGGGAGGACAAGCCCCTACATGGGATGTACCACCAGCAAATAACCGAAGTGGCTGATATCAGTAAATCCTACCAATGGCTGGAAAAAGCTGGGGTCAAGGACAGCACAGAGGCCCTCATCATGGCCGCCCAGGAACAGGCCCTAAACACCAGAGCAATAGAGGCCCAGATCTACCACACCAGACAAGACCCAAGGTGTAGGTTGTGTAAGGAGGCCCCTGAGACAGTCCAGCACATAACAGCAGGGTGCAAGATACTGGCAGGGAAAGCATACATGGAACGACATAACCAAGTGGCAGGCATAGTGTACAGAAACATCTGTGCAGAATATGGACTGGAAACCCCAAGATCAAAGTGGGAAACACCCCCAAAGGTGGTGGAGAATGCCAGAGCTAAGATCCTGTGGGACTTCCAGATCCAGACAGACAGAATGGTAATGGCGAACCAACCAGACATTGTCATAGTGGATAAACAACAGAGGAAAGCCGTTGTGGTAGATGTAGCAATACCAAGCGATTGCAACATCAGGAAAAAAAGGAGCATGAGAAACTGGAGAAATACCAGGGCCTCAGGGAGCGAACTGGAGAGGGCCTGGAAGGTAAAGACCACAGTGGTGCCTGTGGTCATCGGGGCCCTCGGGGCAGTCACCCCCAAACTGGAGCAGTGGTTACAACAGATCCCAGGAACAACATCAGACATCTCAGTCCAGAAATGTGCAGTCCTTGGCACAGCCAAGATACTGCGCAGGACCCTCAAGCTCCCAGGCCTCTGGTAGAGGACCCGAGCTCAGAGGATAAGAACCACCCGCGGTGGGTGAGAAGGGAATTTATATATATATATATATATATATATATATATATATATATATATTAGTTGTTTTATAATACAGGTTAAATAATGAAATCTCTTTTCAGCAACAAGAGATTTCAAAGAAAGAGGAAGAATAAAAAAGCCAAAATAAAGGCATGTTTTCATGTGTCTTGGTATGTTAGTGTTTGTGCAGCTGCTAATAGAAACTTAGCAGGATAGCAACCAGTTCAACACGAACATTTCTGCTAGTGTCTTTATATATGTGTGAAACTGCTTTAACTGTAAACGATTCTCCTGGTTGGTCTGATATCCTTCTGAAGATTTTTGGCTTCATAATGTTTAATAACAATAATTCAAACTTCTCAGTGTTTGACATGCAGCAGAATACCTCTGTGCCATTTTTCTTTGTATTTTCCAGGGCTGAGGCTTCCCAGGATAGCAAAATGTTTTTCCATCAGGCAATATGGCTGCAGCATTAATGTATCAATGCGCTGCTCTGAGATGGAGTTGGTGATCTGCTGCAACCATAAATCTATAGCAGGTGTGTGAATGACTTCATCATCTGACTGCTGATTGCAACAATACTTATAATTATTAGCAGGAAAAAAACAAATGTAACTTGGGGCCAATATTACTGTTCTGAACAAAATCACGATGAGAAACACAAAACTGAGCTGGAGGGCCAACCCCCCCAAAACAACATCTGCCAAGTTTGTGTGCATACAGCTGTAAAGTTGGTGGAAACTATATGGTAAGATTTGCCAAAAGGACAATGAAACATTTAATGGACACAGAAAATCTGATTCAACTGATTTCTGTTTTCTTTTTGCAGATGACCTTTTATAAGCCAAAGTATGATGATGTTCTTTTCTTTCATTTTAATCTTTCACTTACTTGGTCATTAAACCACAATATTTATAACTGCAGTGATTTTACCGAGTTCCCTTACATAACTGTTAAAGCTTGATGAAGCAGTAAATCACTAGCAGTAAATAACTTGGTGTTACATCCTCGTTGGGTCAAAATGAAACGCTCACATTTCTTCAACAGACAATGTAATCATAGAAAGTTGTTAGAAGAAAAAAATGCTTCTTGACTTTCACATGTTGTTCTGCCAACTTTCAGTTTAAGCCTCTCAGAACAGTTTGTGGTTCAACCAGTATAGCAAGAAATATTTTGTCCTCAGTCAGTTTGTGCCTGAGGCTGTAAACTGCTTTCTGTACCTCAGCTGAACTCAGATCCTTCTGTTGGACATAAAGGCAGCAAGCAAGTTCAAGTTACAATAGCTGCTCAGTTAGATTTTAATCAGGAAACAAATAATTATAGAAATAAATATATTTTGGTCAACAAAAAAGAATGAAGGTCTGGACTTTGACTAGGCTATTCTTACCCATGAATTTGCTTTTATCTAAACCATCTCTTCATATTTCTGGCTGTATGTTTAAAGTGGTTGTCCTGCTGGAAGGCAAACCTTCTGCCCCATCTTAAGTCTGGAGTTGTTTGCAGGTTTTCTTCCAGTTTGACCAGAATGGCTCCGTCCATCTTCCCATTAAGCCAGAGCTTCTCAATTCCAGTCCCTAAGACCCCCCCATAAACACACACACACAAACACTTTTTATGTTTTAGATGAGCTTCTATTCCAGCTCATCTATGGTCCAAATGATTGCATGAACTGTTCTGCAGCCATCTAGTGTGGCAGAAGGGAAACACCTAAAACTACCTCTTCCTACCTAAAACATGCAGAGCAGGAGGCCAGTGGGCTGGAACTGTCAAACACTGGATTAATCTAACCCGAACCCTAACCCGAACCCTAATCCGAACCCTAATCCGAACCCTAACCATACAGGATGATGCTGCTACCACCACCATGTCCAGCAGCTGATTCAGCACAAACAGCTTTATGTCATTATTGTTTACTATGAGGGTGATTCTAATAAGGTGGAAGCTAATTGTTATCGACTCACTTTACTTTAGTAAATTGTCAGCATTAAATACAGAAATCAAAAAATAACAATAAACAAACCCATAATTTACCATAAAAGGATCAGGCTGAAACCAAACCTTATTCTTGCCTGTCCTTTTTATATACCTATCATCCTACCACATATCTTCACCATACATATATACATCTACATAACAATGTAAGATTTTATCATTATACATTTTAAAGCTCTTTTGAAGCCCACCAAGGAAGGACATAATTTAAAATCATCATTCAGGTCATTCCACAGTTTCACACCAATCACTGAAACACATCTAGACTTTATTGTTTCTTTCTTTTGCACATTCAAATATAAACAAACATCTCAGTTTCTGCCATGAGCCTGATCTCACGCACCCTTCCATCCTTCCTGGTCCCATTCACCTTCCTTCAGTCATTGTTCAATCTTTGTAACAACATCTTGATTTTTTTACTTTTTCCTGAGAATCAGTGCTTGAGGGTCAGAAAACTAAATATCACCTTGAAAAAATGTATTTTTCTTCATCTGTTCTTGTATGCATATTCATACAAGCATATGATCGGGACAAGCTGGAGAAACTTTGAATTGCTCTGGCACATTCAGATCACCAACTGTTGTATTTCAGAGACTTTTATGTTGTTGCTGTATGGACAGTTTAATGGCATAAGTGCTAGTGAGTTTTGGGGGAATGTCTGTGATTGGCTGATTCAGCTCATTAATATGTACAATGTGATGCCCACCACTAGTTGGTTGCCAACCGCCAATAAACTCAAGAAGAAGAGTTTCATAAATCATAAATCACAAACTGATTTATGACACCAAATTGATCAATTAATTGCAGTGCACTGATAAACTGATATTTGTACTAACCTTTATTTCTGGGCAGGAATATGACCAGGTAACTTTGTGATAGCAAGTCCTTTCTATCAACACTTCCTTCTTTTCACTCACTTTGAGTTCTCTAGAAACAAGGCAGGTCTATCCAAACAAAGGATAAGAGAAGGCAAAATAGAGATAAGAAGATGGGCTAATTAGTGTAATCACCAAGTATAACATACCTTGCATATTTTGAAAATTCCTGAAGAATCCTCTCTAAGGTTGACATGTTCGGATTTAACCTTCTGACCCACATGCAGGACCAACAGAGTCCAAATAAGGAACTGGTTTTATTTTCAAAGAAATAAACTGACAGAACTTGATCCTTCAGGAGGATAGAAAGAGTCTCGAGATCCTGGTGTCTGGAATGAGAGTCAATGGTGGCCATAAGCCATTGATCAGCCATTGATCAGGAATGAAATAACAGAGCGGTTACTTCAGACTGAGGCGCGGAGGTTAAGATGGCCACGGTCCTGTGTGGAGAATGGCGGTCCTGTGTGGAGAATGGTTGATGATGAATCAAGGCAGGCAGGTGAATCCACAGGAGGGGAAACAGCAGAACTGATTCTACTTGGAAATCCAATGAGACAATAGAGGCAGCAAACACAAGGAGAATACAACTTCTGGCAAATGCACAGGAGACAGTCAACAGCAGGGATGGGTCCAGCAACACCGATCTATGGGTCAAACCCATAGACCGAAACCCTGTGTCGGAGCACATATTGATTTCAGCAAGTCACATGATCGATACAGGAACTGTTTCGACATGACACTGGTGCCAAACTGCGTTTATAAGAAAGCGACTCTGTCAACGGGATGAATTTACAAAAAGATTTCTTGATCTTTTATGGCATCATCTATGGAGCCTCAAGACAAACAAAAGGTTTCTGCAGTTTGGGACCATTTTGATCTTACATCGGAATATAAGGTATTTGTTTTCATTTCGTCCTTTCACCCGGACCTTTTCAGTTTCTACTTGATCTATCTAAATCCAAATTCAGCTGAAATGGACTCTTAGTTTACTTTCATATCATGTTCTGCAGGTTAAATGTCGCATTGTTTGTCAGAAATGTCTTATTTAAATTACAGGCCTCAAAGGGCATCAGAACGAATCCCAGATACACCTGGATAAACTCAGATATACAGCCATTCTACAAATTACTCAGTTATTTTATTATTATTATTTCATATAAATGTATTGTTTACTTCATTTTTAACCACCTGGATAAGGCTATATTGAATTTCATGGTGAAGGATTGCCAGCCTCTCAGTATTGTGGAGAGTGAAGGTTGAAGGAACTGGTTCAAGTCCTTGAACCTTCATATGTTTTGCTAACCAGAAAGGTTTGTGTTGAAATAATCTAAAGTAGTAGTTTATATATACAATTTATTTAATCTTTAATTTAAGTCTATTGATTTGGTTTTGCTTTCACTGCTACAATTTTCTGACCATCAAACAAATGGTGGCCAGATGTATGAGGAGGAACAGGACGAGTGAAACTGGAAGTACAGCAAGCTGTGGCAGTGAGTGTAACGACTGGCAGGTGGACATTTGGCTCTTACCTGTCACTACATTAATGAAATTTTACAGTTGTGTCCATCTGTGTTGGGTGTGTAGTACTTTCCACAAAGTCACACTGCTGACAATTTGGCCCAAGTCAAGAGACATAACGGAGGACTGGGCCATAACCAATACCGTAAAGTGTCTTGTGACTGATGCAGCACTAAAAATGATCGCATCCACTAGACAGCTCCTGATTTGTGTGATCAGATCCCCACTTTTGCATTCATCAGACAGAAATCTGGGCACATTGTCACATACTTCAGATCAAGCATTACAGCCAAGGAGAAGCTTGCTCAAGTGCAGCAACAGATGGGACGACCAATCCTGAAACTTATCAATGAGGTGCCAACACGCTGGACCAGCACATATGAAATGCTGTCCAGGCTACAAGATGAGAGGAACCAGTGTGGGTATCTCTGCTCTCTAAAAACAGATTTGACTCCACTTATAGCTGATGAACATCATAGGAGAAACACTTCTTGTGCTTCTTTCCATCAAGCTACAGTGGAGTTGTCTGAAGAGAGGCAAGTGTCAGGATCCAAGGTCATCCTGATGATAAAAATGCTCCATCTTGCACTAAAGCTTCAACTTTCACACACAGGCAGCCATACACCTACATGAACAGCTGAAGCATTGAGTCACAGACACTGCTTCCAATCTGGAGTCAAAAAGTGTGTTGACCCTAGCAACACTTCCAGACCCCAGATTTAAATCACTTGGTTCTGCAGTTCCTCCAAAGGCAATGATGCCATCAGTAGACTGCGGTCAGAATGTGCATCTATGATCGGACGCACAAATGAGCCCAACCAGGACCGTCTTCACAACAGCTGATTGAAACCAACTCAGGCATGTTATTCAGCATTATTTGTTGTTTTTAGATTACCTTTGGCACCATCTTGACAGGAATGAAATAAGTAGGCTAGCAGACCAAAAGTGCCGCAGCTGATGCCATCCAGAGATACCTTTCAGAGGGCAATATTGCCAGATGTCAGGATCCAATGACATATTGGCAGAACCAAAAGACCATTTATCCTAACCTCTTCCAGTTGTCATTGCAATACCTTTGCACTCTAGCCATGTTTTCTGCAGCAGGAGAAGTTGTGTCAAAACAGCGTAACAGACTAAATTTCAAAACGTTGGAAAAACATATTTTTTTAAATAAAGATTTGTGAAGAAAAACCCCAAACCTCAAGCATTCCCCTTTCAAACACAATCACTTAAATTTTCACTGTATGGTACATATTCACATTATTCATTGACTGTATTGCAGAATATCAAATACTTTACATTGAACATAAGATATGAAATTATATAATATACAATGACTTTAATGTTATTGTATAAACTGGTTTATCAAATCAGTCTGTCATCTACGTTGCCTATAAAGACTTTTAATGCCTAGCAAGTGTCAGTATTCAGTGACAGTATCAACACAGCTTTGCTATGTCTTGAAACGCTTCATGATGCCTCATCTACCCATCACTAGTCAACAGCTAGTGACAGGTAACTACAAGAGGAGTCCAGAGAGACTTCAGAATACAGCCCTGGTTGGGATGGTTACAATGGACCCTGGTGAGGCGTTCAGGTTCCGTCAGGAGAAGACCAGGCCAGACTAGATGGACCATGTGGATAAACTACTGTGTGTTTTAAAACATCAGGATATTGAGAAACTGTTTTTGTCCTGAGAATTTATTTACTCTACTAGCAGGAGTTGATCTTCTATGTTACAATTACACCATGTCTGACACTTACTGATGATTTCATTAGCAAAATATTCAAGATTTTACAAAATAAACTGCATTAACAAAGGAAAAATGTCAATTTGTTTTGAGAAAACCCCCAAATTCAAACTGGAAAGAAAATTCAGATATTTTTATTACTTTATGTTTTTATTTAGAAGAAGTGTTGTGATTGGCCAAGATTTTATAAACGTGCAGCTTTTAGAAACGTAGTTTCTTTGTGCATAATGCATATTAAATTGTCAATATGTTGATATGCCGTGAAATATTCATGAGCAAATATAGAAAAGCAACACAACTGTAAATGTGGGTAAATCTTTATTAATATGTTTACAGACTCAGTACAACTTACAACTGTTACACTGAGAATTAAAACAAAGTTATCAGATTTTCATTCAAATCAGAAAAAAACTCATCAGAATCATACATTGTCTTAATTATATTGTTTAGAATCTCCAAAATGTAAGACGACATTTTGACAGTTCTTGATCATTAACTATTATCCAGGATGAAATAAAACTGATCAAACAGAAATCATTTGGAAATTACCCATTTCACCACACAGCTTTGATTTTTTATTAAAGCTACCACCAAACAGGAACATTATTTCAGAAGAACATTGAATCTCCATGTTAATTTCCTTGTTATGGTTCCCATAGATCTGGAAGACAAAAACAAACACAGTGTAAAGATATTATAGATCAACACAGATCTGATGACTGACTGGGACTTACCCACAAGAGTCTTTGTTGATTTACACACAGGCTGCATCAAGGATAATAGCTGCAAGCACAAAATATTCAAAGCTCCTATGATTAAATATTTATTGATAAACATGTCCTAACTACTTTTGTCCAAGGTGATATTTTGTCTTCACAAATTAGTCACTTCTGATCATTCTAATATCTTCTCCTCAATAAGTTCATAAGTTTCTTCCTTTTGCAGCACATCAAGATACTGAGGTACAAAAATGTCTTTTTCACTCCTTGTTCTTGTGCATGATTTTATACTATCATGTTTGAAATAAATCAAATAAATATTCTGTTTTTTCATTCATCTTCATTAATTTAGTTCTGTTGATAACACTGGATTTTTTAAAGGATCTGTTTAGTGATTCTTTTGCATGTTCTCCCACATTCACTCTTTTTACATTTAGTTACTGTACTTGCTTTTCATTGATCTGTGACAATTATTATTTTAAACATCTCGAATGTTTTAATTATTATCTTCTGGTCACTCACCTTTACGGTTCGTCTTTGGGACCTTTAATAGGATGTCCAGTCTTTGGATCTTTGGGACCTTTAATAGGATGTCCAGTCTTTGGATCTTTGGGACCTTTAATAGGATGTCCAGTCTTTGGATCTTTGGGACCTTTAATAGGATGTCCAGTCTTATTTTCTGGATTTGGATCAACAGCATTTTTATTAGCAGGTGCAAACTTCTATTTTGGATCATATCCACTCTGCCCAGATTCTGGAGCAGAAATATTTTCTTACATGTGAAGTCAATCAAGTTTTAGGCACAAATGTTTTTCTTCCATTACCCACAAGACATGAGAATTAATAACTTAATATTTTAATCATTCTGATTGATGAGCTTTGATTTTTAAGGATTATCTAAAGAAGATAGATCCATGATAGCACTGTCACTTAAAAACTGCTCAGAAATGAAGACAAATAGTTAAATGGACAGTGAATTAATACTCACGTTGGCTATACATCTTCTGATCTTTTCTGTTTGTTTTAACAAACTTCTGTTAAAGCAAGAAAAATATTGCATATTTAATTAATCAGAAATTAAATAAATGAAAAGGTCCTAATCTAAACATGTCAGATTTTGCCAAACGTAATTCAGCATTTTGCTGGAAGGTTAATGAATGAAGAGCTGAACTTACTGCTGCCTTGTAGATCTCTGAAGACAGATTTTTGTTCTCCGCTGCCAAGTGTCTCAACAACATCTGAATCCCCCTTAAATACAGTTTTCCTCCACCGTTCGTCAACCACGTGACTTCAGACAAATCCATCCTACTTAATCATCGATGACGTCCAACGTCCGCTCCTCGCCACGTCTTCCGTTCCGACTTAACACTTCAGAAGATCCTCAGTAATTCAGCCATTGAGTTCATTTATAGTATCCAACCAGAATCAGTTTAAATAAATGAAAAGGTCCTAAACTAAACATTAAATGACACCTTTGAAGGTGATCCTGACTCTAATAGTGCTCATAGTGGCAGGTAAAACTTACTGCATCCAACTGCCGTCCTCCAGCACCCCGTCTCCCTGACCCCCCTTCCCTGCACACACCTTCCCAGAAACTGTGGAAAACTGTTTCCCGCCCACCTTCATACAGCCTCAGTGACTCAGAGACTCTATCCACAGCGGTTGAAGAGCAGAAGATCAAAACTTCAATGTAAGTGTTTTTTCTTCTTGCATTAACAGACATTTAGAACAAATTTTCATGTTAGTATTCTTTATGTAACTTTTGATCATTGTTGTAAAATAAAAGTAGGTTTTCTTTCTGCTTTAGGGGTTTATGGATCAGCACAAAAATAAATTGAAAATATTTCAATTTTGCCTCAAGTGCACAAAATTACAACTGATTCTGCAGTTATTTACAAAGTAGAAACTAAAACAGATCCAACGACACATAAAACTGCCTTTAGCTAATAATTATTTTATCTCTTACTGTTTGACACACAATAAGCCCAACACCGTAACGAAGCCCCTTAATGTCTCTACAGGATTAAAATCAGCTTATGACCTTAATTTTGGACCTTTGCAGCCCCTTTATTCTTCTCTGTATCATTGGTCTGTTTGCAGACCTGCTGCTGCATTTAGGATTATTGTTCTGTTAAAGACTCAGTTTGGACCCAGCTTCAGATGTTACACAGATGGTCTCACATTAGACCCTAAACCATCAGGCAAATACTAACAGAAACTTCAAGTTAATTGTAGGACTGACATGTTTTCATTTCTGCTTTCCTTTGTGGAAAATGTAATTTTGCATTAATTTTCAACTGAGAAAATGAAAAACAAAACAGCACAAGCAAAAGAATGTGTACATGTGTAGACCATGTAAAATGCTGATATTCCAGGTTCAGAATTAGACATTTTTGATCTACAGACAATCAATAAAAGAAATATAAAAGCAAAACATTCATATCCTCTGCCTGTAACCTGACAAACAAGGAGTGTGACATCAGGGTTTGGGTCCCCATAAGGCCAGTCGGTAATCTGAATCTAAAAGTTACTGAATGTAACTAACACAACCACACACACACACGCACACACACCGAATTTAGCTGTGGAAATACATTTCTATAAGTTAGAAACTCCTAACTGCAGAATGTAAGGTTTTACTTTCATTGTTCATAATGTGGGGTGGATTGAAGGCAAGTTCAGTTCATGAAAAGCTGCTGGATAAAAACTGTTAGAAAGTGTCACATTAGGACTCTGCAGTGTTTTCCAGATGGATGTAGTGTTCATGTTTAATTCATCACACATACTAAAGATTTAAGTAAACATTTTGAACATATATTGAAAAAGAGTTTAAATATAAATATATTAATCAAGAGTCTCAAGGTGTTTTATGTGATGCAGCTAAAACTTTAGCTGTGGAGGGAAACTTACTAAACGGCCGTTTATCAAGAAGCAATAAAAACAAAAACACTTAAATAATCTGTTAGTAAAACTAAGAGATGTGGAAATTAAACATATCGAAATGAATCCATACCACTAGACCTGATACAATTGATTAAGTTAAAAATAGGTAAAAATCCAAGTTAATGAAGATGAAATTAATGGTAATTATATTTGACAGCAATAATGGTCTAAAAGTAGAAAAAGTTCTAGCTTAAGAGAACAACAGGATGAAAGAATTTCTCTATGAAATTAGAGATCACTTTTCTGGAAATATGACTTTTACAGATACAGAGATCACCAATATTACTTAAACAATTTGACTTTCTTCTAAAAAGTCGAGAAACTCCACCATCTTGGAAACAAGAAATGAAATTAATTCCAGAGGCTTGAAAAACAAATTCTAGCTGCTTGTATCTGTGACCTCGTTCTTTTGGTCATGACCCAAAGCTTAAGACCACAGATGAGGGTAGGAACGTAGATTAACCGGTAATTTGAGAGCTTCGCTTCTTTATTCCGCTCTCTTTTCATCACGACAGCCGGGTACAGCGGCTGCTTCACTGCAGACAGTCTGTGTATTTTCAGGCAGTTGACCTGACAGACTTTTGTTTTTTCATTTTTCATTTATTAAACCCAAATCGGAAATGGGTTAACGGCTCGGTCCTTGTATTTTCAGACAGTCCGGTTTTTTGTTTGAAATGAAAAATGAAAAAATTAAAATAAATTAGTTTTTTAATCTAAAATTGGATAATCCCATTTAGAGCACAAAATGAAAATAGGAAAAATGTAAAACAAGCACTCAATTTTGATTTTTATGATAAAATTTTTTGACCAGTGGTCTGAACCAAACGGGTCTCACTGCGTAGAGACCCGTTTTTGTAAAGTATAATTATCCAAAATATACAATAAAAATGCAGCTATTTCTAAGTAGAAAATGTTTGGGTAGCATTTTATTTGATGGGTTGTGAATAAGACTGACATAACTCTGTCATAAACATGAGTAAGTCTTTATGAATAGTTATGACTGTTGTCATAAAGTGCCATTCGGTAAATCATGACACTTTTAATACAAAGTTGACATTATTCAAAATTGTTATGACAACTTGACGTTAATTAAGAATCATCATGTCATAAATGTCATAATAATGTCATTAAGTGTTATTACAGTAATTAATATTTCCCCTCCCTGAAATAAAGTGGAACAAGTAGGACCAACAATAAAGATTTCATTAAACTTTATTACACTGTCAAATGATTTAATAATAGTCAATAATTCCTCTTACATCAAGTGAAACAAGTAGCAACAGTTATGAAAAACCAAGAAGCAAAAAGCAATGTGATCTTAATTCAGCATTTATTGAAATAGCATTGCAAAAATGTCCCTTGCTGCACACCATCAGAATGGTAGACTGGATAGTTAACTTGACTGGTTGTTATAAAGTGCAATACAATTATTCCTTAATACAAGTAGCATAATAACTAGAGCTGAAGAAAATTATTCTGATCAAATATTTGGCAGAAATTTATACAGCCTGTTATTCAGAATGCATCATTTAATGTATAGATTTAGAGTCAGTGCATCTTTTCACTTAATGAGCATTCAAAATTATTTCCAACCAGATACTCAGGCTTATGGCTTAAGAAGTTTATTAATAAATAAATAGATTAAACACCAGTTTTACATTCGACAACAATTAGTTGTCTAAAACGTAACTTAGCCGATGTCTTCACTTGGAGAAAATAGTAACACAAAAGTGACTTATCTTCTTGGGGAATATTTCTCTGGTGCCTGGTCCTCATTATCATCCTCCATACCTGCAGCTCGTCTTCATTAGCCGCCTTCATTAGCCCACCATGTGTCCTTAGGCTAAAGTGGGTCTTCATGGGGCTAAAAGTTGCAAAGAACACAAGCACCATGTTACATCAGCCAAGTTGCTAAATAATGCACATAAAGGATAACTTTGACTAACATATTGGCTTTTAATTTGTTAGATTAAAATTGGATGGAAAAAAATCTATTTGCCTGCCTTTAAAATATGTTTACAATGAAATGCCAACCTTACAGTAATGGAGTTTAATAGCTTTAGCTAACATTAGCTTACAGCAAGGTAGCATTTTTGTGGAGGCCAAGTTAATGTAAAATAATATTCAGTTACTGTTAAAACATATTTGTTTAATTATAAATTTCATAAGTTCATTTGTTGAGGTTTAGGTAACATTATTAGTATTGCATGTAGCTAATTTCATAATGTTTTGTTGTCAATGAGTGTTTTATTTGAGGTTGTATGTTTATAGCTTAATTGGCCATTTTGCAATTTATGCAAATGAGGTGTGCACTGGAGCGTTAATGAAGGATGGATAGGAGAGAAAGGAAAGGCGCTGTAAGTTATATCTACAGAGCCGCACGGTTTTTCAAAAGTAGTTTGTTTGTGGAGGTTGTCTAAGATTCAACTGCTCTTGTAAAGGATAACAAGCAAAGCTGTGGAATAAATTCTTGTGTGCATCCTTATTTCGGAGTGCTGTGGAAGTTTTTATTTTCCTCTTCAAACACGTGAGTGAATACAGCGAATAAACCTTGTGGCAACACATTTTGTTGAAAACCCTGCTCTGTGGATTAATTATCTGTGGACGAATTTAAAGCAGCAAAATCAAGGTGGAAGAAAAGTGAGCAGTGGAAACATTTTCAAAGCGTTTCATCGGGAAATGCTGAGTCATTGTGGATCCTAAGCGCTCTAACACACTCTGCAGGCTTTTCGGATGAGCAAAGGAGTTTTCTGCTGTTGCTATTTGGAAATTTTATGTCATGGGTGTTGAAAAAGAAGATATCGTGCTTACAAAGGAAGCTACACAGTAAAAATGGGGGTGTTAAAATCTCAGGTGTAGTGTTAAATAAAGAGTGTGAGTGCTGTTTTGACACCACACAGCTTTAAATTAACACTGCCAGAGTAAATTCGTAATATTTGCGTTGTTAAATTCCAGTGTTAATTGGTTGGTGTTGCTTAAGCCCCGCCTTCGCCTAACGGCTGCAGGTGCTACTTTCTGTTGTCAGCCAGTGGATCGGTAGGGCTTCACACAAAGGACACCTAACGGTGAGTTAAATATTCATACATGATCATTGTTTCATTGGAAATGTGCTTTTTAGTTTGAGACTGTAAAGAGTGCACGATATTTAACCCATTTTGAATGGGAAATCCACCAAATTCAAGGTCCCGCCGTTTTGCCAAATCTAGGCGAACAGTAAATTTGAATTCTGTTATATTTGGTAAGTTCTAGTTGTCATTTTAAACCATGGATAAGACTTGTATATCTGTATTATTTGAAATATTGGTGATGTGTGTATCTAAAAAGCTAACTTAACGAACGGCTAGCCTCCAAAAGGATGTGGGGATGTTTTTCTTTTTTTTTTTTTTTATCCTGTGGCGAAGTTGTTCGTTACATCAAGGAAACATTTTCCGTAAGGTTACACTCAAGATAAAATAAAAGTTTTTAATCCAACATAAATGTCTAATGTGTTCAGCTTTTTATATAATTTATGGTCTCATTGTGGCTGTTGTCTGGTTAGTCAACTTTGCAATCAACACTTTAGAGAGGGAATGCAAAAGAGAGGGAAAAAAATTAAATCCCCATGTCCACTAGAGGCCGTAGACCATAGGTGTCAAACTCTGGCCCGCGGGCCAAATTTGGCCCGCAGTGTAATTATATTTGGCCCACGAGGCTACACTACCAAATGACTACGCGAACTGGCCCACCGGTATGATACAGCGCTTTCATTCATCGCTAATACTACAAATCCCATAATGCCTTGCTGTTGTTTTGGCGCGTCAATCAGGACGGGTCCCAGAAACGCCCTCTCCTCTGTGACAGTAGTTATAGCATCTCAAGCTACAACTGTCACTGTAGAACCGAAAAGAAAGGAAGACAACAGGAGCTTTCTGGACAGGTGGGAGACAGAATATCTGTTTACATCTGTAAAAGACAAACCTGTTTGTCTTTTACAGATGTAAACAGATATTCTGATGTTAAAAGGTTCATTTGTTGGGGTGTGCTGTGGTGGCGCAGGGGTTAGCACGCCTCACGTTTGGAGGCCTCAGTCCTCGACGCGGACGTCGTGGGTTCGACTCCCGGGCCCAGCGACCTTTGCCGCATGTCTTTCCCAGTCTCCTCGCCCTCCTTCCTGTCAGTCTACTGTCTAAAATGTGAGCCACTAGCGCCACAAAAACTCTTCGGAGAAAAAAAAAAGGTTCATTTGTTCAATGCTGGCCCGCGACTTTCAAGTTTTACATTTTGGCCCACTGTGTATTTGAGTTTGACACCCCTGCCGTAGACTGTACCGGTAGCAAAGCTAGAGTATAAAAAGCCACATCACAGCTAGCCGATTCTGATTAGCTAGCTAGCTCAACACTCTCGCTTGGATGAAGTTTATATAGTTTCCAGAGCTGACGTGTTCAAAGTGATAGTGGAAGTGATAGAGGGTTTGTTTAAAATATCTGTAAGGTGTCAAAGCTTGGACTGTGTCCCTTTTTTGTTATGCATAAATGCTGGTTCAAGTGGAATATCAGACCGTCCAGAAGTAGGAAACTGCACTCACCGATAAGCTTCGTGGCACCCAGCATACTTTTCACGACCACTGATTGGCTTCCACAATACTGCTCTTTGAACTAGATTAGGTTAGAGTTCACCAAAGCTTAAATAAAAAATATATATATTATTTACGTATTTTGAAGATTGACATTTTAAGATATATATATAAATAACTGAATAAAATGAAATTTTAGACGCAGCTCAGTAGTGAGTTGTGCTATTTTTAGAACAGGTCCTCGGTGACTCAAAGCGTCCTTGGGGGGACCGGGTGTTGGTGACCCCTGATCTAAAGCATCAAGTCGTGCATCCAAATTGGATGGAATGAACTCCTGTCACTTCGCACAGAGCTGAAGATTTGTTTGCTCTGCAGCAGTCAAATAGTCCTTTCCCAACACAAGAGGGTCACGTTCGGAACAATAACGTTGTCCAAAACGTGCAGCAAACACACGTGGTTAACTCTCAGCCATCACAGACACCACGTGCCCTGCAGGATGTAGTTGAAGTGCTAACAAAGCAGAAGTTGGCAGCATTGCCGCTTGAGAACATTTCTGTTTTTAAAGGAGACCCATTAGAGTATCGGCTGTTCATTCAGGCATTTGAACGTGGTGTGGAGGATAAAACCAAAAGCAACAAAGACTGGCTGTACAACATGGAACAGTACATAAGTGGACAGCCACAAGAATTGATAAGAAGTTGTCTTCATATGAAGCTAAGAGACTTTTGGAAGAGCACTTTGGCAACACCTACAAGATATCGGTGGTGTAAGAGCCAAGTGATCTAAATGAGCATTACTGATGTGGCAGGAGCTCACAGCTGTGACACTTGGGTGTTGGGTGTGTCGTAGGTGGGCGTGACTATCACTTAGTATGAATGAGAGCCGTACTGACGCACTGGTTTAGTATGTAGGAGAAAATAGGTGCGCCAGGTGGAGGGTCATAATTTCTGTTGACCTTGATAAATGGCGTTTATTGTTGGCATCATTATATTGTTTAGCCCGGTCAACATGTGTCAATTAAAGTCTGAAGTATTGCAGTTAATCTATCGAATAAATTGATGATAACAACAACAAAGGAAGCGGCCTGGAAGTTATTGAAGCATGCGTCTGACAGCATCAAACCCACCGAGTTAACCCTGTGCGACCCTCTACATTAGCTTTTACCGCACAAATAGGTGACCTTCGTTAACAAAGCTCTTGGTTGGCCAATCATCAAGGCTGACGATGGAGAGGATCTTCATGCATTCGGACTCTATCTCACTGTATGTCGTAATGAAATGGCAGACGTAGAGCGTATGGAGGAGTCAACATGCGTGCCATCATTGCCAAGCTCCCATATAAAATGAGAGAATGCTGGTGGGATTTTGGACAAAGAAAAGCGCAGAGTCACGTTTGCCGATCTGGTGGAATTTGTCAATAAACAGGCCAAAGAAGTTTTACATCCACTGTTTGGTGACATAAAGGACAGCACCTTAAAACTTCAAGTTAAAGGACAGGTGGAAGAGAGGTTGCAAAGAAAAGGTGGCATCAAAAAGGGATTCACCACTGCTGCAACTATTGCCACCACACCGAATATACATACACATACCAAGGCAGAGAAAAAGGTCAGCAGAAATCAGACGTGTGCATTTTCCAAACCTCGTCTCTTCTGTCATGGCGAGGAGCACACTATGGAACAATGCAGGAAGATGAGGAAGTCACTTCAAAAGGAAAAGATTGATTTTTTTGAGAACTAAAGGATTGTGTTTTAGCTGTCTTAAAAGGGGACACATGAGTAATTTGTGCAAAGAAAAGGCCAGCTGTCAGGTTTGTGCACAATACCATCCCACAGCATTACACATAAAGAAAAGGCCCAGTTGTGTTAACAACGAGGCAGGGCCTGAAGTGGCAGCAAGTGAGGGAGAGGAACAACTGACAGAGTCAGTTGTGAATGGATTTGTGGGAATGGATCCACCTACTTATGGTGCATAGAAACCAGAACACATATTGGCGATAGTTCCAGTCAAAGTCAAGCTGAAAAGAGGTCAAAATGTGACATACGCATAGGCTCTTCTGGACCCAGACAGTACAGCTTGTTTTTGTACTGAAGATCTGATGCATGAGCTCAACCTTTTAGGTAGGTAAATTAATATTTGAAAACATTAAAAACAATGGGAGAAGAAAATGTCATCAGTAGCCATGTGGTTTCTGGGTTGGAAATAAGCAGCTTAGACAGTAATGATTTTTTCGAGCTGCCAGAAATTTATAGTCACAGCAACATTCCTGCTTCTATCGGTAACATTCCTTCACAAGATTATATGAACAGGTGGCCCTACCTTCAGCAGGTGTCAATACTTAAGATTCACAGAGTTTACCATCCTAAGAAACACAAACTTAAAGTAGTCTTTGACTGTGGAGCATCGTACAAAGGTACTGCTCTAAACAACCAGTTACCAAATCTTACGAGTAATTGATAATTACTCTAAGAGTAATTATCAGATTCAGGCAAGAAGAGGTGGCAGTTATGGCAGATGTGAAAGAAATGTTTCACCAAGTAAAAGTACCTGATGAACGATTCTGACCTCCGGTTTCTGTGGTGGGAATCTGGCGACATTACTCAGAAAATGGTGGAGTACAAGATGGTGGTTCACATTTTCAGCGCAACTTCGTCACAAAGCTGTGCTAGTTTCGCTCTCCGCCAATGTGCCGAAGACAACCGAGACCAGGCCAACAATCAAGCAGTTGACACAATGCTACACAATGTCTACAAAGACGTTTGTTTAAGGTCTGTGAGCTCAGAAGATGACACTCATAGACATCCGGTTGTACCAGACCCTGAGAGTGGAACGTCATAGAGGTGGATTCAGACTCACCAAATGGATTAGCAATATCAGAGCAGTGCTGTCAGCTATTCCAGAAGAAAAGAGGACAACAAAAGTTAAAGATCTGGATATGCTTCCCATACAGAGCATTGGGAGTCCATTGGTGTATTCAGTCTGACAGCTTTAGATTCAAGATCATAATGCCAGACAAGGCTCCCACATCCTTTCCATCGTGAGTTCTGTCTACGACCCATTGGGTATCCTGTCACCAGTCATGCTTCAAGCTAAGAAGATTCTACAAGAGCTTTGCAGGTGGAAGATTGGATGGGATGTCATCAGACCTGAAGACTTGGCTTATATGTGGCTCCAGTAGAAGACCCAGCTCCACCAGCTGGAGAACATAAGTGTTCCAAGAAGTTTTAAACCTGTAGGATTTGGACAGTCAGTCCACAGCTTCAACATTTTGCTGATGCCAGAAAAGAAGGCTACATTATAGTTAGCTACTTGCTACAGAAGAACAGCAGCAACGAAGTTCATTGTGCATGCAACATGAATGCAATGTAAATCTGTAACGGTTCCCGGTATGGAATTTATTGCAGCAACCACAGCAGCACGCATGGACAATGTTCTAGCATCAGAGCTGCAACTTCCACTCCAACCATCTGTGTTTTGGTCAGATAGTACCACAGTACTGAAATACATCAACAACCAAACTAGTAGGTTCCGCACATTCGTTGCTAATCGTGTGGATGTCATCCTGAAATGCTCCAATCCTCAGCAATGGAGATATATCAACACCTCATTGAATCCTGCTGACTGCGCATCCAGAGGACTCAAGGCAGAAAGCTTCATTCACCACCATGTATGGTTACAAGGGCCGGACGTTCTTGTTAAACACATGGACGAATGGCCAGAGAGTGTGCATACCATTGGAGATCTGACTACAGAGGACCCAGAGGTGAAGAGTACACTGATTTGTGCTCACACTGTTAAGGAACGTAAAGATGTATTGTAGGAACTCCTGCAAAACTTCTCATCCTGGTTTCGACTAAAAAAGGCAGTTGTGTGGATGCTTAAAGTTAAGAGTATTCTACTGCTACTGTGTCGCAAAAGGAAAGAGCTAAATGCTGTGAAATCTCAATCTGAAGTTGAAAAGGAAATGAGAGGCTTCAAGGAAAGCCTGTTTCAAGCGAACAGCAAGAAACATACTATGAAGAACCTTGCAAAAGCTGAATAAGCAATTGTTCGCCATTGTCAAGCTAAGGCATTTTCTGAAGAGATTACTGCACTTTCTAAAGGTCAGGGAGTGAAAAGGACTAGTTCTCTTTTCAAACTGAATCCAGTACTTGAACAAGGCATTCTCAGAGTTGGAGGATGACTTAGGAAGGAGTCAAGGCGCCCAGCAAGGATCTACACGTCACAAAGCTTATACTCAGAGAAATTCATGAGAACTTGGCACATTGTGGTCGTAATCATGTAATCTCAAAGCTGAGAACAAAATTTTGGGTTCCCGGTGCCAACACTGCAGTAACACAGATCCTCTCCAAGTGCATTGTCTGCCGATGTGCGCACGGAGTTGTAGGAAAGCAACAAATGGCAGACCTTCCTCAAGACGAGAGTTCTGCCAGATGACCAACCATTTACTAACTGTGGCGTGGACTACTTTGGTCCGTTTGAGATTAAACGTGGACGAAGTGTGGTGAAGAAGTATGGCGTCATTTTTACCTGCTTAACCTCTCGTGCAATACACTTGGAAATGGCAGCCTCACTGAACACGGATTCCTTTATTCATGCCCTTCGTCGCTTTATTGCTAGACGAGGCCAAGTAAAGATCCTTCATTCTGATAATGGAACAAATTTCATCGGTGCAGAGTGTGAACTTAAGAGAGCCATTAATGAATGGAATGTGTCCAAGATTGAAGACCACCTTCAACAACAAGGCATTCAATGGATGTTCAATCCTCCCACAGGATCCCACCATGGCGGTATTGAGAATATAAGTTTAGTTAGCATAACTGTAGAGACAGTTAATCTTTAGACATATGAAATATTAGATATAGCATGAATATTTTGGAATAGACTTTACGATAACGCAAACTTAGACAAAGATCCAAACTAAAACAACTGGTGACTCTCTGAACTTACATAAATTTCTAAGAAGGGTTTTTCTTAGACAGGCAGCCTTGTACTCCGGGTAAGGAGGGTTTTCAGACAGGGAGTGTAGTTGTTATCAGGATCAATAAATTCTTTGGTGTTGGTTCAAGAGTTCAATGAAACATTAAATGTATTCGAAAAGTCTTCTCCAAAGTATAATCAAACGTATTAAGATATTTCCTTAAGCATTAAATAGCATGTTTTGAATTAGTTAGTTTTAAATCATATTACTTGCATGCAATTTATATTACTAAGATACAATAGGATTAGGAAAACCATTATTTTCTTTTTTACTCTTAAAATATTTCAGGTAGTTCAAAGAGCTTTTCCAAAACTAGACAACCCTGCAGTTTAAAATTAAACGTATAGTTATTATTTTTTAGCATTAGGTTTTGTTTCAATTTGTATAAAACATAAACACTTTCTAGTTGAATCACTGAGGCAGAAGACAAAACAGGCCTGGAGGGTGGAGGTCATAAATTCTCTCTGGAACGTAAAAAGGGGGAAACTGGCATGGGGAGACTGAGGATTTTGTTTTCTCTCCATATATTTTCTTTTGGGCTCTTTAGCAGGTCTCACAGGAAATAATAAAATTAACATTGGAACAGCCCTGCAAGGAGAAGGCACACCTTCTAATGCATATATTTAAATGAGGGGAATAAACATTCGTCTAAAATGGTTTGTTTTACAGCAGAAGTTCGAATCTCTTTGTGCTGAGTGAGTGATTCCCAAAAATGCATTTTTGTCTTTCCTTTCAACTCGTGCAGGAAATTCTATGTTTTGTCATGTGTTGGACTTTTTGATAATCCGGGTGTAATGCTGTTGTAACATTCTGTATTGCATTGAATTTTTTGGATAAAACTCTGAAAATATCTGAAGTCAGCTGTCGTATGATTGTTCTCTGAAACTCCACTGTACACGCAGAGTTCCTGGAACCCGGAAGATCAGAGGAAAATAACGAGCAAGTAAATATAAGTAGATATATTCCTCTGATTTTTAACAGTGGCGTCTGGGAAAGATTAATAAAGTCCATGAAGAAAATCTTAAATGTCACGCAAAGACTCCAGACACTGGATGAAGAGGGCCTACATACACTTTTGTGTGAGACAGAAGCTATTATTAATAGTCGACCAATAACTAAGTTGTCCAGTGATCCAAATGATTTGGAGGTACTCACTCCTAATCACCTCTTGCTTCTGAAAACCAAACCATCTCTTCCTCCTGGACTGTTCGATAAGCAAGATCTACGCAAGAAGGAGATGGAAGCAAGTACAACATATGTCATAAATATTCTGGAAACGTTGGACACGAGAATATTTGCCACTACTTCAGGAAAGGCAAAAATGGACGCGTCCATCTCGCAACTTTGCAGTTGGAGACATTGTGCTTATTGTTGATGATAAAGCTCCACGCAATTCTTGGGTTACATGAAAAGTATTCCAAACCATCTGACAAGACAGGAACAGTGCATCAAGTGAAAAACAAAACCAAGACAAGCACGATGGACAGACCCATAACGAAGATTTGTCTTTTACAGGAATTGGACTGAAGCAGTCATTCATAGAGACTGAAAGGTTTGTTTTATATTTTTATTTTGCTTATGTTGAAGGGCATTTGAATACTTTGGCTCCACAAGTTTGAAGTTGGTAATTGTGCAATAGAGTCAATTAGGGGCTGGAATGTGGAGGCCAAGTGAATGTCAAGTAATATTCAGTTTCTGTTAACATATTTTCCCATTCTCACATTGTAAACCCAGATCTTACTAAATAAACAGGAACATAATGTTTTCATGAAATGTATTTATTACAATAACATACAAGCAGATATTCAGCCCATGTTTGGGGAATCAGAAAAAAATATTCTTATAATTTAAGTATATAAAACCGAGGAGGCAGTGAAGAAGACGATCACTGGGAGATTCTGGGAAGCTGCATCCAAACCTGGAGGTGAGGCCTCTGGTCCTGTTATATTGTCTGAAACAATAAAATATAATTTAAAAAAAGTTCACACTGCATGTAAGAAGTCAAACCAAGGGAAGTGCATATTGCATACACACGCGCAATAATATGAATTTACAAACTGAAACAATAAATCAAAGGGTATATTAGTGTGAGATGATTTATTGCTCCTTTTCAATTAATCAGTTATTTACTAAAGTTGATCAATAGGTAAGGAATTGTGCCTTTAAGAGGAGCTGATTCTTTTTTCTTTGGTGTTTTTTTTTTAGGAGGGTCCAAGACGGGTTCTGTTGTATTAATGTGAAGGTGGAATAAAAGTCTGGACCGCTACGCTATTCCCTCTCAGTGGTCTCCTCTTTCTCCACCCACAACCTCCTAATTTATGGTAACACAGATTTATCTCACATCATTACATGGTAGTTAACCTTTTTTGAGGAACTGAATCCTCCAGTTTCATCTGCGCATTCTCTGATCCCTTCTTTAGTGATAAATAAAATGATATTTTTCCAAATTCAGGACATGGATATATGCTTTTTTTACTGGTGCATAAAATGAGCCGTGCATGAACATCACTTTGCTCCAAGAGCAAAACCAACACAGAGCATCAACTCACAACAAATTACTGTATTACTTTATTCTGGCCCCCAAAAGTATTGTTTTTCTTTTTTACTGATTAAAAATAAATTTGGATTTTTTTTAAAGAATTTAAATATTGTTAATAACTTCATATTTTTAAATGTGAAATTTAATATTTTTTTTGTCGTTTTGAATCCACAAAATACTTTACTTTCCCGTCTCCATGCGGCTTCCGGAAGTGTTGCCTTAGTGTTGCCAGTGGAGACTGGAGTTGCTCAACTCGGTGTTGCACATCATGCAGATGGGACTCTGACTCCCATCTTGTTCCCTGATGCTCATCAATCCATGTTGTTCATCAGGCAGCTCAAACTTTTCAGACCAACATGGAGTTTTTCTCCCAGCAGCCGCTGAGATCCACTGAGATCCACTGAGATCCGCCTCATTACACCAAGATAGAAACTACATGAAACCCTGTTGACTCATTTCTATGCACCAGTTTCATCAGAAATGATAACTGATAGAAAACCTGATGCAGTTTCTTCCCCAGTGAGATTCTGGCACTGGGAGGAGGTTACTGGTTTCTCAGTTGGGTTAGTGGTTTCTCAGTCAGAAGCTGGTTGCAAACCTGAGACCAGCACCTGTCAGTCAGTTCTGGTTAGGCCTGTCGTGATAAACGATAAATCTATTAATCGCACAATAAATTAAAACTATCGACCTCATTTTAATTATCGGCTATATCGTTTCTTCCTGCCTTTTTCTCTTACTGTTGATGACACTGAATGAAAAAAGGCTAAACTCCGTTTCTCTCCACTTCCTCCCTTCCTTACTTCCTTAGTGTAATGCCCAGCGCGCTGCACCATCTGATGTCGCGGATTGTCGGCCCATTATCAAAACCTGAGACACATTAGCCGACAGAAATCCTCGGTATAACGGTTCCATCTAAACCGTGTTGTGTCCAACAATGGACACAAAATAATAAGTCCAGTTCACTAATTTTGAAACCAGGCATTAATCAATTCCTTACTACAATCTACCTGCAATGCATGTAGCTAGTGTCAGTCTGACTGAATGAAAATCATTATAACTATTTATGTCACGTTAACGAAGAACAGCTGAAAAGTTACCGGGTTTTCTGGTAGAAATTTCGCTCCAACTCCTCCCCTAGTTATTTATATTTGATTTGCACGAACTGTTGAATAAACATTCATGTTGTTTCCGATGTCTGCTGGACTTCGGGTTGCACCGTGTCAGCTGTTCGGGATTCCCTCCGTGTTGCCCCTCAGAAAGCAGGAGGAGAATCCGCGCTTTCTGATTGGCTACCGGTCACATTCAACAGGCTGCATCACTCTCCCAGTCTGGATAAATCCTTGATTTAGATCGGAGCGGCACAACGATCTACCGTAACACACAACACTAGTGACGATCTCAGAGCGAATAACGTTCTAAGATTGTAATTCGAGGGGTATAAAATCCTGTAGTTTGAACTATTGCATCAGGCAGTCGGATGTCTCTCTATTTAAATCTAATGATTACTGAAGGCCAATATACTAAACAGACTTCATAATCTGCACTCTTTTGGTTGAATGCAGTATTTATTTCCCACTTTGGCTTTATGTTGTTTAGTTTTTTATTCAAGTACATTTATTGTTTGTATGTAATTTTTGGTTGTTTTATTTATTTTGTGTATCAGTCCCAGTGTTAAGTGTCTTTTGAAAGTAAAGTGTATCTATCTTTGGCAGGAAATCGCATGTATTATTACGTAATTTCCATTAAATCAATGTAAAAAGGTCTTCATACAATATTATCGTTTATCGCAATAATTTTTTGAGACAATTTATCGCCCAGCAAAATCTGTTATCGTGACAGGCCTAATTCTGGTGGATCTGAACTTTGACCTTAATATGAGAAACTGCAGACTGATAGGAGGAGCCAAAGGGCTCTGTTAAAGTAAAGGCAAATCTTCTGAATCTGGGATTTAAATCATTTAATTTCACATAATCCTGGTGGCAGAAGCCATTTGTTGAAATGTAATCAATTTATTTGTCCTATTTGATGTTTGTTATGACACGTTTACTGCAAACGAACGAGGCAATCAGTCCAAGTTTGTCGTTTATTGATCGTTCAGAAACTCCAGTGGCTATGATGAGCCACAGCAAAGGTCAACAAAGGTGAAACAATCTGAACAAGTTATCAACTCAGAAGCACTCACACCTTTTTACTCTCTTTATCGTTTAAGCACTCAGAAATATGAAATTCTTACTTTATAATGTTTTGCTGGTGAAATGTCTAAAATAAATCATTATTTGGTAGAAGAGGGAAAAACATGGTAGAAACCCAGGATGAGGCAGTAAAAATGATTTCATGGTGTCAGAAACTTGCTACAAAGTTCAAGACATGGAAGGCTGATAATGAAGTCAGCAGGTCAGTGACCAAGGATCAGCGGGGAGGAAAGCATGCAGAGAGGCTGACTACACACTGAGGAAACAGGAGGCAGCCTGAACCACTAGGGGACCATTATAACTCAATACATACTCAATGAACCAGGATCATTACACACAATGTATTATCTGATTTTGTTTAATTAGGCTGCAGCCTAATAGATTCTGCTCTGTAAAGACAGGATATTAGCCACATGGTGAGTTTGTGTTAACAGAGACCTGCTGTGAGCAGATTAGTGATCTAATAAAGTTAAGATGAAAGCTGTAAAAAATAAATAAATAAAAAAGCAACTTATGTTTCCTTTAGTATTGTCTTTATTTAAGTCCAAATATTGATACATATTATGAGTAATCATTAAAAACATTGTACTTGAATGATTTTTACCAATGATTTGTTTTTACCCACAAATATTGCACAGGAAAAATGTGAAATAGAAATAATTTCTCTGGTCTATTTTATCAATACTAATTATCCAACAAGTAAAATATAATGGTTTCAATATTAAACACAAGAATAAACAATAAAAATAAACTTCAGAATGTGGAGAAATGTGTATAAAGAGACAATCAGCAGCAGCTGCAGCAAATAATCCAGCTATGAACTGAACTGTTGGCTTCCTGCTGATTACAATTTGAAGCTCCTTTCACTTTTCCACCAGCAGGACTATACCTGAGGAGTAACTTTGATTCAGTCTTCATGGTGATTCAGCAACAACCACCTTGATTAACAGGACAGATGATCAGAGGAGCAGAGTTTGAACCACCATTATTAAGAAAAGGACAAAAGTACGGGTAGAGTTTGTGAGCGAAGCAGCAGCCAGTAAAGGAGTAAATCAGATCAGCAGCATCTACATCATAGAAGGAGACCAGACCCTCCTCATAATCCACAAACACCCCGACCTTCTGAGGACCAGGATGGAGATCGAGCTGGATTGAGTCATCATGACCTGGACAGTACTGATTTCCATCTCTTAAAACAACAGTCCAGAAACCATTCTCAGTACTCAGATTAGTGTCTCCCTTCCTCTCAACAGATTCGCTGGCCACTCCTAAATACCAGTCAGTCTTTCCTATAACCTGAACCTCAAAGTAAAATCTGCCTGAAGAGAAACTCTGCTCTGCTAAAACATAAGGAAACAAAGTAAATCTCTCTGGATTGTCTGGAAGATTCTTCCAAACATTTCCATGTGTAACTTGCTTTTTATTATCAGACAGGATGAGTTTAGGATGAGCCGTATTTGGATCCAGAGTCACATCCACTGCAACCTGCTGGAGCCTCTTCAGCTTCAACCTCTTCTCCATCTCTTCCCAGAGAGTTTCCTTCATCTGGCTCACAGCTCTCACCACAGTGTCCTCATATGATGGGGGATGAACTCTTTCCTCCACATTGTGCTTGACAGGTGGAGGATCTGTCAGATAGGAGCAGCTCTGGAGGAGGTGGAGGTGATCTTCATCCTGTGAAAGCTGCTTCAGCTCAGAGCTCCTCTTCTCCAGCTCAGAGATCTCCTGTTCCAGGTCTCTGATGAAGCCTTCAGCCTCTTTCTCTGTAGTTTCTTGTTTGTATTGGATCTCCTTGAGGAGCTCCTGCAGGCGTCTCTCAGCAGACTCCTTCAGAGCCGTGAAGACCTGAACACCTTCTGCTTTCTCTCTGTCTGCAGCATCTCTACTGACCTTCACCAACTCTCTGATCTCCTGGATCTTCAGTCGTCTCTCCTGGATCGTCTCCTGAACTTCGGCCTCCGTCTTCCTCAGCTTTGTCTTCTTTCCTTCAGATTCTTCTCTCAGAGGAACAAACTCATGGTTCCTGTGGTCTAAAACACAGAGTGCACAGACACGGGTCTGGTCGGTCCTGCAGAACAGCTCCAGAGGTTTATCGTGCTTCAGACACATCCTGTCCTCCAGGTTCTCCATGGGCTCCATCAGCTGGTGTTTCTTTGTCCTGTTTTCTGTATTCTCATAGCGACGTAATCTCTGCCGCAGGTCATTCCTTGGCAGTTTCTCTAAAATTGTGCTGGTCAGCTTCAGGCATAGTGGAAGTGTGTAGTGCTTCACCATAATGTCCACAAGCTCGGTGCTTCTTGATTTTTCAAGTAATGCTTCCTTGATCCCTGTGAGTCCAGGAAGAGTCTCAGGCTGGTGGAGATACCATTTGAATTTTTCAAGCTCTTCCTGATTTAATTCCTCCAAAGCGTGCAGGACGTCCTCTGCCTTCATCTTTACTCCTAATAGTCAGAAAACAGTGAAACAAAATGTGAGAATGATACAAGGAAAAAATACTAGTTTAATGGATATCAGTTTATTAGAGAGGAAACAACCTTTCAGTGTTGAATGTTTTTATCTTTATCTCTGCATGTTAAACATGTTTAGTCCTATACCTGCAGTCAAATATATTTAAAATATTTGATGGTGTGGAAGGTTTGAGGAGTTGATATCCATCCCATAATTTATATACTCATCCATGAAGTAATTAGAATGAGACAGGAAATTGAGTTTGGTTTCTGTCTCTGGTGTATCATAGATCTGGAGTGTCTAGATGTGGCCTTTAACTTTAATCTAGACATAACTTTCATGCCAGGAGTAAATTGACAAGTATTTCACATTTTTAGGCCAAGAATTTAACTTATAATCTTTGTTTTTAAATGTATTTTTCCATGTTGTTGTGCTCACTGATAGTCCATGGAGGTTTTGTATTAAAAGATGTTAAATAGACAAAAAAAGTGAAAATATTGATAATCTTTGAGTTTGAGCTGTTTGTTCATAAATACAAATTAATAAACTGTAATTATAACTGATTGTTTTTATATTGGCCAGTTAATCTACTTTAATCTCCCAGTTTAGATCCAACAGAAGCTGTTAAAGGTTCTGATGTTTTAGCAGCAAGAGGGGCCCCATAGTCAGGTTCTGCCCCAGGCCTCATGCAGCCTTGGACCGGCCCTGCAGGCTGAGTTCAATCTGCTGCACTGCAGAGATGAGCAACAGAGATTTAATTCAATGCAGTCACTGGTCTGTGGATTTCCAGGCAGTTTGGGTTTTTGTTTCAAATGAGAAATGAAAAAATTTAAATAGACTAATTTTTTTGTTTTTCATTAATTAAACCAAAATTGGAAATCGGATAAGGACTTGTGTAACGGGTAATAGATACAGATGAAATTCTTGCTAAAATATGTTTTGTAATTACCATGTGATGAGTGTTTTTTTTTGGCGCCCCCTACTGGTTCACCTATAAATAGGAAGATAAACTGTAAATTCCACACAGTCTGTTCAGCGCTCTGCTGTGGTAAGTCAGCAAGTCTAGTTCTTTTCTGAACAGTCATGGTGGGTGTGCTCAAAGACTGACGTGGAGTTTTATTGCAGTACATGGAGAACTGGTGGACCAGTAGGGAAGCTCACTGTGCTGATTTGTGTTAACCATTCATTAAAGGTGGCTAACACATTAAAGGTACATTATTTATCAGTGATTTGTGTTGTCAGTTATGTTTATCAGTTTTTCTTCAGTTGAATTTGTCAGTTTGTCTATTGTTTTGTCGGTTTGCTGTATTTGCCAGCCTGTCAGTTTGTTTGTTCCCTGTTTCAGTTAGAGAACCTACTGGTTCACCCTCCTGATGAACCAGTAGGGAAGCTCACTGTGCTGATTTGTGTTGACCATTCATTACAGAAAATTCAACCAACTGTCCTCCTCTGTATGTATGACGGGACGGGCATAAAGGGAAGCTGTCACATTGGTGCCGTGATCTTGGACTACAATCAAGCTCCTCGAACCTGTGACCCTCCTGTCTGCCACATCGGGTTTAGGTGTCTTATTCACATTGTGTGTAGGTTCATGTTCACAGTAGCATTTCAGGACAGTGTACAGATATTGCTGTACACTGAGAACCTTTATGGACCATTAGAGTAATACACTACGCAAATTGTTCCGACTTATTTTCTTTATTATTTGTTTATTCCAAGTTAATGATTTTATTTCCTACTGTGTTTTGGAATTTGAATATCTTTCCACTTGTTAAACTCCCTGAACAATGTCTAATCAAAGTAACCACTTTTGGTTCAGCACACCCATTAGTTTTGGTAGAGGAAGAGGAGGTGTGCTTACTCCCATTCCTTTTTCTATTGATAGTCCTGCTCCTAGTGGTCTTATGCCCTCATTAGATAAAATTCCTAGTGCTACAGTCCATAATCCTATTGACTATCATGCCAACACACCTATGCCTAAAGTCACATCTACACCAAATCCTACTAGTGACAGTTCTGAATGTGTAACTGCACAGATGAAATCTGTTTTACAAGAAATAGGACATCAGCTGGCTGACAGCATCATTTCACGCATACAGCTACATATCACAGTTTCTCCCAGTTCTACAGCCACACAAACTGTAGCAGACATAATTGATGGTTTCACTATTAAACCATGCATTATTTGCAAATCTGACGACCACAGTGCCTTGTCACATTGCAGAGAAAATAGGCTTTGCTTCAAGTGTTATGCTCCAGGCCATTCACACCACAACTGCCCAACTAAAGGAGCTGTCCAAGAGAATCAGAAAAACTGACTGGTCTGCACACAAGGGAGGACAGTGCAGATGAACTCAATAAGCCTCCCACCATTAATGAGTTTCCAGAAATCCAAGATAATGCATCGCTCTTTGAGTTATACAGTAGTACATTGACCTCATCCAAGAAGCTGATATTCCAGGGATCCCAAAGAATAGCAGAAACTAACAACCTGTTCTACACACCTGTGTCTGTACAGAATGGCCCCACCCTCAAAGCACTATTAGACAGTGGTTCAATGGCTTGTACAGTAAGTGAGTCCTCTGTTCAATCCCTTTTACAGCAGTGTCCTGACATAACAAAAGGCACAGCTGAAGACTATGTGATTATAGGCTGTGGTGGACAACAGATTTTCCCCAAAGACATGCATGACCTTGATGTCATGGTTTATGGATGCAGAATGATAATTCCAGCAATGGTTGTTCAAGGCCAGACAGAACAGATGATTCTTGGTAGCAATGCAATCAAACACATTCTAACCCAACTAAAGAGCACTGACAGTTACTGGAGACTAGTTTCCTCACCCAACAATGGCCAAACACCTGACCACTGCCAATTTCTGTCACTGCTATCCAACACAAAACGTTGTAGGGGTGATTACATTCCAGATAAAGTAGGGACAGTGAAAGTAAAGAAACCACAGAGTGAACACCTTGTCTGGAGCAAGTTACCTGAGTCGGCAGTGATATCAGCAGGCAGTACAGTGATTGTTGAGCCAACACGATCTAAAGCTGGACCAAAACACATTCTTGTTGGCAGAGTTGTCACTCCTCTTTGGGGAGATCGATGGGTACCTGTTAGGGTCATCAATCCTACAGACAGAGTTGTAGTACTGAAGAGAAATGCCAAATTAGCAGATGTGTCTCAATGTATTGCAGTTGAAGACCTGCCAAAAGCTGACGAAAGTGAGTGCAATGTGCAGTGTATACACAGTACAGTTGTGCAGCCAAGGTCAGAGGAGGACATGATGCATACACTGGAAGTTCTGGGTCTGCAAGACATTGACCTGAAATCATGTGAAGTGCCACTGCAGTGGAAAGACAAGCTCCTTGACCTCATTGTGCAGCATGAGTCAATCTTCTCCCATCACAAGATGGATTGTGGAGAAGCTAAGGTTTGTTCACCGCATCCATCTTGTTGATGACAAGCCGTTTCGTTTACCCTACAGACGCATACCACCAAGCCAATATGAGAAACTGAGAACGACTCTGAATGAGATGGAAGAGAGAGAGGCATTATCCAGAAGTCAAACAGCGAGTATGCATCTGCACTTGTTCTGGTATGGAAACCAAATGGTGACCTCAGAGTCTGCACTGACTTCAGATGGCTCAATGCGAGAACTGTGAAAGATGCTTACCCACTACCGCATCAAGCTGATGCTTTGGCTGCCCTTGGTGGTAATGCATTCTTTTCAACGATGGACCTGACATCAGGCTTTTATAATTTCCCTCTGCACCCTGATGACAAAAAATATACAGCATTGTCATCTCCATTTGGACTACATGAATACAACCGCCTCCCTCCAAGGCCTGTGCAATAGTCCGGCTACATTCATGAGGATGATGATGTGGATAAGAAGTGCTTCTTCCTAAGGCGGACTGTGAAGTTTCTTGGACATGTCATCAGTGACAATGGTGTCCGAACAGACCCTGAGAAAGTGAAGGCCATAAATGACGTCCAAGTCACTGACCTAATGGAGTCTGATGGAAAAACACCTTGCCCTAGCAAAATCAGGACTTATCTCAGCATGGTGATGTACTATCTAAGCTTCATTGAGGCATGTTCTGCAAAGGCAAAACCACTATTTAAGCTCACAGCTGGACTGGATGCTCAAAACAAGCACAAACGAGGTTGCAAACTTGTCAAAAAGAGAGGTCATGTGAAACTGACACCTTCTGATTGGACAGATGCATGCCAGTGCCAGAGGTTACTGTTAAATAGTTTATTAGTTAAATTTGACTGCTGTCTATGTTTATTTTTTTGATTTTTCTTTATTTATAAGAAGAAGACCAGATTGTATTAAATTCATTTTAAAAAAGTATTAGTAATCAAATACCACTATACGATCAACTGTTAGAAAAATATGTTGTTAGAAAAACGATTGTAATAATTGTTTGTGACAGTCTGTTCAGCGCTCTACTGTGTACGCGGAGAACTGGTGAACCAGTAGGGAAGCTCACTGTGCTGATTTAACCAACTGGCCTCCTCTGTATGTATGACGGGACGGGCATAAAGGGAAGCTGTTACACTTGTTATTCGATTTCCCACTTAGTGCACAAAACGGAAATGGGAACAACAGAAATTGAGCGCTCAATTTTGATCTTCATGATTTGATTTTTGACAAGCGGACTCTGCAGTATTTCCTGCCAGCAGCAAGTCAGTTTAGGTAATGCTGCTGTCAGAAACAAATAATACTGGATATCTGGTCACTGAGAAAAATGATTAGCCTGAGTTTTTAGTTTAGTTTTTTATTTTGAAAGGCCAGAGCGCGGGGCCGTGGCTTTCCACACCATTCTGCACCCATACCTGCACCCATACCTGTCCCATCTCCGGACCAGCAAGATGGCCTCCATTGCTCTGCACCACCAGCAGTGGTAAATAGAGGTAAGTACACTATTAATTTCTCACAAAAAGTTGTTTTAAGATATTTTAGGCTAGAAAGTATCCTTCATAGCTTCATCTACCCACTTAGTTAATTTTGGCCTCTTTGAAACTTTCTCCGGGGTTTTCGGCGCAGCGAAGCTCCTCTATCGGGGTCAGGGTCATTGGGCAGGTTAGGGTCAGGGTCATTGGGCAGGTTAGGGTCAGGGTCATTGGGCAGGTTAGGGTCAGGGTCATTGGGCAGTGGAGTGTGTTTTCCCCGCTAACCGTGGCCTGATTTTGATAAATTACTGCTGTTTTCCACTGCTTGTTGTCAGTTCAAAGTGTGATATAAAGAGTTTAAAAAGAGCTGAATCACTGACTTCCTTTGAATCCAAACTAAAAACCTGTTTAGAGTTTTATTTTTATTTAATCAACTACTAAATGAACTTTGGAACTTCACTTAATGTCATGTTTTGATTGTTGATTCTGTTGCATGACTTTGTGTTTTTGTATTTGTTATGATGTAAAGCATTTTTGAAATGCCTTGCTGCTGAAATGGCTGTACAAATAAAATTTGATTGATTTGTATATTGACCGTTTGATAAGTTTATCAAAATATAATATTCCTCTCTGGAGATTTTGATACTTCTCAAGATATTAATATCTTTAAAACCTTGATAATGTTTCCTTCCAATACCTGTTACCAATATTCTTTCCCTCTGATAAAATTTTTTTGTTTGTAAATTCATATTATTTTTCTTTGTGTGAAATATGCTCTTCCCTTCGATTGGCTTCTTTTGTGAACTTTTTTTGAATTATTCTTTGTCTTGTATTGTTTCATACAGGCTCTCCAGGACCAGAGGCCTCAGCTCCAAGTTTGGATGCAGCTTCCCAGAATCCCCCAGTGATCCTCTTCCTCCTCCTGACATCGTCTTCCTCACTCTCTCTTCATCTTTTTTATTCTTAAATTATAGAAATATTTTTTTATGATCCCCCAGACATGGACTTAATATCTGCTTGTATGTTATTGTAATAAATACATTTTTATGAAAATATTTTATTTTGTAAGATTTGGGTTTAAAGCTCTGGCTACAATCAGGTCGATTCAAATTAAATATGAAATAATTCTTTTAAAGTTTCTTGCTTATAAATCCAGAGTGACGGAATAATGGAAAGAATCAAGTCAAGTTTTTCATTATGTTTTATTAGTTGAGTCCAATAAGTTATAAGTAAATAATCTCATGAAGAAATTTCTAACATTTTTCTAACACCAACTGATGTGCAAGATTATTTTTTTTATGTTGAAGTCCAAATTCTGAGATCAAAGTCAGAATGATGACCTTTTCTTTCCCAAATCCTAAACAAATGTAGGCAAACATTTATTCAGGGAAGCTTTTAATCATCTAATTGGAACATTATTTCAAACATTTCCTATCTGGTAGAAATAGATACATTTTTATTGTATATTTTGGATTATCAACTGTTTCTGTATACTTGTTCATGACAAACCCAGTGGCACAAAAAGTGAGTATGCAAAACATAGGGGTGCTGCACTCAAGGGGGCGCCAAAACGATTTTTTCTAGTCTGGATTGCCTGTATTTAACAGCTGTTTGTGCATGTATGAAAAGAAACAGAGCAACATTGCTGATTAGGATGCCCTCCATCCTTCACCACTAATCTTGTCTGTAGCTGTCAGACAAGTATGCACTGTCATTACTTAATGTCATTATTTAACCATAAACATAACATCATGATGTGGAAGTTGGATCATCATACGCTTTGTTATTAACAGCTTTATGACATCTTGATTTAACTAGTCAGCGGATCATCAAGCAGCAGCTAGTTTTACATGGACAGTGTTGTGGTTGAGTGGAGCTGCTTTAATACACTTTGAAACCACAACAATGCATTTATGTCTATCTAGTTATCATTGAAAAATATTTACACACACAGGTAGCTTGAGCACGCGCCCCTTCAAGAACGTGATGAGGTGCGCTTTTTGTCTTTTCAATTTGAATGGTAGTAGTCAGGGCCGGCCCAAGGAAAAAGCAAACTAAGCAGCTGCTTAGGGCCCCAAGGCCTCTAAGGGCCCCTCAGTGGAGCTTTTTTTTTCTTTTTGTAATAATTTCTATGTCATTATATCAAAAACACACAATTTCACTATGAACGGCTTGTATTTACAATAATATATATTTGATAATGCATGTATAAATCATTATTTTATGGGAAACGAGCTGCTGTGAAGAGCATCCGAAGCTCCGGTCAGAAGTTAAGTCAGCAAAACAAAAGGACTATAATCCTTCAGGGAGGAGAGAAGAGGAGGAACAGAAAGAGCCAAGATAAGGTTTGTTTTAATGAGCCTTTATAATATAATGTAAAGATAATGAAGCTGCTAACAGGAATGACCTTGACGACCCGGACCAGACCGGCGTCGGGGTCCAGTGGGTCCGGTTGTTGAACATTTAAGCTGCGTCTTTGTGTGAAACTGAGTTTAAACGTTAATGAGTTGATTCTCCTGGTGGATCTGATATTTCTGAGGTATTTTGGCCTCAAACTGTTTGATATCAATAATTAAAACTCATCAGTGTCTGATATTGTCCAGCTGAATGTTGAGACGTCAGGCTGCAGCAAGATGAGCTGCAGCAAGATGAGCTGCTCTCTGCTGCAGCTGATTCGCTGTTTGCTGCTCAGCAACAAACATTATTTTACATCAACATATAGGTTATGAGAAACTTCTGTTAAAATCACCACCAGAAACTCGCCCAGCTCACCGATAGCCACTTACCGCTATTAGTGGATCTCCAGCTTCCTGACTGAGCAGCTTCATTTACCACACGAGGTTCTTCATCCTTGGCAGCCCACAGGGCGTGGTCTCCTCCTCCTCCTCCTCTTTCTCTGTTGTCAAATGACTGAACTTTAGCAGTCATTATGGCAGAATTGTGAAAGCTGTGAAAGTTCAGAAGTGTGCGGACAATGCCACTGTTGCGATGATGACTGATAATCTGCTCAAGGCAGTGGAGCAGAAGGTGGGCTTCTGGGAAACCAGCTCCTCGGCCCCACACTCATCATCATCAACACTTTCTAATGTGGATCACTTCCTGTTTCTGGTCCTCAACATAGAAGAAGGTCCAGCAGAGTCTGGACTTCCTGCTGTAACTTGAACAGCCTCCCTCAGCAGAAGTTCAGCATTTTCTAATCTGTCTTTCACTCTGTCCATGTTGGTCCATCACTGTGGTTTGGATCAGCCACAGAATAGAACCAGTTCAGACTGCAGGGAACCATCAGGTCTCCAGAGAGGATCATCAGCGCTGATCTTCCCTCCAGTTCTGCACAATATTAGGAAAACATGTGATAATATTGGTGAATGCTGCAATAACAATATGACTTCTACAAATAGACAAAGTTAACATGTTCTGCTCTCTGTCTGGTTGGAGTTTAAAACAGACATTAACCTCAGATTATAACTAGTCTCAGTGTTTCTAACTCACCATGCAGAGGATCGCTGTTTAACAAAAGTCTGTTGATGAGTTGAGATCAAATGTGCTGAATGCATTTCCTTCACTAATGAATTATATTCATGGGAAAATCTTTTTATTTAATCTTTCATTCTTTTCTTATTATTACTAACATTAAATTATGAGTCTGGATTTGATAATGTTAAGAATTTCCTCATCAGCTTCTTCTAAATCTGATGTTTTTAATTCTTATTTAAATTTCGTAAAGAATATAATTTTTACTCAGCAGGTTTAAGGACACTATGATGAAATTAACTGTAACATATATCCAACATTTTTCCAGAGACATATATACATTTCTTGTTGCTGAGAAAACTTTGTCTTTTATGTCTTTCAAATAATCAAGAGCCTTGTTATGTTTCCAATCTACACTCATTGAAAAGAAATGTTACAAAATACTATTTTGTTGTTTTCTTTAAAATATGGTAATGTTTTTGTTTTGTTAAGGTAGAAAAATAAAAAGTAACGACACATTTATTCCTCTATTTCTATGACGGGGAAAATAAACGTTGTGGCCTTTAGAAACTTCAAACTTGATCGTTTTGACACCAAATTATCAATCACATTTAAAATTTAATGTGATTGAACACTGGACCAGCTCTACACCCTCAGCAGGGTCCTGGAGGGTTCTGGGAGTTCGCCCAACCGGTCTACATGTGCTTTGTGGACTTGGAGAAGGCGTTCGACCGTGTCCCTCGGGGTGCCCTGTGGGGGGTTCTCCGGGAGTATGGGGTACCGGGCCCTTTGATACGGGCTGTCAGGTCCCTGGATGACCGTGTCAGAGTCTGGTCCACATTGCCAGCAATAAGTTGGGCTCGTTCCCGGTGAGGGTTGGACTCCATCATTGCTGCCCTTTGTCACCGATTCTGTTCATCACTTTATGGACAGAATCTGTAGAGCAGCCGAGGCGTTGAGGGGATCCGATTTGCTGGCCTCAGGATCCATCTCTGCTTCTAGCGGATGATGTGGTCCTGTTGGCTCCATCGGGTCGTGACCTGCAGCTCTCGCTGGAGCGGTTCGCAGCCGACTCGCTGGAGCGGTTCGCAGCCGAGTGAAGCGGCCGGGATGAGGACCGGTGGCTCCAAGTCCGACGGCGTGGTCTCGAGGAAAAGGGTAGAGAGCTTCTCCGGGTCGGGGGATGTCCTGCCCCAAGTGGAGCAGTTCTAGTATCTCGGTATCTTGTTCACTAATGGGGGAAGAAGGGAGCGGGAGATCGACAGGCGGCTTGGAGCAGCGCCTGCAGTGAAGCGGTTCTGGACCGGCCCGTCCTGGTGAACAGAGAACTGAGCCACAAAGAGAAGCTTTAGAGAAGATTTACCGGTCGATCTGCGTTCCTACCCTCATCTCTACTCATGAACTTTGGGTAATGACCGAAGAACAAGATCACGGATACAAGCGGCTGAAATGAGTTTTCTCCGTAGGGTGGCTGGGCTCTCCCTTAGAGATAAGGTGAGAAGCTCGGTCATCCGGGAGGGACTCAGAGTAGAGCCGCTGCTCCTCCACATCGAGAGGAGCCAGTTGAGGCTCGGGCATCTGGTCAGAATGCCTCCTGGACGCCTCCCTGGTGAGGTGTTTCGGGCACGTCCCACCGGGGAGGAGGCCCGGGAAGACCCAGGACACGCTGGAGGGACTACGTCTCTCGGCTGGCTTGGGAACGCCTCGGGATTCCCCCGGAGGAGCTGGAGGAAGTGGCTGGGGAGAGGGAAGTCTGGGCCTCCCTTCTAAAGCTGCTACCCCCGCGACCCGACCCCGGATAAGCGGCAGATGATGGATGGATATAATTTTGGTCCCTTGAATCATTTGAAGTGAAATGCTGTTAAAACATGTCAAAATAAAAACTATCTTGGTGATAAACTTCCCCTGTAATGTGCTTGATTTGATCTTTTCCAGGTCATTTTGATGAAACCTCAGGCTCATCTGTGTTGCTCTGATTGTAAAGTCACTTCCTCAGTCATTCAAAGTGTTGCTGTAGTTTCTCACCTGGATCTTTGCTTTCTGCCTCCTGTAAGTTGGTGAAATTGGGCCAAAATTGTTTGGATCTATTAAGATGAACAGAAATAAAATATCAAAAATCTGAAACAATGAATCCTGTTTACTGAACAGGCAACATTTGACGCTGCTTTAAATAACTTTTCTAACATAGTTTATATATGTTGGTTGAAATGTCACTTTGGCAGCGTTATCCCAGAGCATACTAGAAACAACAAATCAGAACCAAGATCCTGGTCTGAAGGCTGCCAATCAGCACATGTGCGTGCTGCTCACCCCTATGCTCCTTGATCGCTGCTACCACTTTAGCTTCTTCCCTTCAGCAGATCCTGCCATGAATGCCAGTCTATTTAGATGGCCACCAGTGACAGCAGGTTGTTGTTTCTCCTCCATTAGCACATTATCAGTGGGTACATGAGATTGATTGATAGCGCTAAGCCCCTCCCCCTGGCTCTGATTGGTTGTTTTTGGTGCTTTTCTTCAGATGACAGCAGCTCAGGGAGGAGATCCATCTTTTCACAGATTATCTGTTTTATAGCAAACTGTCACAACATGGTGACAGTCTGAATAAATATGTAATAAGTTACAAACTGCAGCTTTAAAGGAACATTAATCTCAAATATTGCTATTAACAGATTGTAACTCTTAGAACTAATTTCCACCTGCTAATTATGTTAATAACCTTGTCACAGTTTTACTCTGAACAACCCTGTCCTGATAAAGAAGGTCTCTGTTCAGATTAGACTGGCTCACTGGTCTGACTGGGAGCTGTGTGAAAGGAGAACCAGTTTGTTAGAGAAACGCCCTGGGAAATCTGTCCTTGTGTCTCACATGGAGACACTAAACAGCTTTAAACACTAAGCTTTTGAAGTCACTGAAGACAAATTACTGAAGACAAATTACTGCAGCAGCAAATATTTCCATCTGTCCAACAAAACATTTCCAACTTGAAGAGCAAATTTATTACAGATCTGCTTCTTATGAAAGAATAAAGCCATTAAAACCTCACAGTTATTCCACCAAATATTGATTTATGAACCTTTCCTGACTTACAACATCAGTTTTGTTGTTCCTAAATTAAAATGAACTTATCTTGTTTGCATTATCTGCATCTTTTTCATTATTTTGATCATTTCTCATTTTCTGCTAATAAGTACAAAAGTTTTGCTTGGGATTTCAGAGACATGTTGTCAGCAGTTCATAGAATAAAATCAGAGAAATGATCATTTTTAGTGATATCATAATCTTTTCCAGAGCTGTACAGATTTATCTCTACTTGTCCAGCAGCTGCATAAAACAACAAATAATTCCTGATTGTTCCAAAGGCTAATTAGACTTTTTTTTTTTTTCAGATTAATCCTAAATATCATACTGTATCCAGTATCACTGAGCAGGTGACTGAACTGCATGTTGGAGCAGATTCACATTTATTGATTGTTGATAGTTCTGTTGCCAGGCAACCAGGCGGTTCTGGCCCTGAATCCCAGTCCGGGTCGTTCTGTATGGAGTCCAAACACTGCATTCACAAACTAACAGGAAACTTTTAGTTTCTGTTGAGTCTCTGAGCTCCACTTACCTGGACCAAGTCTCTCTGTGATGAACCCAGTTACTGCTGGAGAAAACCCAACGCTGCTCTGTTAACAGGATGGATGGATGATTTAATGTCCACATTGATCAAAAACATAGATTATGAATTCTTAAACTCTTATTATGAATTTTGGACACTATTTTTGTAAAAACTCTGAGTTTCCTCCGAGATAGTCTAAATTTCCTGAAAGTGTTGTCCTAGTGCAGCTTGCAGAAACTCAGTAAATATCAGGATTGGAACTCACCACTGTTTGTTTCTGAGTTGTTTCATCTGGACTGCAGCTCTGCTGATGATCTGCAGGTTTTCTGTTCAGTCAGTATTTAAACCTCCTCTTGTTGCTCCACCTCTGACCTCAGGAATGTTCCAGGTCGGTTTCCTCCTCCATTTATAACTACAGTGTCAGAGATGAGTCGTGTTATGGAATTGCATAATGTCTAATATGACATTATTAATATTTAACTGAGATTCTGGTTTTATTTATCTTTGGTTTTGATCCGGATCAGAAAACATTTATGAAATATCAGCTGTAGCTACATGATCATTATTGGAGTCATATGACCTTCACATTATTCTATGAAACTATAAAATGATCTATGCTCGGTTTTATTTGAGTCTGTGGGTCCAAACGATCAGAACCAAACCGAATGGAAACATTATGGATCATTTTAAAGAAATGAATGTGTGAAAATAATTCATGTCAAATAAACATTTTGTGAAGTGATGGAGGAGACAAAACTGACAGCAGGACAGAACCGTCCAGACCTCGGTTCGGTTCGGCCCACAGAACAGAAACTGGTCCAACACTGCAGACAGAGAAAAACTGGATGTTGGAAACCCAGACAGTGTCTCCCAGTTCTCCCAGTATCTGCTCCACCAGTTCCCTCTGGGACCTGCAAGTTCTTCCTGTTTCCGGGTTTCCTCTTTGAACCCAGGAACTGTTACTGCGCAGACTCAGACATCAGGTGAGGCCCAACAGAACCGCCGAACAGCAGAGGACAGACCGGAACCAAAGAGTCTTTCGGCTCCTCTTCGTCTCACTGCCGCCATCTGGTGGCCGGGTTGAGTCTCTGTGCTGCAGGTTATTATGTCGATTTTAATTTAGTCCTTCAGATATTATTGATCCTTCAGATATTATTGATCAGCAGATCAGATCAAAGCTTCCTGAAGAAGTTTTACTCTCAGTTTACTGTCTAATGAAGTAACTTCCACCACCTGAAAAATATTTCCTGTTATCAATTATTGTTTCAGGGCATTGAATATAAATATGAATTTACAGATTTTTATTCATTTGAACGTTTGTTCCTTATTTTGATCATGTCCACTTTGTACTGGGCAATAAAATGATTTTAATAACTTTGTTCTTTGGTCAGTTTCTCTGACATGGACCAGTGGAGGCCGACCCACCAGAACCTCCAGGAACTCATCCTGGTTCTCAGCAATAAGAAACAGAGGAAATGGCCTCCATGATAAAGACTAATGACCAGAACCACAAAAGAACACAAAGGCCGTCCTCAAACATCTGGAGAAAATATTCCATGGACTGCAGAGACAAAACATGTTTGTCCTGTAAAATCAAATCAGCATTTAGAACCAGAACATTAACATGCATTCAAACACGGTGGTGGCAGTTCTCCATGACGACCACAGCTGATCCATCACCACCATCATCATCATCAATATCATCATCAATATCATCAATATCATCAATATCATCATCATCATCATCATCATCATCATCATCATAATAATCAATATCATCATCATCATTAATATCACCATCATCGCCATCATTATCATAGAAATATGTTCCACTTTTTCATTAAGTAGAAATTTCATATAACACATGACCATCCACTATTTTCACATTACAGGTCATGTATTTTCTGGCCAGAGATATTTGGAGACCCGATGATCTTCCTCATTTGATCTCAGTGGACTATTTGATCTTATGCATTCATTATGTCACAACAAAGGGTAAAACAGCAACAATTATCAATAAAAACCCACTTTACTCAAATCTAACTATAAACTAATACACATTCATCAGCCAGTGCCAGCTGGGAGGTTCTTGGCTGGAGGTACCACTTGTTGCAGTCCAGCGAACCAAGACATTCTGGAGACATTCAGGTTGAATCTGTCTGAGCTGCTGCAGCAGACAGCCTGTTTGCTGCAGCAGACAACATAGTGACGTATCTTAAAATAATTCTCCAATTGTGATGTAGTTTTACTTCGTGACCACCAGAGGGGGCTGTAGCCCTGGGATTAGCTTTAGCCTTTAATGTTTTTAAATTATAGTTCCACAAAGAAACACTTGAAACTACAAGCACAGACAGACCACTGATACCAAATATGTTATAAACATGTCTTTAGAAAAGTAAAGACCAGATTTCAAAAATGGAAACAAACAGTTGGATTTATTGGGATTGTAATTATTCTTCAAAGCATGTTTTAGTTTTTGTCTTTTTAGCTGATTCTGTCTGGGTTATGAATTGGGCTTCATTAATAAATAGCATTTAGCTCAAACATTGTTTACATTTAGATCATAAAACATGAAATGTTAAAGTGAACCTAATGTGGCCAAATTGTTGAGTTGACCTGAACTTAAGCTTTTCAGCAAACTGAATTATCTGGAATTATTTACCGAAAGGTATAATGTAAAAATAAGTAACAATGTCATGTTATCTTCTCACACATCACCGTGCATAAGCTAGAGCAGGACCAACATCCTTACAATGTCATAGAATTATAGTAAATAAAGTACCATCAGTATAAGTTATATTCAGAAGTGCTTCCTGGGAACAATTGTCCAGCAAGTGAACTTATAATGACTAAGAAACCTGAAGTAATTCAAATTATGAGCAAACAGCATAGCGTTATGCTCTGGGTGGATCTACATAAAACATTTAAATTCCCTCCAGACAAAGCAACAATAAAACTATAAAAAGGTCAAAGTCTAAAATGCTCATTCAATCTTAAATGTCAACAACTTTCCAACTTTGGTTGAGTTTTCTCAGAGCAGTTTGTGGTTCAACTGGTACAACAAGAAACTGTTTTTATCTCTATTCACAGTTTGTGGCTTCAGCCGACTTGGTAGTTTAGCTGAACTCACACTGAGGGCACTAAGGGCACTGAGGGCAGTAAGGGCACTGAGGGCATAAGGGCACTGAGGGCAGTAAGGGCACTGAGGGCATTAAGGGCACTGAGGGCAGTAAGGGCACTGAGGGCATTAAGGGCACTGAGGGCATTAAGGGCACTGAGGGCATTAAGGGCACTGAGGGCATTAAGGGCACTGAGGGCAGTAAGGGCACTGAGGGCAGTAAGGGCACTGAGGGCAGTAAGGGCACTGAGGGCATTAAGGGCACTGAGGGCAGTAAGGGCACTGAGGGCAGTAAGGGCACTGAGGGCAGTCATCAGCGCTAAAGCCTGTCCAGAAAATCCACTGAGTTCAGCACATCTCAATGTCAGCTTCTTAGCAGGACAGTTATTTTTAATCAGTCATCAAACACAAACTAAACTCTCTTCTGAAGAAAACCCGGCGGTAGTAACTGCAGCAGCTCCTCCCAGCTTCTGCTCTGGGAGAAGGAAGAAGCCATAAGAAGGTGGAGTTAATGCCTGTTACTGTGAGGAACTGCAGTTACTACAGTACTATTATTCAAAAGGCACTGACAGAAGATGGGAGTCTTTAAATCATGGAATATTTTTAAACATCTTGTCCAAGATTTGATGCTGAGTTCTCTGAACTGCTGTCTGATTTTAGCATTGATTATTAATACATTCATATATCACTATTTATCAGTAAAATAGAGGATAGATTTCCAAGAGAATTGCTGACTATTCTGGATGACTGGATCTTCACCACAGGTAACACAACCAGCCACTGGTTCTGCTTATTCCTGGGATACAAACATCTCTGAGTCTGATGTTGTTGAAACTGACGAGGCTCTTTCTGATCATTTCTGGTTTAGGTTCCTGCTGTAATGATCACATCTCTGCAGGTTTAATCCAGGTCTGTTCAACAGTAAATACCAAACATCTCTGCAGGATTAGAGTGAAGCAGTTATAGTTTTATGATACTATGAATACTAATAATGATCATATGCAGATTTTATGAAATGTTGACAGACTGACAAACTCCTCACCACCATGATTTTTTTAAAAGACAAAATTCAAAGTATATTAAACTTAGAATTTTATTTTGTACATACTTTTTTTAGGGGGATACATTTTGCAATAAAGGATATTAATTTGAGAAAGGCTAATGATTGAATTTCTGCTGCTTGCTTAGTTTTTCTGAGATACAGGAAAAAAGATAATTTGCTAAATTTCTACTGAAATAAAATATTATTTCTGCAATATTTGATCAGATTAAACCCAAAGGTTATTAAGCAATGATCAGATAGGATAAAGTCAGGGAAAATGTTTTATTTGTTTACACTCCATGTCATAATGTCATGAAATGTGTTTTAAAGGAAACACCAAACTGCAGGCTGGAATCTGAGACAAATATAATAAAATATAACAAAAACTGAAGCTATGAAAGAGCAGCAGAGCTAATCATGATGAGCCTGGCAGAGCAGCGGGACACAGGTAACAAACAGATGTGTGAAAAATTAACACAACGGGGAGAAATTATGGAAGGAGACCAGAGCTTAACGGAAAAACCTGAAATTAACATCAAAATGGAAATGAACACTAATCTAGGAACATGCACAGATAAGATTAAACTATAAACTGATATGGCAAGAGGTAGAAATAAAATGACCAAAATCTGAACCCAAATATTTCCCAGAGAGCAAACAGCCACAAATCACAAATTAATGTGAACAAATGGTTCAGAGAATGAAGACAGGAACGTGAAAGTTTTTAAATAACTTAGTCTAAGAATGTAATAAAAGTTACTTTTATCACTTAGAGAGTCCACACGAATGTTAAACCCTCATTATAACAGGGTTACTATATATACCTTACAGTATTTGACATTAATCAGCTGAATCTAAGGAATGAGCTTGAGATTGAGAGTAAAAAACAGAAGAATTTGGTTTTAAATCATTTTCAAGAGGAAACAAAGTGCAATAGAACAGAAATAGTTTTTGACTTGAGATTAATCAGTAAATGTGATTAAAATGGTTGCTACTCATTACCCAGTTATTAAGGAAAAGGAAAACTGAAACTAATTTATGCTAACATATTTAGATGGATGGGGGGGTACACACGCGCACAAACAGCTGTTCTGAATAAGATGTTTTAAAATACACTATACTGGGCTACGGTTGCCACAAATTACATCTTCTATTAACTGTGTTGCATTTGTTCATTTTATATGTATATGTTGTCACAGTGGTGCCACTCAGTCGGCTGAATTCAAATAAAATAAAAATAAATACAATGTAAAACATGAGGTGCGTCTGTCTGCCTTAGACCTGAATAAAGTCGTCATGCAGCTGCAGAGTGGAGGAGACCTGGGAAGAAACCAGAAGGACGAAGACTCTGAACTTCTGATATTTGGAGATTGACTGAAGCTGAAGGGATGATTTTATCTTTGACTTTAGCTTATTATTGACCATAAAACAGAAAAAGAACTGAAAGTCCATTAAAAGTGATAACATTGCATTATTTTATAAATATAGATACTTTAATGAAAAGTTGGCATTTTTAATGGACTTTTAGAGCAACTTTGTATTAAAAGTGTCATTATTTACTGAATGACACTTCATGACATCAGTTATAGACATTCATAGACTCCTTCATGTTTTGTCAGTCTAATGCACAGCCTGTCAAATAAAGAGTCACCAAACAACTACTGACACAAGTCTCTGTTGCGTTTTGGTTAAATATGCAGATTCTTCATTTAGTGAAGTTTAGGATGACCAGAAATTTTTACCTAAGAGTATCAATACTTGGTTATGTGTTGGATCTAGTACCTAACACTCTCGCTGGACATTAATAAAGACACAGGGAGACAGTTAAATTTTCTCATGCAATCTTCCAATTGAACGGAGAACTCTGCCCAGAGACATCCCGTTATCTCTGTCTCCACCAGTTCTAACGTGCTTCTCTGCAACTGGATATTTTATTACATTGAGGCGTAGCTTAGTTACAAACATTTGCATAGAAGGAGTGGCAAACACAGCACACATTCTCAAGGTACTGTCTTTGCATCTCCTGAGGTTACAGTTGTTTGTCTCTCTGGACCATAAAACTAGAGTTTCTTGGGACATCTAGCCTTTGATCCGCTCTCCTGCTAGGGGTCAACTCTTTCCCCCTGGTTGGCATCTGTGGTCCCTTTGTCCTCCTGTCAGGGCAATGGTGACTGCAGGCATCCTGCTCCGTTCCCGGGATTCTCTGGTTCAGTTCCCGTCCCCCTCTGGGGTCGTAAAGTTCAGTTCCCGAGACTCTGGGTTGTATCCAAACCACCCATTCTTCCCTGACCATCCATCTCCAGTGTGACAAACTCATTGCTTCCTTCAAAGATAATAGAAACACAGATCCCAGGGGCAAACAAAGGATTCTCAATTCTTATAGTCCCTTAATCTTGAATATTTATATTTGTATTTATCTAAAAACCTAACATTATGATAATAGTTTGGTCAAATTAAAAAGTACAGTCCAGTTAAACTATTTATCATAGTAATGCTTTTCTTCAAAAATGCTCAAATTATTGCAATGATCTGCGACCCACCAATGTTAATAACTACAGTGGAAACCGTCCTGCCACTAAGTGACCTTAACTGAGCTGGGAAACCTCATAGTTCACCTCCGCAGTAAACACCCGGTTCTGTTCTGGGCGGGTCCAGACTAATCTTTTCAATTCCTCCCACAGAAAGTAAAACTATAAAACTACGAGACACGTTTGCACTTGAACTAGTATTACAGAAAACAACTTTTGTTTTCACTAACGGTTAATGCCTGAAGCTTAACTTCAGCCATAAACTCATAAGCTGAAGTTTATGGCTTCTTAACAGTTTAAGACCTAAGACCTACAAAATGATCTGATTATGTAGATCAGATCATTTCAGGCCATTGTGCTTTATCTAATTTCAGCAATATTCCCATCAACCAGATTCCCACCTCTGCTGCAGATAACTACTCCCATACTGTTGCCACCATCATGACTCTCCATGGTGACGGTGTATTCAGTGATATGCACACACGTCACATTTTGGCTGGTGGCTTCCAGGTGCTGATCTCCAGCCTCATTGGCTGAGAGGCAGGTGAAGCCTGAACGTATTGCAAAACATTCACTTCTGATATTATTGAAATAAAGCAGCTTCTTCCAGGTCAGCAGGATCCTCTGCAAGGCCTTGGGGAAGCCACTGATGTGATCTTTGCAGGTTGAGATTTGGAAGTTTTTCTTATAAATGGCTTTTCTGCTACTGTAAAACCTGAAACCAGAACAGGTCAACATAGAATTGGTTCAAATTCACTCTACCTACATGATGACTCTTTTAGCTTCAGATATTAGTATTTTTATGTTTGTCCTACCAGCTAACTCAGGTTGCTGATGTCAGCAGATTTCTTAAACTGAACTGCGTTTTACTTTGCTTGTTCAGATCTTTGTGCTCTCAGTTAAAGCCACAAGAACCCAAATAAACAAACTAACTGGAATCAAACAGACATATTTAATATACCGTCTGATTGTTGGAGAATATCAGCGATTATTTTCTACATTTTGCAGCTCCTCAATTGTATTTAGGTCTGGGCTTTGACTAGGTCATTCTAAGCTGCTTTAGTCCCAACCATCCAATAATATCTGTCTGTGTGTTCAGTGTGGTTCTCCTGCTAGCATCCCAACTTTGCAGATAAAAATCGTACATTTGGTGGACAGAGACTTAATCACTTATTTGCTTCTCTCACAGCAACATCCTGTTTGGAATCAAGCAGCTGCCTCAGCGATCACACTCATTATTTAATCATCTCCATCGACGCCATTCTTTGCTGATTCCTCTGTGAGAGAATCTCTTTTCCTCGACCTGTTCACCTGTCAGAGACTTTATCATTTCTAAACCTCATCAAACTAATTCCAAGTGTCTGTCTTCATCTTGACCAATTATAACATACACAACATAAAAATGACACTTCAAAGTAAGATCAGATGAACACATCAGTGTGCCGCTCTGCTTTGTTACACAAGTGAATATTTCGACTCCCATCAGCATCAAACAAGACTTTGTTGTTATTCTTTGCTTCAGACTTTCATAACCTACCAACAATAAAACAATGTTGCGTTGTAAGATCAGAAATTATTCTTCTATTTTAAATGTTTACACCACGCCAGCCTCCACCCATCCATCTTTCATTCCTCAAGCTGCTGCCTCTCCAGAGGTCAACAGGTGAGAGGCAGGGTCACCTGGGCAGGTCACCAGTCCATCGCAGGGCAACACATGTCATTCGTTCTGTTGCCAATCAAGTCTGTGATTCAACCAGTGGAACAGATAAAATGTCTTTAGAAACATTTCATGCCTGTTCTGGAGTTTCTGTTGAAGCATCCTGTAGACTCAAGACTCACTAGATACTTTCTCTTAGTTTTTATGTATTTAATGTATTGTTAAACATACAATTTGACAGTTTTCAGTTGAGCTTTAACATTGTGCTTTAATAGAAGCATTGTTCTGCCTGCCATGTTCCTCAGCTTGATGCTGCATGTTGTTCACCACTGTCTCATTTTCTGCAGTGTAATTTGACTCTTGATCTGCTAATGCAGATGAATCAGGCTGAGTCTGACTATAGAAGAACCGGTTAAAGACACGCCCATCCAGAAGCAGCTTTCCTGACAAAACTGTCACTTCCATCCTCTAACAGACTCCTCAGGGACATTTACTCTGACTTACTTTGAGTATTCTTCTGGCTTTATACTGTAATGGCATCCAGTTCTGCTGATTAACCAGTGAATGCTGTCATGTTGGATTTGAGTTTTTTCAGCCACATGCAGGTTCAGACATTAAGCCGGAAGATCTTTGATTCAATGATTTATTCACAGTTATTGAAAATATTGATCCTGAAATGCCCTCTGGGATCGGGAGCAGCTGGCCGGCTCAGGTGCTGCTTGGAGAGGGGAGAGGTTAGTAGGAATTGGATTGAGGGGATCTTGACAGGGAAATGGAGAGAATGGCTTACAGTTCATCTATGGAGGATCCGTTAGTGCAAAGGCTCAGAGAAGGTAGCGGAAGCTCGGGCGGCAGACGGGAGCTTTCAGTCCGGTTGGCAAGCGTTGATTGCTTTCCGGTGGGTGTGGTTCCTAGCTGGGTCCAAACAGTGCATCCAAAATCTGTGAGAAAACACAATGATTGACTTAGTCCCTTATAAACATGAAACTTGACAAAACCTTGGGGTTGACTGTGACCAACAAGTGGGACCATCGAGCGATGAATGGCTGCTCCATCGCTTCTTAAGAATCCTGCAGCTGATTGCAGAAATCCGCTTCAGGTGCGTCAGCCTGCCAGAACGCTCCCACGAAGATCGTCTATCGGAGGAGCACTCACACCAACTTGAATCCTGACAAATGCACCTTTCAGTCACAAATGGTTTCATACAACAATTACTTGAGACGCGCTCACTGATGTGAAGGTGTTTTACGTTTGCTTCATGTTTTGTTTGATCATTTCTTTGTTCATTTTCTTAGAGCTTTATTAAGCTCATTTGTTATTTGTTGTGTTTTTGGACTTAGGTTATTTTTAAATATTTTTGTTCAGGTTAGTTTCAGACTGTTTCCTTTATTTGCTTGTTTCTCCTTTTTCCCTCAACCTTCTTCTCAACGCAGTTGTTTTCACTCCTCTCTGATTTGCTGGTTGCGACAGACTGGCGACCTGTCCAGGGTGACCCCGCCTCTCGCCCGGAACGCAGCTGGAGAGGAACCAGCAACTCCCGACCCCGTTAGGGAGAAGGGTGACGGAAAATGGATGGATGGATGATTTGCTGGTTCCTTTGCCATTTCCACCTCTCCCTCAGTGCTTAATCTCTTCTCTCTGCACTGACTTCTTTGTTGCATTTAGAGATGGGAAATATGAATATTTTCCTGTGGTTTGACTCCCAAAGAAGGTTCTGTTATCTCCCAAGCTGCTCTTAACCTATTATTATCTGTAGCCTCATTTCTTAGCTTACCTTGGTTAATATGAATGTTGTACATTTAATAAATCTTTTTTCATTTAGTATTTTTTTAGAAGCCTTATACATGTCTGATTTTGTCTGTGTTCTGTTATGAACAAAGGCATTCTTAATTTTGTGCAATATTTTAATTGAATATTTAATTTTTATTTAGCACAAAATCAAATGATATGTTAAGTATTTCCATTTAATTTTACAGAAATCTCTTTTCAGCATGACCTGAAAGGATTTTTGTTACTTGTTACGCTGGTTGAACCACCAGACTGTGAGCATAAAGTTATAAGGATATAACAAAGATTCATGTTAGGTTAAAGAATCAGTTATTTCATCAGAATTTAAAAATAATTTCCTTTTTGTTATTTGTCTCAGCTATTTGAAACTATTCTGGTTCTTTTGAAGTTCTATTTGTAGAACATTTCACACCATATGAAATGTTCCTCTACGCATCCTTTGCCCTTGATTTTTAGCTTCATTGACAATTTATTGTAGCTTAGTATTACTATGCTGGTAGTAATACACTGTCTGATTAATTCACACAATCATTTCCCAAATATTCAAGATTTTGACAAATAAAAATGTGTAAACAAAAGATTAAAGTCTGTTTGTTAAAAAAAAGACCCATCGTCTGAACAGAAAGACATAAAACATTTTTTTATTTTATTAATAACTTTATTTATGAAGAAAAAAATAAACAAAGCATTGATCAAATGCAAGGGGACAAAAACTAAAATGAAACAATGCAAATTAAAAACAAAAAAAGAAATTAAACTAAGGTGTATTGAACAACTGGCTTTAAAAACATCCACAGAATAATTTCTCTCACTTACTTTTTTCCCCCAATATATTTATGTGCTGTAAAATTCATGATGAAAAATTAAGACAACTACAGACTTATGTAGTGTACATTACATAATTCTCAGATTAAGCATAAAAACATGGTTCAGAAAGGAAATATACATCTATTTAGAAATGATAAGGTTTCAATAGTTCACAGACATCAACAATTAACAATTAGTAAAATAAAACCAATCGAAGGATCTGTTATTGCAGACTACAACATTTTTATGTATTTTTATTTTTTGAGAAAGGCATCACCAAAGTTTTCTGAAGCCCAGTGAGTCAGAATGATAATTTCCTTGTTGTGGTTCTTCTTTGTCTGAAAGATGAAAACAGACGATCAGAGAGTAAAACATGAGGATATTTCCAGTTTATTTCAGCATAAACTCACTGACTGACAGGCTCTGACCCTCTCAGGACTTTCTCTATCTCAGTGCTTGTTCCACCAGCATAAAGATGAAAACATGTTTAATGGTCCTTTACTTAAATATATGTTTAAAATTGTTGCTGTCTATTAAAGGTGAAATTCCTTCTTGATCAATGACATTTATGAATCTCCAACCAACACAGTGAACCTATAAAATGTAATCCACTCAGTCTGAACCAACCTTTTTTCTCATCAAGTTGATTTTCTGATTTAATTTTTTCCAGTATCGTCTCCTTAAGGGTCTGTTTTGTGGATCTTTGGCATTTCTGTTCTCACAAGTTAACATTTAGATTTTTTTCTTTACCTTTTCTTCTACTGTTATTTTAAACACTTTATGTATTTCAGTTACTGGCTGTGTTAGGTTTAGGGTTACTCACTCACCTGTCATTTTAAACCTAACAGATCTAATATGGGAGGTGGATCTATCCCACTTTCTGGGTGAGTTTGGGATATAGATCTATTCCACCTAGAGCACTGTGCTCAGTGTCCAAATATTGGATATCATCTGGAGGCGGGTCGACTCCACCCACAGCAGGGTTGTTAGTATCTGGAGGCGCGTCAACTCCACCCACAGCATGACACTCAAAATCTGGAGGCGGGTCGACTCCACCCACAGCATGACACTCAGAATCTGAAGACAGGTCGACTCCACCCACAGCAGGGGTGTTAGTGTCCTCTGGACGAGAAAACAATTCTTAAATTAATATGCAGTCAATCAAATTTTAAACACAAATATTTTTCTTTTGTTGCTCACAAGACGTCAGAAATGATCAGATATGGGTTTCATATTTCAATCAGCCTTATGAGATCTAATTTTAATGTTATTTAATGACTCAAATAAATACAATTCTGAGAACAAATGGTTTCAACATTCAGAGAATTAGAGAAGAACTGGACAATTTGAAAAATACTCACGTCGATGCATATTCCGATCACTTCCTCTTACTTTACAAAAAAACTGTTCGTTTGAAAAGAAAAGTTACATATTAAGAAGAAATTAAGACATTATATTTATTCTTATTCTTCTGGTAGAAGGTCTGTGAATAAATAGCTGAACTTACTAATCCCATGTTGCTTACAGATCCATAGGTTGCTGCTTCGCCGCAGAGTGAACTGGAAGCATCTGAGTCCCACCTTAAATACAATCCTCCTCCTTTCATTGACCACGTCACGTACAACAATCCTCATGACGTTTAGTTTCCACAACTGTTATCTCACTTCCAGGCTCAATACCTTAGTCATTGAATAGACTTCCAATATTTAACTCGAATAATTTAAAATAAAAACATCCACTTTTCTAAATCCTCATCTTCACCTTCGAAGGTGAGCTACGTTCCAACAGTTCTGATAGTTTAAAATAACTACTTGCAGCTACCCCCAACTGTCCTTCCCTGCACACACCCTCCCAGATAAAATAGATTCCCGCCCACGAATCAAGATCAGTATAGCAAAACTTCCGCATACGTGTTTTTTCTTCTCACATTAACAGACAAACGGTTCAAAGTTCTGGAGGAGTGAATGCTGAAAGCTGCAAATTGCTGTGTTTCTAGCCTCTGGCTACCTATGTTGTCATTGTTGTTGTTTTTATTATTATTTATTGGATGAGTTGTACTACAATGTCATAAAGTACATGCATTCATACATTTATTCATTGGATAAGCAGTTGTCCTATAACAGTAAGTTGTTTCTCTGTGTGTACATGAAGCAGATTGGCAGTGCTAAGACCTTTTTCCTGGCTCTGACTTGTTGTTGACAGGAAATGGTGCAATTCTGTACCTGTCATTAGTTGCACTGGGAGGATGAAGAGGAGCTTGATGTTTTCACAGATTATCTGTCTCAAAACAAATTGTAGAAATATTGTGGTAATTTTAACAAATATGTCAAAAAAAACATTTTCTATAAAAGTTACTGTAGCTTTAACAGCAAAAACATTAGAATTATCATCATCAGTACAGCTTGACTCAAATATACAGGGTTGTTAGGCTATTGACCACAAACTACTCACAAAGATCAATTGTCTGAAATGCAACAAAACTGTGTGTTGTGTGGGTTGAAGATTGCAAGCCAATAAACTAAACTCCTGGCTGGCTCGCCAATAAGTGGAACCCTTTGTGAACTGAGTAGTCCAGGATACCAACTGAATGCATAAGAATCGGCCTGATTTGTCAGAATAGAGTGCACACTATTATGGTAATTTCTCTTTTAGATTTTTCTTTATGCTAAAAATTTATTAGGTAAGGCAATGTTTTTGCAAGCGTCAGTACAGCTTATTTCAGTAGCAGAAATAATCAAATAAGAAAAATAAATCATCTCAATCTAACATATATTTCCCTAACGTTGACACTGAGAACTAAGAAGGGAAACTTTGAGAGAAGGAATATAGAATTTTGAACCCCAGAACCAACCTGATGATGAAGAATTTGTCCCTGCAGGAAGAACCTCACAGTGCTGATCAATGAAGATAAACGCCCCTGCAGGTCTCAGGAGCTTTCACCTTCGCATGGATGCTGAGTTTCCTTAGGCCTTGGGTGTTGGTTGCTGATTTAGAACAGCAGGTACCTCTTCTTTGCCTTTGTCCTTTGTCTTGGCCTTTGGCTTTGGAATCTAAACTCAGATGATGAGTGTAGTCCAATTTGGAGCCATATGTTGCAGGACCCCATACAGAGGACAGTCTTTGGCTTTGTGACCCAGGCTCTTCTTCAGCTGCAGAGTTCTTTGTCTATCCTGATCTTGGCTTGAATCTGTCTGGGGGATCCAATCAAATGTTCCTCTTTTGAATTAGCCTTTTATAGGGTTTTCCCTATAAAAGGGGAAGCCTTTTATAGGAAAAAGAGTGCCAGCCAATGCAACAGAGAAGGCTGGCACTGTTGCCATGTTTGTTTTATTGGCTGTCTGCTTACATAAATGATCTCAGATCCAGCTTTGCCTCTGAGATATTGTTCTGTGTTCTTGTTCCAGGGACTACTCAAAGGTCACCCTCCAAATTAGGCAATATTCTGTCTATCAGAGCTACCTTGTCAGATTTCTCTACCATGGCACGGATAGATAGGTAAGTCTATCTGTTGGTGCTATAAGTCCCAAAATTGCTACCGTCATGTTTACAAACAAACTACAGCGGCTTGTTAAAGTTCAATATATTGGACCATTTGAGTGACTGAAGTGGAAGCTTAGCAGTTATGGTTAGCTTAGGGTTGAACAATTTATATCATGATGAAACCAGAAGAAGATCACTTCCTTCATCTGAATATGATGAAGGAAGTGATCTTCCTGCAGCTTTTTCCCTGATTACTCTCTGTGCATTTAATCCCACTTGTGTCCTATGTTCCTCGTCAGGACCTAATCGTTTGTGTCTCATGTGCTTCCAGTCCTTCGTCAGCAGTCCATTCGTGAACCAGTTTGCTACCAGCGTTGTGCCTATGTTTTTCTTCTCAGCTGTGCTGCCTGGGTTTTGGACGTTTGATGTTTTGTGCCTTACTTCATCATTAAACTATCATCATTTCATCTCATCCTGGTCCACTGCATCCTGCCTCACCACCTCTACACCCACATTTCACGACACCAGCAGCTTAATAAAATCTGGTATAAAATAAATTAAATAAAGCTTACCGTAATCTTCGATTAAATAAAACACATGAAACAAAACTTCCACAGGTAGGACTAATTTATAAGAAACCTGCTGAGTAAGCAGTATGTGACGTAGCATCGATGTGCGTTACCACAAGGTAGGAAGGATTGATGGGTAGCACAGATAAACAGAACACCTCAACACTTTTCTTCTCTCCTCTATCTGCTTTCTGAACAGCACACTCCACTTTCTTGGTTCCTCTTTTGTACTGGTTTATGCATTTCATGATCCACTCTTACATTTGCTCTCCTTTCAGTCCGGTTTTGCCCTTCTATGTGTCTTCAGCATATAAGTGATCTTTGATTGCAGTTTCACATTTTAAATCCTTTCAACTTCATTGTCAAAATCACATCTATAACAGCTTCTGTGATTTAGCATTAAAACATTAATATAATTTTTTTTGCATTGTCTTATTCAATTGTTCAGTGTTTACCCTTTATTTTTTTTAATTTCATGCATGGGAATAAGGAATAGTCTCAACTATGAATTTTTAGGCTGGAAACTTCCTCATTTTTCCAGAACCTGCCGTTCCTGTTTCATTCTCTCTGCCTGACTGATTTCTTATGATTAAGTACAAAAAGAAATAGAAAAGAAGCAAAGCTGGCATGAGATTAGTGACTAGCGTACCTGGATTAGCCACCCACTGGATTGTCACCTTCCATTAGTACAGATAGGCTGACATAAACATTAGATAGCCTAGCCAAGGCTAATGGTAGCCTAACAACCAGCCTGCCTTGGATGTCAATTGTAAATTGTTCTCTTTTCTTTGAATGAATTTTTCCAGGAAAGATGGGAGGCATACTATTGGGAAAATCTCCAAAAGCCAATTCCACTTAATTTTGAATTAACACAAACACATTATTTTGTGTTAATACAACATTCACCATGTGTATTTTATGTATCAACAATAACAACAATTCAGTTTTAGCTTGAAGGCTGTATCCAACAGAAATATAATTTGAGGCTGTGAATGTTGTGACTATGGCCCTTAGCTTTCTTAAAGGAAACTCATCTGTGCTTTTTTATGCAAACACTGTACCAGCTGCATTAAAGGCTAAAAAACCTGACATCATCTTGTAATTTGTGCTCCTTCAACTCAGTGGTTTCCTTCCCTGGTCCTCAGCCTCTCCCCACTCCTACGTGTTTTAGAAGCGTTTCTGTCCCAGCACATCTGATTTAAATGAGTGCATGACCTCCTGCATAAAGTGCTACCGAATCCTATTAATCATCCAGTTACTAAACTCAAGCTTGTAGCAGCAAGGAGATCCCTAAAACATTCAAGATGGAGGCGTGGGGTTGAGCACCAGTGGGCAGCCACTGATATTATTGACGCTCTGCAGGATGAGATTCAGGATTGTTTTCTGCACCTTTAATTCTTTTTAAGTTAAAAACAAACTGGACTACAGCTAAGAACATCTTAAAGCTGGTAAATACAAAAAAATCAGTATGTGTATATGCATCCGCGTTCTCACAGAAGAATATGTACACATGTTAAAGGTTGGTTGTTGTTTTTTTGCACGTCTCAACTACATTGATGATCACTTAATATGATCCAACTTATACATCATTTGGTCAACTTGGTCCAGAAAATTCCAAACAGGAGAGTGAGAGAGACACAGTTCTGCTGCACTGTGTAGAGTTTTTGTGCTTTTTCTCTTTTCCTCGCGTTTTGCTGTTCAGCTTCGTTGTGCTAATATTCACCTTCCCTCAGAAAGTCAGTTTGTTCCCTTCCACATCTGATTGCATTCATGTGACTTTTCTCACATTTTTTCATAAAGTCCATGGTGACAAATGAACTGATTTTTTTAATATTATGTTTATTAGGTATTTTGAAAAGTTTATACAGAAATAAAGAGAGGAAAGAACAATAACAGGACAAAACTTATACAGCACTAATACAGAGAACAAATTTTTAAAAAAACGGAGACATGTTCATAAATTACAGTAATTATTTGAGAAAAGTAACCAATTTATACATGAACTTAAACATATACATCATTCTGATTCACATTACTGGTCTTTTAATATTGAAATTTTGAAGTATTCAAGAATATGTTCCTATCTTTTATTAAAAGCATAGAATTTCCCATTCAAATGGACTGATTTTAATTAGAAATACCTGTGTTCTCATAGTGAATCATTTGTCTTTTAGCAGGGTTGCACAGATCCAGTAATGAGGCCATAAAAAGCCTCTGGGATGAATAAGCTGGTATAACTATTTTGAGGCAATAATGTCACTTTAGACCTTTAAGGATCCACAGATTTGACACCTTGAATAAAATCTGACAAGCCTGCTCCTGTCCAGGATGTTTGGGAGAAATTGGTGAAACTTCTTCCAGTGATCTAAAACCAAAGGTCACCCAAGGTTCTGATGTGTGTTATGCTTCTCATTGCCTATTTATATTTATATTACAGTGAAAGAAAAAATAGAAAGTTTTTGCTTTTTTCAATTCTGACCCCAATAGACACAGTGGATTGACTCAAGAGATGTGTTCCAATAAGTCAGATAATATAAATACCCAACATGTATTTAAGCCATTTTATTAAGGACCATTTAACTTTTTAAAATGGAAAATGTGGGGAAAGTTGAAAAACCATCACTGGACACCATACTAAAAATATTAAAATATTTGTTTTGTGGAAAAGGAAGCCTAACATAACCAAGAGATACAAAACAAATTATGCAATAAGAAAAATATCAGTAAATTTTTTGTTGTGTATATATCATTTTAATATAACACAGACTATAAGAATAACATAATTGTTTCAAAATGCACTCAATAAAAAAGGTTTATACACAGTAAACATTTTATAACAAAACTCATCCAGAGTGCAGAAAAGTACATTTTTTGTAGTAATATTCATTCTTGATGGAGCTTCGTCAGATCAACGACCAGCCTGACTAACAGGACAGATGATCAGAGGAGCAGAGTTTTGACCTCCATTATTAAGATAAGGACTGAAGAACGGGTAGAGTTTCTCCTTGAAGCAGCAGCCAGTAAAGGAGTAAATCAGAGCTGCAGCATCTACATCATAGAAGGAGACCAGACCCTCCTCATAATCCACAAACACCCCGACCTTCTCTGGACCAGGATGGAGATCAAAATGGGTCGAAGTATTTTCCCCTGTTGAGTACTGATCATTATTTCTTAACACTAAGGTCCAGAAACCATTCTTAGTACTCATAGCAAGTATTCCCTTCCTGTCAACAGATTCTCTAACCACTCCTAAATCCCAGTGAGTTTTTCCTTTAACCTGAACCTCAAAGTAAAATCTGCCTGAAGAGAAACTCTGCTGTCCTAAAACAAAAACACAGTGAGAAAATCTCTCTGGATTGTCAGGAAGTTTATTCCAGACATCTCCATGTTTCACCTGTTTTCTATCATCAGACAGGATCAGCTTAGGATGAGCCGAATCAGGATCCAGAGTCACATCCACTGCAAACTGCTGGACCCTTCTCATGTCCAGCATCTTCTCCATCTTCTCTGCCAGCTGAGCCACAGCTCTCTCCACAGTCCCCTCATATGATGGTGGATGAACTCTGACCTCTACCCAGTTCTTGCTTGGTGGATCATTTGTCAAAGAGAGGGAGGAAAAACTTTGGTGGAAATTCAGCTCAGAGCTCCTCTTCTCCAGCTCAGAGATCTCCTGTTCCAGGTCTCTGATGAAGTCTTCAGCCTCTTTCTCTGTAGTTTCCTGTTTGTCTTGGATCTCCTTGAGGAGCTCCTGCAGGCCTCTCTCAGCAGACTCCATCATGGCCGTGAAGACCTGAACGCCTTCTGCTTTCTCTCTGTCTGCAGCATCTTTACTGATCTTCACCAACTCTCTGATCTCCTGGATCTTCAATCGTCTCTCTTGGATTGTCTCCTGAACGTCAGCCTCCGTCTTCCTCATCCAATCTTTTATCAATCGCTGCAGCAGATCATTCCTTTGAATTTTCTCTAAAATCTTGCTGGTCACTTCCATGCATCGTTCCAGTGTATAAGTATGCATCATCACGTCCATAATATTGAGGCTTTTTGTCTTTTTCAGGGATCCCCTCTTGATTGGTGGGAGCCCAGGAATGGTGTCAGGCTGCAACAGGAACCACTCAAATCTTTTTAACTCATCCTCAGTTAATTCATCCAAAGCTTTCAAGACATCCTCTGCTGTCATTTTAGCTCCTAATAAAGACATAAAACACAGTGAAACATAAATTAATTATGACACAACAAAATAATGCTGGCCAAGTATTTGTTGATGCAACAATTTAATGTATTAGCTCTCTGTTTTTATTTCATTTTGAGATTTTCAGTGTATTTGTTCACTACTGGAGCATTTCCCCATAATTAAAAAAAAAACTAAATTATTATGTCCAAAACAAAGAATCAAATCTCCTATTTTTCACATTTTGAAAAGGAGAATATCCCTTCTAAAATGGCTTAGAGTTCAGCTCGACACCAAAATTATGTCCTGTAAAAAAACTGCAAACAATAAATGCTTGAGGACACTTCAACACAATTATTTTTAATTTTGTCTGTCACAAACTCTGTTAATATATACAATTGTCAGAGGTTTTGTTTTTAGCTCTCATATTTCTGTAGTCTCTTGCTTGTATTGTGTCACCAAAGGTGTGTAAAGTTTGTCTTCATTATCAACAGAACAACACAACCTTCACCAAATTCTCACTTCTCTTCTCTTGAGTTATTAAAATGTTTCAGAATTAGCGGTGTGACTGGCTCCCACTCGCTTGCTTCCTGTTTTTGATGTAAATCTTACTGTCATTGATCGTCATGTGTGTCCTTGCACCTCCAGTCAACCTTGTGCTGACAACATACAGAATGGCGTTCTTCAGATTCATAAAACTCACTGGCATTGAGGATTGCACTAAGCTAAGAGCTTTGTGCTTTTTTGAAGACATCTGTGTTTCAGTGAGATTTTTTTTCTTTAATGTTTCCTCTCAACTGCTGCTGTAGACAGATTAAGAAATTAATCTAAATTTGGTCCCCTTTGAAGTAAGATGCTGTTAAAACATGTCATCTGTCTTCAGAAGTAAAACTTGGTTTGATCCTAAACTTGTTCGTCTCCCTAGGTCCATGCTTTTAATTGTGAGGAAGTATGAAGACGTGTTTCGTTACCTGTCTGTTTCTTAGGTGTTGCTGAAGTCTCTTTATCCATGTTCCCTGGAAGAAGGTGTAGAAGTGCCACAAATGTTTGGATCTTTGAAGGTAAAAAGAAAATGTAATATCACTGTAATGTAAGTCAAAAATCTAAAGAAATATATGAAAGCAATCTCATGTTGTTCATAGTACAGGGACCATGAAAAAGAGAATTAATGTAATAATCATAACATTAATCATTTTAAGCTGCAATGCTCCACTTGTGAATTACTTTTACACTCAGACACACACGCGCACACACACGCACACACATATGTTTGTCTCTCTACCTTTGCAGGAACGTTCGATTGAGGTTGATTAATTTCTACAGCCCAACCCTAACCCCAACCCTAACTAAAGCTCAATACACATCCTCGTCCTAAACCTAACTCTAAACCAGTGGTTCTTAACCTGGGTTCTATAGATCCCCAGGAGTTTGATGAGTCGGTCTCAGCGGTGCAGTGGAGCCTCTGGTGCAGAGGTAAAGACACACTTGTGCAAAGTCGTGATGACACGCCCCGCCTGGCCAGCACTTGCTGCAGAGGACCACATGACATTGCTTGGCCAATCAGTGCTGCAGGGAATTTAGTGCGCAGTATTCAACGGCTGTCGTAGTTGTATGTTGTGTGGTTTCTTTCTCAATATTTTAATCCATATTAAACATGTCGAGCAAACAAAGAAAGTGGTGAGACGAATATGTGCAACATGGATTCACATGTTAAGAGTCTAAACCCAAAAACACAATTTCACCTTGTGGGGCCAGATCCTGGTCCCCACAAGGGGCAGTGTCCCCACAACGTATGTGTCAGGGAAATGGTTCTCACAAGGTATTGCAAACACACACACACACGCACACACACACACACACATACTATTTATAACTGAACTGCAGGATTTCAGCTCTAACCTTTTTATAAAGGAAATAAACTTATGGAGCCTTTTATTGTTTCTCTTTTCATCTTTGTTCCACAGAAAATGTGACCTACTGATTTCTTAATTTTGAAATTACTTAAGGAAACATGATTCCAAACTCTGATGAACTGGAGACCAGAATGAGTTGGTTCCCCACTGCAGTCAGTGTTCAGTCTCTGGTTGTCAGGTTCAAAGAACCTGAGCACCCACAGAAAAGAAGAGAGAGACAAATATTTTAGATTTTCCATTCAAGAGCAGAGAACGAGAAAAAAAGACATCTCCATCTCAGTCCCCTAAGCCCGCTCTTCAGCATCCTTTCTTTTATTTTCCTTAGGGCGGTCTCTTTGTTACATAGATGTTAACGGCTGGTTGTGGGAGGGGTAAAACCAGCCGCCAACACACAGTCAAATACAGTAAAGTTTCCTGTCTTTGTGCATTTGACGTCTCAAGCGCAGTTCCCATATCTCTGGGTCATAAACTTTGACCTTTAGCCTTTTGGGTGTTTCCTGTTATCTTGAGTTATAGGTGCGTTGCACCAACAGACTGACATAGGGCAAAGTGCAAAATTCAATTCCTGTTTACTTCCTTCTGTAGCAACAATGCAGGAACTGATCAACTCACAGTCCTTAAAGATGTAAATGGGAATTTATATGGGATATTTATTTACATTTCTAACACTAGTCATATAAGAGTTTTAATGTAGGAGCTTCATCAGGGCTTTGGATCGATTCTCAGGTTCTGCACATCAAGAAACAGCTGAACCTGAACATTGAGCTGCATCCTCCTGTGTTACATTAGGATTTTAAATTAACTAAACTCATTAAACTAAATATCTTATCATCATCTATCACTGGCTGCTTAAAGCAGCTTCTGTTCTGCATTGTTTTATTAAATTATATTAATCCTCTCAGGCTCAAATTACTTGCAAAGACTAGCTAAGTAGCATTTAGCTGTTGCAAATCTGCAACATCTGCCTGGAGAGGGTTAACTCGTAAAGTAAAACCATTATGAGAATCTATAAACAAGCTCAGACATGAATATGAGTTTATTTAGATTCTGCTGCAGCGTCTTTAAATATTACTCATTGTAATTAGTAATGAGGTCAAACTGGCTCCAGTTCTCCTGATCTCCCAGTCCTCCCAGTATCTCCTCCACCACCTCCCTCTGGGACCCTGCAGGTGTTGCGTACCTGTTGGTTCCAGGTGAGTGTGGGTCCTCTGGCGGCTGTTTGATGGTTTCTCCACCTCTGCCTCTGAGGGTGAATGAACACACTGCCTGCTGCCCTGACTCATACATCCAGGACTCAGTGGGAGGTCAGAGGACAGACAGGACGCTTTCTGCTGCGCATCATTGTCTCACTACTGCCATCTGCTGGTGCGTTGAGTCTCTGCACTCCAGGTTATTTTCTCAGTACTTTCAGAACTATGGAGTTAAATTTGTTTCACAATTATTCAATAAAAAAACAAACTTTTTTTTTATTATTGAATAATTGTGAAACAAATTTAACTCCATAAGAATCTCCTTTATCCCTCCAGATGTTCTTGATCAGCATATTTTCTCCAGGTTTTCATTTGGTCAGATTTTAAACTCCTTTTTTTTTTTTTTTTTTACCTGCAGAAGCCATTTCTACCATTTATTTGTTTTTATTTTTATTGATTTTACTTCTCATTTCTGGTTCAGTTAGTTTTAATACATTTTGAGAAAACAGAAAATAGAGTGATTGTGTTGAGCGTTTTAATTCAGTTGGAGGAAAAATATCACAAAGGCAGGACTTGGAAAAACTATCATAACATTTATAATATGTAATAAACTGATCATCGTTGTCTGATGTTTTCACTGGTAGCAGGCTTGAAGTTTCCATCCTGTCTCAGTGATGATGAGGAGGCTGAGCCTTCCTCCTCCTGTCATGGCGGCTGCTGCTGGGATTTAAAGCGACAGGCTCTCATCCCGCCCCGCCTCCCGCAGCGCTGCTACTGTCTCTTTAAGGCCTGACGCCGCTTCCTTCAGCGCCCTGCCGCAGACTCGCCACCAGCCTCGCCTCTCCCTGACAAACAGAACCTGACTGGACCGGGACCGGGCCGGATCGGATCGGACCGGAGCGCCATGACGGAAACCAGCAAGACGCACGTGATCCTGCTGTCCTGCGGCAGCTTCAACCCGATCACCAAGGGACACATCCACATGTTCGGTGAGCATCTGGGCGGGCCGGAACCCTCTGGGCCCGGTCCGACCCATCTGGGCCCGGTCCAGCCCTGAAAATAGCGGAGAATCTGCGCTGGTTCGGATGGTGCTGTCCAGCACGGTGGTGCTGAAATGACGTCACCAACTCAGAACCAGCTGCTGATGCATTCAGCGGTACCGGTTCCGACAGAAAAAGAAGTACGGGTCAGATCCGCGTCGAACCGACCCAAGGCTCGGTTCTGGCGCAGAAAGGAACGCTGCGGGTCCAAACGCGTTACACAACAAACAACCGAACCGGAAGTTCGGGAGAACGAACAGGCCCAACAGAACCAGAACCGTTTCTTGGTGTTTGGGTCGAAATGAAAACATTTCATCTAAACATCAAATTTAAAAAAAAAATCAGAATAAATTTATTGATCATCAGCTGGAAAATATTGATCTGAAATGATCAGGAGGATTTTACATAAATACACATTTATGCAAATTAATGTCATTATTATTATTCATGTGACGTTTTTAAAGTCACAAATTTATAGATGATTTCTATGAATATTTTTCAGTTTTCTGTCTCCACGGAGACAGGAAACAGATAATCAATACACACAAATATCAGGTTATTTGTCATTTTACACATATTTTCCAACCAAGCTGATAAATTTGCATCCTGGTTGGATTTGATCAGATCAGGTGTTTACAGTGTAAGGGGGCGTGGCCTGAAGCTCCACCTCCTTCCAGGTGTGTCTAATTATTAGGTCAGAACCTGGAACTGGGATTCCAGGTTCTGGACCTTTTACTGGTCCAGAACCAGTAAAAGATTTAAATGAATCCAGCAGGAAGGTCAGAGGCTCACCACGACCTCTGACCTTCTTCTCCATCTAAACGCCTTTTAAAACGTCAGAAATGGGAAGAAGCAGGAAACTGAAGTTTAATATGATCTAAATGAAAACATGAAGGATTCAGAAACAGGAAGTTACAAAAAAACCAAACCAGACGATTCAGAAACAAACCAGACGATTCCTCCTGCTTGAACCTGATTAATTCTAGACATCAGTAAAATAACCTGATAACATTTATTACTGTTTGTTTTTATCGAATCAGATCTGCCTTCAAATGACATATTGATCTTATTAACCCAACCTGAATAAAAAAGATCAATAAAAATGATCTGATGGTGATGAATCCAGGATTTAAATAGAACATATCTGAACAACATCTGGAGCTGAATCTGGTTCTGATGTCTGCAGATGTTCAACCAGATGTTTAAATATTGATGAAACATTAGAGATGTTTAAATGTTGTTTCCTTTAAAACCCTTTTTAATCTCTTCCTGCTGATGATCAGACCTCAGATGCAGCAGATCTCACTCTGTTTCCATGGATTCAGTTTTAATTCTGCTTTGATCCACATTTTAATACTGATGTTAATCTGGTAAAAGTTTAAATAAATCTTTTTTTGTTCAGATTCTTGTTTCTGTTTGTTCCTCCAGAAAAAGCCAGAGAATATCTGCACAAAACGGGACGATTCATCGTGATCGGAGGAATCATCTCACCGGTTCACGACTCCTATGGAAAACCAGTAAGAATTTAATCACTTTACCAGATTATAATCTAATCCGTGTTGATGTAGTTCACAAGGTGACCTGGTGGTGGCAGTGTTTCCTGCAGTGAAGCAGCAGAAAAATGGAGCTGCAACTGAAAACAGTTCAAAGTTTTTCATGTTGATGATGAAGGAGCAGAAATTATTTTTGTTATTTTTATTGAAAAATCAAAAAACATCCAAAATCAATTTAGTCTGAGAAACTTTATATTCCTGAGGATTTTTATATCAGAATCTGCTTTAATGATGTCAACGCTTTTTAAATAGTAGTAGTAATAATAATAGTAATAATAATAATAATAATAATAATAATAATAATAATGATAATGTCTCCATGCTGTAATTTAGACTCTAATTTTCTTATAAACTGTAAAACCTGAAACTCATGGATTTTTTCACCTTCATCTAATTTGTTTTCTTCTAAAGGAAATAACGTCAGAAAACTGAAAAGTGTTTTAATGTTTTTGTTTTTCATAACAATATTAACTGAAATCACAGGAAGTTTTTCTTCTGTTCCTCATCATCAGTTTCTACAACAACCACAAACCTGCAGCGTTTATATTTCTATCAATAAAAATATTTCTATCATGTTTCATAAGAAAAGTTTGATTTTTTAAGTTTAGGAACATTTCAGAGAAACACATGCTCTGTTTCCCCCTGGGGTCAGAGGTCATCTGCTCTAGATGAATCCTCTAGTTTTTCCTCTCCTCTGTCGCCATGTGCTTGGATTGTAAAGCTGAATTAATAAACTGATTTTAACTTTAGCATCAAACTTTAATGAGCTGCTTTTGATAACAATAATAACCCGGTTCTGATCCAGTCATTGAAATGGTTTTCTGTAAAATACAAACACTGAGTGATATTTCATATTTACAGTCGGATCATAACTTTGTGATAATTTATTAAATCATCTCCAGTTAAATCAGCCGTCAGGTCCCTGGATGACCGTGTCAGAGTCTGGTCCACATTGCCAGCAATAAGTTGGGCTCGTTCCCGGTGAGGGTTGGACTCCATCATTGCTGCCCTTTGTCACGGATTCTGTTCATCACTTTATGGACAGAATCTGTAGAGCAGCCGAGGCGTTGAGGGGATCCGATTTGCTGGCCTCAGGATCCATCTCTGCTTCTAGCGGATGATGTGGTCCTGTTGGCTCCATCGGGTCGTGACCTGCAGCTCTCGCTGGAGCGGTTCGCAGCCGAGTGAAGCGGCCGGGATGAGGATCGGTGGCTCCAAGTCCGACGCCGTGGTCTCGAGGAAAAGGGTAGAGAGCTTCTCCGGGTCGGGGGATGTCCTGCCCCAAGTGGAGCAGTTCTAGTATCTCGGTATCTTGTTCACTAATGGGGGAAGAAGGGAGCGGGAGATCGACAGGCGGCTTGGAGCAGCGCCTGCAGTGAAGCGGTTCTGGACCGGCCCGTCCTGGTGAACAGAGAACTGAGCCACAAAGAGAAGCTTTAGAGAAGATTTACCGGCCGATCTGCGTTCCTACCCTCATCTCTACTCATGAGCTTTGGGTCACGACCGAAAGAACGAGATCACGGATACAAGCGGCTGAAATGGGTTTCCTCTGTAGGGAGCTGGGCTCCAAGAGAGAGAAGCTCAGACTAGAGCTGCTGCTCCTCCACATGGAGAGGATCAGCAGAGGCTCAGCATCTGCTCAGGATGGAGGCTCCCTGTGATGCGTTCAGGCTCCCTGTGAGGCGTTCAGGCTCCCTGTGAGGCGTTCAGGCTCCCTGTGAGGCGTTCAGGCTCCCTGTGAGGCGTTCAGGCTCCCTGTGAGGCGTTCAGGCTCCCTGTGAGGCGTTCAGGCTCCCTGTGAGGCGTTCAGGCTCCCTGTGAGGCGTTCAGGTCCCACTGGGAGGAGAGAAAGACCAGGACATGTTGGAGGGACGATGTCTCCCTGCTGGCCTGGGAACGCCGTGGGATTTCCCCGGAGGAGCTGGAAGGAGAGGCTGGCAGAGGGAAGCCTGGGCCTCCATTCTTAGGCTGCTGACCCCGCGACCCGACCCGGATAAACGGCAGACAATGGATGGATGGATGGATGGATGGATGGATGGATGGGGGATGGATGGATGGATCTCCAGTTTTCAGATGTTTGATAAAAAGATTAAAGGTGAATTACAGTCAGAACCAGGATGTGGATCGATCCACTCCGACCTGATCTTTATTCAGGACTGTTTCAGTTGCTGCAGAACCGGGTTCCTCTGTGATCAGAACCGGGTCAGAACCGTTGGGAGGTTCTGTTGTGTCTCGTCTCCTCGGTGTGTTTGCAGCTGTGGTTTTTGTCCTACTTTCTTTCTGCCTCCTCAGAAACAACATGAATAATTGATGCAGCAGAAAATCCAGTTTCTGCTCCAACAGGAACATTTTCTTCTCTTTCTTCTGAACGATGAGCAGATTGATCATAAATTATTGATCCATGTTTGATCAGTAGGTGAGAAATCTACAGGAAGCTCCAGGTTTAAAAGATAAATTGGAGAAATGTTCTGTTCCTGGTTCTGACCAGGTCCAGATTGAAACCATCTGGTTCTGCTGAGGTTTCGGTTCCGGTTCTGGTTTCATCTCCTCTCTGAGCTCCAGGTTTTCCTCCGTCCTGCTGCGGGTCTGATGTTGGTTCTGTGTCTGCAGGGTTTGGTGTCGAGCCGCCATCGCCTCACCATGTGCCAGCTGGCCGTCCAGACCTCGGACTGGATCAGGTGATCCTCTAATCACGCTGCGTCGTTGAACCCGGTTTGGTTTCTGTTTGTGCTGAAGAGGAAGGAGTGTAAGTTTGTTCCTCTGAGGCTGTGAGGGGGATGTTGATGTGCGGCTGCTGCTCCTGCAGGGTGGACCCCTGGGAGTGTTACCAGGACACCTGGCAGACCACCTGCAGCGTGTTGGAGCACCACCGCGACCTCATGAAGGTCAGGATGTTTACTGGTCTCTCTTTGATCACATCGAAGATTTTATAACAGAGATAAACTCTTTCAAACTGGCTGATAAATTAATGTTGGTTTTGAGTCAGAATTTCATTTACTGAAGAAGCAAAAGGATTTTTATCTGTTTGTAAAGTGATCAATAATTAGGCCTGATGGATGAGGGGTCACTCGGGGTCAAAGGACCAAAAAAACTTTACCCTGAAATAGATTAAAAACCATAAAAACAAATTGCAAAGAGAAAATTACAAAATTACAAAATTACAAAATTACAGGCCAGAAAAACTGCAGTGACCACAATAAAAAACTTGCTGTGAGGATTTGGTTTTTCTGTATGTTTATTTAGGTTCTGTGTTCAGTTGACTGTTTTCCTTGATTGATCTGATCCAGCTGCGGCTTGTTGCCCTGGTTACCCTCTGTGTGTTTAATCCCACCTGCGTTTGTTCTGCCAGCTACCAGTTTCTCCTTCCTTCTGCTGCCTGGACTTCATATTCTGACATTTTCATTAAAATATCCATCATTCATCCTGCAACCATCCATCATGTCTTCCTCACCACCAGTTACTGTAAATTGTGACACTTACAGGTTACAACAAATGAAAGTCCTCAGAGAAAGACGCCAAATCTGAAGAAAATCGATAAAACAAGTAAAAACTAAAAGATAAACTTTCAATACTGGAAAGAGAACCTTAAACTGCGAGAAAAATAAATCCTAAAAAGAAACAGAAAAAAACCTGCTGAGCAAAATCACAAAGAAAATGAAAGAGAAAAAAATCTGAAGAAACAAAAGGAGGAAAAAGTTTTAGAGAAAATAAAACATAAAAACCGTCTGAGTTTAAAATGAATAACAAAAGAGAAAAATTGTGAAACTCAAAATAAAACCAACAATAATTGGATAAATTAAGCAGAACAGAAACCAGAAGATAAAACCAGTGAAACCAGTTTAAATCTGGGACTGGTTTCATCCACCAGTAGATTCTACATGTCATTGGTTAGATCAGCATCAAACTGAGCTTTATAGATGTTTTAAACATAGAGTTTCATCTGATTCATGTCTGACCCGGAGCAGAGGCAGGAGACCGAGTGTGGCCTAGTCCAAACCTCTAAAGCGTCTCTGTCCCTCAGAGAGTCACCGGCTGCATCCTGTCCAACGTCAACACGCCCTCCACCACTCCTGTGATTGGTCAGCCACAGAACCAGACTCCGCCCATCTACCAGGATCACAACATCATGAACCACAAACCCACCGCCAGTGAGTCCAGCACCACGGTTCAGCCGGCACCAGCAACCCAGCGACAGGATGTTACAGCTGTTATACTGGATGGGGGAGTAGAGGAGCATAGCATAGTATAGAATAGCATCCTAGCATAGCATCCTAGCATAGCATAGAGCAGAGCTGCAGCATAGAGTAGAATAAACTAGAATAGAAGAGAATAGAAATGTTGCTTGTTAATAATTAAGTACTTGTTAGAATATTAAACTCTGATAGTGGAGCCTGATGTTGCTGCTGCTTGATTTTATATCATAATAAATTTATCATTATCATGAAACTGTTGGCATGTTGGTTCTGAAGTGAACCTTTTGTTTCTGTCTAGTCAAAGTTTGGGGGAAGGTCAGTGAGAGTTTGGGTAAAATCTGCTGCGTCCGACCCAACATGGAGCGCTTCACGTTTGTTGGTGAGAAAATCTGATTTTATTTCATGTTTTGCCTAAGAAAAATAATTTCAAATGTTTATCCATAGGGAAAGTGAATTAATTTATCTGGAGGTTTGATGATGTGAAAACATTAATGTTGGAATCAAACCAGGTTCCAGAAACAGATGAAATGCCTGCAGGTCAGAGAGCCACAATCATTATTAAGAGACACTTAATGCCAAACTGACTTTATTCTGTCTGATTAATGAAATGTAGCAGTTTCAACTCGCTGCAGAAACAGGAGGGTTGAAAGGTCAGAGTGAAATCTCTGTTTGTGTTCAGATGAAAACGCCAACCTGGGGACGGCGGTGAGGTACGAGGAGATCGGTGAGTTTTCTCCTGAGCGGATCCTCTGCTTTCCTTCCTGTCTGAACTCCTTCTGGTCTTGTTGGGATCCAGTAAACATGATGCTTACAGAGAAAGCGTGGCGCTGAGCGAGTAAACGCCATGTTTACTGAGGGCGTGTCTGTCTCTTTCCCTGCCTGTCCGTCCTCTGTAGAGTTGCGCATCTTGCTCCTGTGTGGCAGTGATCTCCTGGAGTCCTTCTGCATCCCTGGCCTGTGGAAGGACAGTGATGTAAGCACAATGTAGCCCCACCCACATGCATAAGCCCGCCCACCAACATGTAGCCCCGCCCAGCTACATGTAGCCCCGCCCAGCTACATGTAGCCCCGCCCCTCAGTTAGCCGAGACTCAATAGAAACAAAAACTCTTAGTTTAACCAGACATTCAGGGAAGATGAAGATTACATTTGTTTCCATCCATGTTTTTATGGCCGTGATAAAAACTCCAGATGGAAATTCTGGAATGATCCTTTAAATGTCAGATGAACCTGTCAGATGTTTGTATATCTGAACTCAGGACAGATCCAGCATGTTTCTCTAAATATGTGCATTGCTAGAAATAGTACCCCCTGCTGTTTGAAGTGGGTAATTGCCTTTAAATCCACTTGTTTGTCTATAATATCTGTAAACAGCTTTGAATTTGATGATTTTGTCTGTTGCTGCTGGTTAATTTGTGATGAAGCCTGAATTATTTAGCTGGTTTTCTGAATGGACTGACTAACGGCTCCACCCTGAGGTTCAGATGAGTCCGGCCCGGTTGGACCGTCTGGGCCTGAACCTGGTTCCGTCAGAGGTTCTGGACCCTGATTGCCGTCTCTCTGCTCTCAGATGGAGGTGATTGTTGGTGATTTTGGCATCGTAGTTGTCCCTCGTGACGGCGTCGACACGGAGAGGATCATGAATCATTCCTCCATCCTCCGCAAGTACAAGGTGAGTTTCTACAGTATGGTGCAGCAAGAGGGACAAAATACTGATTGGAGAGAATGAGGCTGATGTTGAATCATGGTAAAAACCGCGACCCCCAGTCGCGGTTTTTGTCCATCACTGGACACTTTGTCCTCATCTCTGAGTTTTGTCTCTTTTCTGCTTTGTCATAAAGTCCAGTGAATGTCTGCTGACATCTAAGATCTTTGTTTCAGGACAACATCGTCGTGGTGAAGGACGCGACCGACCACCCCATGTCCATCGTCAGCTCCACCAAGAGCAGGTGGGCCAAAAGTTAGACTGACGGAACCGATGCTCTTATTGATTTCCTGGTCCAATTACTTTGACTTTCTGTGGAACATATCCAGATTTTCAATCGATCGACCGTCTCTGAAACATCAATTTACGGTCCATAAAAGTCCAAAGTTTCTCTATCACTGAAAAACATGCCACAAAAACTGAACTACACTGTAAAACAGGATTTCCACTGCTGGTTGATATGAAATGTTTAAATCTCTACAGATAAGTTTAAAGGAAAATTATAAAGACTCAAAGGGAGAAGTGAAGGTGACGGTTAATGTTTGGTTCATTTCACTGTTTGTGATCACAGAATCAACCATATAATGGTTCTGGTTAACTGGACCAGAGCTGATTCCTGCGGTAGGTTAGGTCAGGGTTGTTTGCCCCCCTAACTGTTATATTTACCCCCCGATCTCCAGACTGGCCCTGCAGCATGGAGACGGACACGTCGTCGACTACCTGAGTCAGCCTGTCATCGACTACATCCTGCAGAGCCAGCTGTACATCAACGCCTCGGGATAAAGCTGCTGACCCGCCTGCATGAGATCCAGGACCGTTAATATGGAGGCCGAGGTGGGGGGGTGATCCTAACGCTACCATCTATATAAACACACCCCCCCTCACCACCCCGCCACAGAAAACTGAAACCTGTCTGTCTTCTGTGTAAACATTTACTCTTCTTTGAGCTCCAACAGGAGCTTTAGTGTCCCTCTGTCTGTGTCATGTGACTTTACCACGGGGGAAACGGGGCAATGGGGCATGTGGGGGGTGGGGGGTAAGTTATATTTAAAAGTTAGAGATGCATGGCAGACTTCTGGGCATGCTCAGTGTGACTCCCCGTCTGCATCAGGGTTTCTGGTTTCGTGACCTGGTTGGTACAGAAATGAGTAAAATTTAACCAAAACTTTGGTCTCATTGTTACTGAGATGAAGCCACAATTAGCCAATTCAGAAAATACTTAAATAGGATTTTATCATGTACTAAACCCAAAAACATGCAGGTGAAACCACCAGAACCCGAACCTATTGGTTCCTCTGAACCCTCCAATCTGCTGAAACCAGAGATCAGTGCAGTCTGTCATAAGTCAAAGGTCAGATCAGGGACTGATTGGTTGAGAAGTCAACCCATAGATATATAAACTCTGTAATCCTGTAGCTATCACTATGTTGTTAGCATGGCAGCCATATTGGATCTGAGGGTCAGTTGAGGTGAATTTCTGACTTCTGAGGCTGTCGTACTGATTTTTCCAACTTTAAGATGAGAAATCCCATAATCCTAATCCAGACAGAAAGCTTCATCCTTCACATTAAAACAGCTAATCCAGAAATCTGCTGCCAGATGTAAATTGTTTGAAGGATGAAGTTCATGAACTCTGACCTCTCCTAGGACAGTCCACCCTGTGGCTGCAGTAATCTGATGTTTGTCAACACATGGGCGGAGTCTAATCCATAATCTTCTCTTCAAACCGACAGACGCAGCAAAACATTTGGTGAATTTAGTGATTTTCAACCATTTTTAGCAGCAGGAATGCGTCACTTCCTCATCAGATTATTTTAGTGAATCAAGAGTAAATTAATCTGCAGAATCATAATAATCATAAAACATGAGCCGTTCCCACTGGATTGAAAAGAAAGAAGGTTCTGATCAGAATATGATGAGGTTCTGGAGGAAGTCCTGGAAGTTCCTGCAGAACCTTCAGCCACAGAACTGTGAATGTGTTGACCAGCAGGGGGAGCTGCTGAGCCAGGAGGCTTTACGATGAGGAGGAGACAGACTGCAGGTAGTCAGAGAGGATGGTGATGATGATGGATGATGATGTGATGGTGAGTGATGATGATGATGATGATGTGATGGTGATGATGATGATGATGATGGTGATGTGATGTGATGATGATGATGATGTGATGGTGATGATGATGATGATGATGATGATGATGATGATGATGATGATGGTGTTGATGGTGGTGATGATGATGATGATGGTGATTGGAGGTTTTCTCTCGGTTTGCTCCTGTTCTCTGTCTGCATGCTTTTTCTGACCGTTTGGTTTTGGCATGAATGTTTTTCCCTCATTAGATTATTATGGTCTGTTGTGATCGTGTTTGGGAAATAAAATAATTATAAGTATAGATATAAAGAAATCGTAGCTTCAGGTCATCCTCTCCGTCGCCCATTTTTTATTCACTGTAAATGTACCAGTGTGTGTGTGTGTGTGTGTGTGTGCGTGTGCATGCGTGTGTGTGTGTGTGTGTGTGTGTGCGTGTGTGTGCGTGTGCTGTGTGTGTGTGTGTGCTGTGTGTGTGTGTGTGTGTGTGTGTGTGTGTGTGTGTGTGTGTGTGTGTGTGTGTGTGTGTGTGTGTGTGTGTGTGTGTGTGTGTGTCCAGGTTCATGTTGGTCAGTGTCTGTTTGAATTTGCCTGATTTCTGTTTCTGTTTGAACTCCATGTGAGGATTTAAGGAGTTTTTATCAGGATGTAAATTTAGTCAAATGTTTCAGGATGTTTGGAAATGAATCAGAGAATGCACTAAAACATTTTTATTTTAAGCTTTAATATTCAACTGTGGTTACATTTACACCCTCTGCTGGCAAAATAAAGTATTTCTTCTAAGTAATGCGCTTTCATTGGATTTATTTGAAGTTTACATGGAAAAGTCTGAATGAACATTATGAATCCAAAATCCAGAAGTTAGTTTTGTTTGTTTGATTGATTGATTGATTTTTTGCTGTTTAAAATCTATATGTACTAAAACTAAACTATTTTTTTTACTACAAGTCGAGTTTAAGGAATAAATTACTTGGAGAACATTGATAGTAAAACTTACTAAACTTAATTTCTTGAAATTAAAAGTATAAGTTTCAGATAAAAATATGAGCTTTAAAAGTGAAACATTTTAAAGTAGCAAAAATAAATTAACAGAAATTTTAATTTAGAAAAATTAAGCATGAAACGGACTGAAAATTGTGTTTTTCCTCAGGTTCTGCTGGAGAACAGAACCGACATGAAGACGGATCCAAAAGTCAGAAACATAAAAACACGATTAAACAGAAGCATAAAGATTTTAAATTGATTTTATTAGAAATCAATAAGGAAGCTTAAATATTTCTTAAATGTATTTTATAACAAAACTAATAAACATTTTTCATATCAGCAAAAAATCTGAATCTGTACAAGAATAAAAAGATAAAGAAATATGTTTCTGTCACTGATTATCACAGTGCAACAATAATCTGTTAATAATCTATAAATTCATTTCCATCGGCTCCCGCAACCTGCAGACAGTTTGTAAACGTGGAGAAATGAAAATGTTTTCTCTCCTTATTCACATATAAATACTGAAACAAAAAGGTTTAATAAACAATATGAACGTCTGACAGAAACGCCATGACAGTCACCGTTTCCATGGTTACACTCAGCTGGAGACGTTTGGACGAATTCGATTTAAACTTTAAAGTTTCAAACTGTGGATTAAGTTATGAAAGAAATCTTTGTTAAATTATGCAGAATTTATGGAACAAAATTAACATCTGATTGTAAAATAATAATAAAATATAGAAAACCACATCAGCCTGTTTTCCAGGTATTTGTTGTCCTGAATAGGAGGTGGAACAAGTTTGGTTGTTTTTATTTATTTTGTAGAAAAATAATCTGAACACTAAAATGAGCAGAGCGGACCGACCGGGCCGGACCAGAACCGGTTCCTCAGGAGGGTCCGGCTGAAAGCAGGAAGGTTTGATATGAACAGCAGCAGATGGAAACTCCCAGAAGGAAAACCGTTCCAGTGTCTGAAGTGTCTGAAGCATCTGCAGCGTGCGACCTGTGACCCCTGACCTCAGGGCTCCTCGATGGGCGGGGTGTTGTAGCAGCCAGCAGGGATGCTGTTCCGGATGTCCTCCAGGTTGGCGATGTCCCTCAGGATGTCGTCGATGTGCGTGTTGATGGCGGCGAGGCGGCGGCGATACGCCTCCTCCTGGTCCTCCATGTCGTCCAGCCGCGGCCGCAGGCGGCCCTCCACCTCCGCCTCGGCCCGGCCCAGAGCCTCCTCCAGCTGCCGCAGCTGCTCCTCGTCCACAACGTCTCCGGAGTCTGAGGGAGGCAGGAGGAACCGTTCAGCATGGAGGAGCCAGACGGACGGGTTCTACCGGGTTCTACCGGGATCTACCAGGTTCTACTGGGTTCTACTGGGTTCCAACAGGTTCTACTGTAAAACAGCCGAAACACTGAGTTCCTTTAAATCTGGACTAAAAACCAGAAGCTTAGAGCTTCTTTTGAAACAATCAGAAATATTGATCAACAATCTGATGCGTTGCAATGGGATGTAACAGTAGAACCCAGTAGAACCCAGTCAGACTGGCTCATCTGAACCGGACCGGACCAGGAAGGAAGCAGAACGTACTCATGTTGGCCAGCATGTTGCTGACGGATCTCAGCGTTTCCTGAACGGCGTCTTTGCTCTGCTTGGCGTTGGCGAGCGCCGCGGTCGCTCCGGCAGCCGCCTGTAATAAAAACACCCGTTACTCCTTCTGCTCCACCTTCTGCTCCATCGGCTGATGGCTCCTGGTCGCCGTGGTTACCTCCTCTGCTCCAGCAGCCAGCTTCTCCGCCTCCTTCAGCCCGTCCTTCAGCCCCTCGGCCGTCTGCTCCGCTCCGGCCTTCAGGTTCTGGGCCTCCTGGTTCAGTTTGTCGGCTTCGCTCACCAAACCGTCAGCATCCGACAGCGACCCGACCGCGTTCTGACGGACAGAACCAGAACTTCACGTTACAGAAACCCAGAGGAGAAAATGTCTCCCAGGAAAACAAAACTCCTCACATTCTCTGGAAAACTTCAGGCTAACAGCCGAGATCAGAATGATAAAAACATCCTCTGGTGTAAATATTAATAAACTGTAATGTTTGATCCGTTTTGCTGAGCTGTTTGGAGTTGAGGCGTTTGGGCCGACCTGCTGAAACAGACTGAGCTTCAGGTCTTTGTTCCCTAAAACAAAGAATTTCTGTAGTTTAACATATAAAAGATCATCTGTAAAATGTTCCAGTGTCAGAAGTTATGATGGGCCTAGCTTAGCTTTAGCCTAGCATAGCTTTAGCCTAGCTTAGCTTTAGCCTAACTTAGCTTTAGCCTAGCATAGCTTTAGCCTAGCTTAGCTTTAGCCTAGCATAGCTTTAGCATAACTGTTCTAGTGTTAGGCTTATTTTTATGGTCAAGAGTCACAACATTTTATTTGCTGTTACAAAATAATCAAAACTATAAAAAGCATCCAGAGAAAAGCAGTCAGGGTGAATCCTGAACCAGACTGCAGCTCGGCCTGCAGGGGGCGCTCCGCTTCAGTTGATGATGGTGTTGCTTAGGTTTTGAAATGAAATTTCAGTTTTAACAGTTTTATTGGCCTCCATTAAAATCTCACTGCTGTTTTTACCTGGAGGTTTTTCGTCAAGTCGTCCAGAGCGTTGATGTTTTCCATCCCCTCGTCGTGATCGTTGGACGCCGCGTCCAGAACCGACTGGACCTCGCTGTTTTTACGCACAGCTTCCTGGATGGTGCTGTTGATGTTGGGAAGACGCTTGATGGCCTCATCGGCTTCAGCTTTAATGGCGCCGCTCTGCTGGTCGAAATCTGGAGGTGCAGACAGACGAGTGAGGAAAAGACTGACTGGTTCTGACTGGTTCTAACAGGGAGTCAATCAGCTCCCTGGTACCAGATGAAGCCCGGTTCTGGTGAGCTCCACCACCATAACCGCTTTGATGAAACAGATCCCACGGCGCCACCTGCTGGTGCCGGGTGTCCGAACCTTTCAGGGTGTTCAGGGTGTCATTCAGGTCGTTGTGGGTACCGACGCCTTGCAGAACCTTCTCGACTTTGGCTTTGGCGGTGTTGACCCGGTCCAGCAGCTTGTTGAACTCCTGCAGACAAACGTCCAGCTGATCAGAGGTTCTGGTACCGGACCAACTTCTGGTTCCAGTCATTGTAACTGAAGTATCAAGTTCCCTCTGCTGGTTCTGACTGGTCGGTACCTGCTGGGCGGTTTGTCCCTGATCCAGCAGCTCTTCGGCGTCGGTCCGGTCTTCCTCCACAGCGCCCAGCAGATCGTCCACGGCGGACATGTTCTTCTGCGCCGCCTCCTTCAGGGCGTCCAGCCTGGTTGCCATGGCGTCCACAGCATCCTAAGCGTCATCACACAGCTCTGGCTCAGAGACCTTCAGTGGGCGTTAATGCTAATGCTAATGCTAATGCAGCTGCTCCTACCTTCATTGACGCTGGGAGGCTCTTCTCCAGTGTGGAAATGTCTTCCAGCATGCCGTCGGCCATCTTGCTCTCCTGTTTGGCGTCGTCGCTCAGACTTCCTGCTCGCTTCTCCAAACTCTTCACATCTGCTGAGGTTTTATCGTATCTGGATGCCAGCAGGAGAAAATGACACGGTTTTTATCCCAGATCCTCCAAACAGCCAGAAACTCAGATTCTCCTCAGAAAGTCCAGTTTCTCTGATCAGAGCAGAACTTTCCACAAACACTCAGAACATCAGCACTGCAGAAAATTCAGCTTCCACCAAATGTTTAGTGTTCAGTAAGAGCAGCTGACTATAAAATCAAAATGTATAGTCAGTAAACCAACGAAGACAGAATTATATTAGAATTTCTATTCCTTCAAAATGAGTCTAAGAGGAAAGGAGAAAGGAAGGAAGAGCAGATCGATTCCAGATCGATTCCAGATCGGTTTCAGATCGGTTCCAGATCGGTTCCAGATCGATTCCAGATCGATTCCAGATCGGGTTCAGATCGATTCCAGATCGATTCCAGATCGATTCCAGATCGGGTTTCAGATCAGTTCTCTCCATTCTCACATGATCATCTGAATCTGTTGGGATCATAAACATCTTGGCTGCAGCAGAGCAGAAACATTTTGGACTGAAGGTTGAGGTTTTACATGTTCTGTTTGGTTTTGGATCTAAACATCATGAAGTTCAGGATGAGTTCAGAGTCGGATCCACTGTGGATCCACTGAGGATCTTAGGATCTACTCACAGATCCTGCAGATCTCCAATCAGCTCCTTGACTTTGTTCTCATTGGTGATCAGAGTCCGGATCAGATCCGGACTCTGCTTGGAGTCGTTCAGAGCCTGGTTGGCCGTCCGCTCCACAGAGTCGGCCGTCGCCTTTTGTCTGGGAGGCGAAACAGAAGGTCAGAAGGTCAGCAGCGGTGAAGATGATGATGAAGGAGAAGCAGATTCATTAGGTTATTAACGGATTCAGATCTTACTCATCAGCCAGTCCTGTTGCCTGCTGCACCAGAGAGGACAGCAAGCCTGAGGTCACCGGGTCATCACGGGCAGGAAGCTCCTAACAGGAAACAAAGCAAAGCATCAGGAAACAGGAAACAGGAAACAGTTTCACATCAACGATGTTAAAATCTGATCAGGAGAAACTGACGGTCGTCCTGCTCCTGGTCAGCAGGTCTTACCACGGACTGGATTTTGGTTTTCGCCTCCTTCAGGAGGTTTTTCATGGCAGCGATCAGCGTCTCGACCTCCTCCACCTTTGACCTGAAGCTCTGCTGCTGCAGGCTGATGTGTTTGACCGTCACTGAGATGTTCTGGATCTCCTGTTCCTTGGTCAGCTGATGGCTGCTGATGGACGACAGGCGAGTCTGCAGCTTCTTCTCCTGATCTGTTAGAATCAGACGTCAGGAAAAGGTTTATGTTCAGCTGCAGTACCTCGAATCTCCACTAGAGGCCAGTAAAACCAAAACAGCTGAATAAGGTCCAGCTTGGAAATATGAACCTTTTTCCTGTTATCATGTTTTATTCACATGTTTTATAAATTTGGTGCATTTGGGACTTTACTTACAAAAAACAAAAAAAACAAAAAAACTTTTATATATTAATTTTGTTCAAGAAAAAATTTAAAAAATAAATTTAGAAAGAAAAATAAAAACGTTGATTAATCAAATAGATCAAATTTAAAGTCTAAGATTGTTTAGTAATTGTTTTAAAATAATCAATTTGTCTGATGTTTGGATCTGGACGGTTTTTCTATCAGCAGGAGGTTCTGACCCGTCAGCTGCTCGGCGTTGTTCTGCAGGTTCTTCACCAGATCCTCCATCACTCTCAGAGTCGCCTCCATCTCGGCCTGGTTGGTCGGAACCCGACCCGGATCAAACAGCAGCATCTCCAGCTCCTTCAGTTTGAGGGAGTAAAGCTCCATCTGAAGCAGAGAAACAGAAGAAATTCAATCTGCAGCTGAAACACAGAAACCTCTGAAGCATTTAGGCAAAAATCTGGATAGAAATTTAAAATTGAGACAAAAGTTTGACAAATTTGGCTTTGAATGCAGAGGAAAATATTTTAAATGAAATCTGTGGTTACAGAAACTAAAGCATCATCAGACTCTAAAACAGTTTGTTGTTTTCAGGCAAGAAGCCATAAAATATAATCAGGGAGAAGAAAAAAACTGCAGATTTCTGTCCGTTCTTCTGTCCAGCTGTTATAATATTCCACCAAATAAATGATTGAGGGGCTGCACAGTGGCGCAGTGGGTAGCGCTGTTGCCTTGCAGCAAGAAGGTCCTGGGTTCGATTCCCGGCCCGGGGTCTTTCTGCACGGAGTTTGCATGTTCTCCCTGTGCATGCTGGGTTCTCTCCGGGTTCTCCGGCTTCCTCCCACAGTCCAAAAACATGACTGTCAGGTTGATTGGCCTTCCCAAATTCTCCCTAGGTGTGAGTGTGTGTGTCTGGTTGTTTGTCCTGTTTGTCTCTCTGTGTTGCCCGGCGACAGACTGGCGACCTGTCCAGGTGACCCCGCCTCTCGCCCGGAACGCAGCTGGAGAGGAACCAGCAACTCCCGACCCCGTTAGGGAGAAGGGTGACGGAAAATGGATGGATGGATAAATGATTGATTATAACAACAGCTGGATCAGCTCAAAACCTTTCATGTTTCAGGTTGCATATAAAATGTTGCATATTTTAGTTAAAATGCATCATTTTAATTAAAATATTGTTTCTGCAGAAACATTTTCTTCCAGAATCATTAGAACATAAAATGTGACGCGTTTAATTCCAGCCTCAGGCTTTGGTTTAGTTTATTAGTTTATTAACCTGCATTAGTTTGCTAATCTGATTAGTTTATTAATCTGATTAGTTTATTAATCTGATTAGTTTATTAATCTGTGTTGCAGATAAAATCTTTTCTTTATCTTCTTGAAGCAAACGAACTGCAGCTCCACCCAGCAGGGGGCGCTGCAGCTTCAACATGCGCTGCATGAACAGGTACCTTCTTCTTGATGGGGTTGAAGCAGGTGGGGCAGTTGGGCCGGTCACACCTCAGACCCTCGAAGCCGGGTCGGCACCGGCACCGTCCGGTCGGGTCGCACTGTCCGTCCTCTGAGCCCAGAGGGTCACAGCTGCAGGCTGCAGAGGGAAACATGATCAGAGCCGGTTCTGACTGGCCGGTTCTGAATGACTGGTTCTGACTGGCTGGTTCTGATTGGATGGTTCTGATTGGTTCTGACTGGCTGGTTCTGACTGGCTGGTTCTGACTGACTGGTTCTGACTGAATGGACCTGGACTCTGTCCTCACGTTTGCAGGCGGCGGTGGACGGGTTCCGGTAGAACCCGGGCAGGCAGCTCTCACAGAACCGGCCGGTCGTGTTGTTCTGACACCGCAGACATTCCCCGGTGATCCGGTCACAGCTTCCCGCCCTGCTGACGTCGATGTGTCCGTTGCAGCTGCAGGATCTGCAGGGTCGCTGCGCGCCTCGCAGACCCGCAGGGTCTCCATAGAAACCCTCCCGACAGGTGTCGCAGTAAAACCCTGAGGAGACACCGAACCTTTACGTTACTGAGCGGGTTCGGCTGGTTCCCTCGGTGTTGGGTTCCTCCTGGACTCACCAAAGGTTCCGGGCGGACAGCGGAGGCACTGAGGCTCCAGCGCTCCGGCCTCCAGGGAGCAGGACGACCGCTCCGGACAGGGGCAGCGCTCACAGGTCTGCAGCCGCGGGTCTCTGTAGAACCCGTCCGGGCAGCTGCGCTCGCCGGCCGTCTCGTCGGCGGAGTAGCAGTCTCCGGTCTGGGGGTCGCAGCTGCCGCCCTTGCAGCCACATGGTTCGCAGGCACCGAAGGCTCCGGCTGACGGCGCCCGGCGGCGGAACCCAGCCGAGCAGCGCTCACAGGAGTCGCCCTCGTATCCTGGAGGACAGATGCAGGTCTGGACCCAGCCGGCCGCCACGCCGGCCCCACGCCGAGCCGAAACCAGGTTCACGTTGTCAAGGTAACCGCGTCCTGAAGGAAACAGACCAATCAGGGAGCAGACAGAAGACCTGGTTTCATGTGGTTCTCCTGCTACTTTGAATAGACCATTTCTGATGGTCATTACAGGAACAGATGGTCTGTGATAGTCTGTCATGTTTTACAATGAAATCAGGTCAAATTGTAACTTTAGACAAAAGAAACATTAATTAAAGAGTCATCAGCATATAAACAGATCAACATCAAGAGATGAAGGTCAGAACAGATTATTGTTGGACATCAAAATGTTTTAATCCTTTCAAATATCACCAGGATGAACTTCTGGTCAGCAGTTTATGTCTTTTAAACTGCAAAGAGTTTAACAACCTTCACTAATCAACGTGAGTCACCTGGGAAATAAACAAACATCCAACAGGAGCAGAGAACCGACTCACCGTCCGGTCCAAACGTGGCCCGGATCTTTATGGCCGTCAGGTTCTGGAGAAGTTTCTGGAACTCGAATGAGGACAGTTGAGGTTTCCAGCTGCTGCTGGGCTTTTCATCCAGCCTGTCAGGAAACAGAAAACCTGAGAAACAAATTCTGAAGAAAAGCTTCAGGTGAAACAGTTCAGAGTCAACCTGCAGAAAGAGAAAGAGAACCGACTTCATGTGTTCATGTCTTCATGTGTTCATATCTTCATATCTTCATGTCTTCATGTGTTCATGTTCTTCAGATGCGGTCAGTAAAGTTCAAATCTTTATTTGAACTTTAGTTTCCGTGTTTCTGCAGGTTGAACCATCAGGATTCCTGACCTCAGGAATGTTTTTCTTCTCTGGATCGGCGTTAATCCGGAGTTCATGTTGGAGACGTCAGGAAGCTAACGAGGCAATAAACGGATCAGAGTGATGTCATTTCCTGACCTGAAGCTGTAGCTGATCTTCTTCCCACAGGGGACGACGGCCCTCAAGTCCCCCAGCGCCGCGGCCACCGTCAGGCCGCCGCCCTCCAGGACCACGTCGCTGGTGGACGGGTGGCGAACGCCGCGGTCCAAACGCAACGAGAAGGACAGGTTCTGGCCGTAACTCAGCAGCTTGTTCCCCAGGTAAACCTCTGCAGGGCGGGAAACGGCGGGTCAGAGGAGGCAAAGCTGACGGACACGGGGAGGCGGAGCTTGTCTCACCTGGCGCGTACAGGTAAGTGGGCGGGCTCTGTTTGGAGACCACCTCTAGGTCCTGGTATATGGGCGACCAGCGGAACAGAACGTTTTGAGGAGTCGTATACTGGGCTGTCGCCGCCGTCCAGCCTTCTGGACCTGAAACCCAACAGGTTGCTTTAGCTGGAGCAGAACTACCTGAACAGAACCACGAACCACCTGAACAGAACCACCAGCAACCGGGTTCTGTTCCTGTTACCTGAGCTGAAGGTGGAGGAGATGTTGTGGACGGAGAAACCAGGCTGAGCGGAACATCGCTCACTGTGTCCGTAACAGAAACACGGCAGACTCAAACTCCCAGAATCCTCTGTTTCCCGGCGCCTGGAAACAACCAGCAGGAAATTTGAGGTGAAACAGAAACTGAGAGAGAAAAACTGCGACTGAAGCACAAACCGGCAAAACGTCTGGAAACAAAATTTACTAAAACATTTACTCAGATTTCAACGAGTTCTGGCAGCAGATCCTTTTCCTTTCTTTAACCTGTTGCTTATTTTTTTAGGAAGTTCATTTATTATAAGAATCCAAAAACTTCTAATTACACATCAGAAGATTTACAACAAAACAGAGGGAAAAACATTATTAACTAGTTTAAGCTTCGATGCTTTTGGTTTTTCTTTATCATGATTTTGAGTTTTTGAGCATTAAAACAAATTAAAGTTCTGAAAGCAGCTGAATCTGATCTGAAATGTCACAAATAAACAGCTGCTGTCAGATGATGACCTCACCTCCTGCTGCAGCCGTCCGCCCCCACTGGGCCATCGGGGCAAAGGTCACATTTGTCTCCAGAGACGCCTTCCTTACAGCTGCAGCGCCCCCTGCTGTCACACGTGTTGCTAACAGAACCTGCAGAGAGAAAAACCGCTCAGACTTTTTCTGTCTTCATGACGTCATGCGAACAGGTGCATCCTCACCTGCAGGGCTGCAGCCGCAGGGCGTGCAGCTCAGCTGCGCCCCCTGCTGGTAGAATCCGTCCTTGCAGCGCTCGCAGTGTCGACCCTCAGTGTTTCCCTGACAGTTCAGGCAGCGCAGACCCCAGGCGTCCCGCAGGCAGAGCCGCGCCCGGCCGCCGCACTCACAGCGGAGATCAGCTGCAGGACGGAGACGAGAGGAAACTTTAGAAAACATTTGAAACTATCGGAGGAAAGAACTGAAACCTTATCAGAGAAATGAAAACTTCTTTTTGATGATCATGAGGTTCTTCAGTTAAATGGATGCGATTTAGATTGAAACATTTCAGGCCATGAATTGATGCCTTTGGACAAACTTTGCATCTTTTTCTTCTACAGGAAGTAAATTTGCTGTTTTTCCCACAGAGGTTTGGTCTCCTAAACGCATCATTCTGTCCGATAAAACTCACCTGCTGCTTCATCTGTTTCAGTTTCTGCACAACAACCAACATTTCTGCTTCTCTAATCACTGAATAGTTTTAGGACCTGAACCCGAACCCTGCCCGAACCCTAACCTTTCCCGAACCCTAACCCTGCCCGAACCCTAACCTTTCCCGAACCCTAACCCTACCCGAACCCTAACCTACCCCGAGGTTCATTTTGTTACCCAATTAAAACATATATTTAGTATTTAGCCTTCATTTCTGTCGTTTTCTCCATCAAACTGAGTTAAAAATGTTAAATTAGTTTCTACTTGTGCTGCAGCTTCACAGTGACTTTCTCTGCCTTCAGCTCTTTTTCTTCCCTGAACTGGAAACCAGTGACACCAACATGGTTGCTGACAGAGAAAATCCTCTGAGCTGAAAACACAGAACTGGATGTGCAGATAAATCCCTGTGGCTGCCTGGGCTGGAAACGCTCAGAGTTCACTGATCTCCTCACAGTAACAGCGTTCAGCAGCAAACCGCAGCAGACGCAGGATTTTCACCTGCAGAAACATTTTTCCTCAGATCTGCAGCAGATTGGACTGACAACATGAAGCTTCACGAGTTCAGGAGAAAAAAACAAATAAAATCTTTCAAAAAGCTTCAGGAACGAAAATAAAAATCAGGCGACAACCAGAGAAATGAATGAAACATTTACAGTTTTCAGCAGGAAAGAAATGAAACTGGAAATTATGATCAGAAATTTAAAAAATGATATTTCAAATTACGACCAATTTCAGATGATTGATGGAAGATCTTCAGCTATAATCTGTTCTAATCTGAAAAATAAATATTTAACTGATGAAAATGTTCTGATAAATCAGGATTATAAAACCAGCAGGTTGACCTCTGACCCCTTTACATCATGTTTCTCTTTAAAGAAATAAATGTTTATTTTAATTCACCATCCAGAATCGACTACAACCTAAACGATTAAATGCATTATTATCAATAAAACCCATTTAATATTGATTTATTGCGAATGGGAACCAGCAGGTTGATGAACTGGACCTTTAATCTGGATTCCTGAGAACTTTTCATCCAAACTCTCCACTTCTGGGTCCAAATTTAAATATGTTTTTACTTTTTATTCACAGAATAAACAGAAAGTGTCATTCATTTTGCTGGTTCTGATAAATGAATGAGGTTCTGATGAATGAATGAGGTTCTGATAAATGAATGAGGTTCTGATAAATGAATGAGGTTCTGACTCAGAGGCGTCAGGTTAAGGTGTGTCTGTCTGAGGTCAGTCTGTGACTCAGCTGACCCAACGGATCAGAACCGGCGCCTGACGGTTCTGATCAGGCGACGTCAGGATTCCTGAACTCAGGAATGTCTTTCAGTCGAGACTCTTCCAGAGTCCAGACGAGACGGGCTGAGAGAATTTATCACCGACTGTTTCTGATTCACCTGCTGAGGGAAAAACGGAGCCGCAGGAAGAACCGCAACGTGGCAACACAGCAACGTGGCAACACAGCAACGGAGCAACACATTAACGGAGCAACACAGCAACAGAGCAACGCAGCAACGACAGCAATGCAGCAACCGGGCAGCCATTTCTGCAGCCACAATTTGATTAGATTCAGAGAAAAAAATCTTCCAGCTGCTGAATATTTTTCATCTCCGTCTTTGCTGCAGATGAAACTTTAATTTTCCAGATTTTTATTCCGATGTTTTGCTCCTGATGTTAAAGGAAAGTTTTCAGTTTTCTCTCTTTTCCTTTCAGGAACAAACAGAGGAAATCAGCCGGGTGAGAAACCTGGACCAGGAATCTGTTTCCTGGGAAATAAAAACAGATCCAGGTTTTATTACGTTTTCCATGAATTCATTTATCGGTTTTTCCCTCTGAAATGTTTCATTCTGATGTCAGATTAAATATTTTCCCTCATCAGGTTTTAATCCCGGATTATTCTCTGATGTTTCTTCAGATAAACTCAGAATCTCCACTGGAGTGGCCTAGTCCAAGTCTTGACTTGGATGTGATCGATTATTAGGAGGGAGCTAAAGATTAGGGTGATGGCAAAGAGCCTCAATCATCAAGTCCCAGCAGAAACAGGAGATTTTTATTGTTACTGAGGAGAAAATAAATGATTATTAATTTGTTTCAAAGGTCAATAAAACCGATCAATTATCTATAAACTGATCTTGTTTTATGATCTTTAGCAGATTTTATGTCCAATCAGAAATTCAGTTTATGTCATTAAAATGAGAAAAGCTGCTCGGTTTAACCAGTTTTTAATCATATAGACTTTAGAATTATTAAAACCAAAATATGGATAATTCTGGACCCGGATGTACCAGCTGGTTCCAAACCAGCTGGTACATCTGGACTCTGGTTCTGCCAGCTGAAGCTCAAGAAGAACCCAGTTAGATTGGGTCGGAGCAGAAGCTCAGAACCTGGATCGGGTCGGAGCAGAACCTCAGCTCTCCTCTGAGGTTCTGTTTGTTTTTCCAGTCGTGTGTCGACAGATCCTTCTGGATTTTTCTGTGCTGCGTCTTCAGACTCTGTGTCCCGAGGCGAAGGCGGGGCAGACGGCCTCACCCTGCGTGTCTGTTTGCCCCCCGCTCAGCTCTGCCCCCCGCTGGGCGTCTCCCTCCTGCAGCAGAGCGGCGGGATCTGAGGACAGGATCCTGCTGGATCTGCTGGATCTGCTGCAGCTCCTCCTCTCATTTCTTCCCTTCGTCTCATTTTCAGTAGAACAGAAATGTTCTGTTCAGCTGGTTCTGTTTGTTCTGGTTCTGTTCAGACGTGTTCTGACTGAGTCGGTCTGGACCTGCTTCACGTCTGAACAGGAAGTTTTACTCTGATGTTTTTACAGAAACATTCAACCATCTGGCATAACATTATGACCGTCCGGACCTCTGGGTTCTGGTTCTGCCCTCTGATCTGACGCAGAACCAGAGAAGAACCAAACATCGTCCAGCAGTTCATTTATTTAAAACGTTGATTCAAGCAGAAGAAACTGCAGAGAAATGATGAAGCAGGAACCGGGCCTCAGGAACCGGACCTCAGGAACCGGGCCTCAGGAACCGGACCTCAGGAACCGGACCTCAGGAACCGGGCCACAGGAACCGGGCCTCAGGAACTGGGCCTCAGGAACCGGACTGCGCCCTACCTGGCAGGTGGTCATAATATTACGCCTGATTCAGATGTGTCCATGTTGACCTGAAATCCATTCAGAACCAGAACCTCCCCTTCATCATGATGACATGGAGCCCAAAAGGGAACCGGAACCGGTTCTAAACCCAAACAAAGGTCCAAACATGAGAACCGGGTCCTGGTTCTGTCAAATAAAATCATCTTCTAGGATCAGAACTCGTCTGGATCCACGAATCCATCCGATCCGATTGGTTCTGGTGCTTCACTTCAGCACCAGAACCACAGACTGTTCTCTGGTCCAGGAGCCAAAACCCAACAGGCAGGAGGTTCCTTCTGGTTCTGGTTCTGGTTCTGGATCACTGAACCAAACTGATACTGACACCGGACGGAACCAGACTGAACAGAACCAGACAGTCGGGTCTGGTTCCCGGTTCACTGAGAGGAAACGATGATAAGCAGAAAGTTTCTGATGCTTCAGCGAAAAAGAAGCATCAGAACAAAGTCCAGTTACTCACAGTAGGAGGTGTAGGTGGTCCGGACCGAGCCCAGCGCGACCAGAACCACGCAGAGCGAAACCCAGCAGCTCTCCATGTCGTTGGATCCAGAATCAGCTGAGCAGAATGTTCTGGTTCCTGAGCGAGCGCCGGGTTTTAACCGCTCTGCTGTCCTGCAGCAGGTCTGAGCACGCTGCGCATTCTGCCGCCGCTGAGTCACCGACTGATTCACTGACAGTCAGAGGAAATGACGGGCGAGGGGCTGAGGGACGGACAGGAGGACAGACAGGAGGACAGAGGGGCTCCTGGCTGAGGGACAGACTGAGGGACGTCTCAGAGAGCTGGACAATAACGTCTCTGTCAGACAGATGAAGATGTAAACATGCAGATCTGGTTGGATCTGCAGAACAATCAGATCCAACCAGCAGAATCCGGAATAAAATCATCTCATCATTTCTGCCCAATCTGACTGTTAGTCCACGTTCTGCAGGATCTGTGAAGGTAAAATGTCTGCAAGAAATCGGGCCAAACTGACATAAAATCACAAAATATGAGAGAAACAAATGAAACATGTCAAACATTGGAAGTAAAGAGAATCAGAAATAAAAGAGTGCCAGAATTTTCAATAAAAAATCCTGGTTCTGACCCGGTTCCGACCCATTCAGGTCCTGTTCTGACAGTATTTTCCCCACAGAAATTAAAAACAATCTTAACCTGTTTGATTTGGTCGAAGCTGTAATTTTTCCTCCCTGCAGCTCAACGTGTTTTTATCTGTAAATGTTTCCTGAGGCGACGAAGGCAGGGAGACGCCCTGAACCTCACACACACACACACACACACACACACACACACACAGAGACACACACACACAGAGACACACACACACACACACACACACACACACACACACACACACACACAACAACACACACACACACACAGAGACACACACACACACACACACACACACACAGAGACACACGCAGACACACCCGATTTGTTCCCGTTGCCGTGCCAACGCCACACCTGAGCACACTCACACCTTATCATCTGCTGACTGGTTCTCTCAGTCATAATGGAGTTACTGGTTCTGCTCTTTGGACTTTAGTCACGTTCCGACCAGAACCTTTCTCCCAGTTTGGTGTCAGCAGCAGAGGATCATGATGGTTTTATCTGCTGGGTTTGGAAACATACCTAAACATGTTGAAAAATATGTTTTAATTCACATTCATTTGCATTTTATTGCATGAAATCTGAATGTGATACAACAGAAGATCATATTTGGTGCAGAAATGATTTTCTCCAGTAATACAGGCCAAATGTTTCCTGTGGTTCTGGATCAGGCAGCAGGGATTCTGGTCCAAATAGATCTAATCCAGATCTTTCAGGTACCAAACGTTAAGGGGACCAGGGCCGACCTCTGACCTCATTTTGACCCTGTGTGTGGCAGGATGGCCTTCAGATGCTCACGGTCAGTTCAGTCAGGAGGTTGGGGGAACCTGACATGGGAACATTGGGAGAAATCCCAGTTCCAGTCTGGCCTCAGTTCCCAGTAGGAATGGCCCAAACAGCCCAGCCTGATGCCTGGACGGAGCAGAACAAGGGGATATTTTGTAGCCAGACCCGGCAACTTCCCACAAGCCGCAGCAGGAAGTGGACGTCGCAGCAGGAAGTGGACCGTCGCAGCAGGAAGTGGACCGCCGCAGCAGGAAGTGGACCGCCGCAGCAGGAAGTGGACCTCCAGGGATGTTGCGACAGGACCGGGGACTCAAACTCAGTGTTCCCCTCTGGGTGCTCACAGCTTCCTGTGGGTCTTTTGCCTCTTGCTGCTTTCAGTAACTGCTGGTTCAGTTACAGCCTGCAGGTTCTGTGGTCCATCAGCAGCCATCTTGATTGGTGATTACAACACTGCAAAACTGTAACTGATTTTTTCTGTTGTTGTTGTAAAGTGCCTGGAGACTTTTGTTGTTAATTGGTGTGATGTGTTTGTGTGTCACTGTTGTGAATGAATGATGTGTTTTACATCTGATTGGCTGGAAGGGGTTTAAATGGAGTAGCTCCTCCCAGCAGGAGGCGAGGGAGTCGAGAGCAGCATGTGATTGATTCTTGGTCCTGCTTCTTCCTCCTTAGATTTCATCTTTTGCACATGCAGGCCAGGTTTGGTCTGGGAGTCTTTGGCTGTGTCGGTTCCTCTGGTTTTGGTTCTGGAGTGAGATTCTGAAACGTGGGACCACCAGAGCATCCCGAGTGCTACAGTCAACTGCTGGCTATTTTTAGAAAAATATGAAAGATATTTGAAGTTAGACGGGGAGGAGGTTTAAATAGACTTGTTAAAGTGAAACCTTGTCAGCAACTGAGTCCCATAGAGGTGAGTACGACTCCTGATATTTACTGATTCAGCAGCTGCATCAGCACAGCGAAGATTCATTATTCAAGAGTGACTGAAACATAAAGTATATTTTGATTATTAATTTGCTATTTATGAAATGATCCATTCTCTATACCCACCTATCCATTCAGAGCAGAATGGGGTTAGCAGGTTGAATGAGTAAATGGTGTCACTGGACACAGACCAGTTAAACCAGTCATGTTTTGACCAGTGAGAGGAAACTGGAGGAACTCAGACATGGAGGGAGAACATGGAAACTCCATGTGGAAAGACTCCAGGCTGGATTTTGAACCCACAACCTTTTTGTTGCCAGGCGACAGAGGTGCCAACAAGGGAGTCTGTAACACTGCTCTGCTGAACGGTGGACATTTTATCTTGTAGGAGAGAAAATTCATGCCAGAAATGTTTACTATTAATGTCGTTTGTATCATTTTACATATGCATCCAACTCACCAACTTTCCAAATGATCCCAGTTATCAGAGTATCAAGGTCAGGTAATTATTACAGAAAAACGTTTCTGTCTCAGGAAAACCAGCAGAGTGCATGAAGTTATTGACGTGCAGCATTTATGAAGGATGGACAAGCCCAGCTGCTGTAACCCTAACCCTACAGGAATCCTTTATACTGAGCATGAATGTGGTGACAGTGGGAAGGAAAAACTCCCCTTAGCAGCAAGAAACAGAAGGACTGATAGATCTGTACTTTCTTTGTTAATGAAACACTGAAAGTCAGAAAATTAAGCGCAGAAAGGGGGAATTAATGCTCCTGCTGGCAGCTCAGCTGTGAATTTTGCCTTTTCCTCCTCCAGCCAATCAGAACACAGATCAGATTTTATGGGGAGAAAAAACTGAGAAAACAAAAAGTTAACCATTGAAATACCATGTGGCCAGTGTGTCTTTAGCCTGTTGCAGCATAACTAGAGAAAAGCTGTGATTATCTGACGCCTTGGAATGAGGCGGAGCCGGAAGAACCGACTTTCCAGACTGCATTCTTCCACCTGCTGGATCTGTGCAATCTACAGGATCTTTGAGAAAAGTTTCTGTTTAAATCAGTTTAGTGTCACCGTGTGAGAAGGAAGGACAGATGAAACCATGTTTTCTCAAACACACGTCCAGAATAACCAGTTCGTCTTCTCAGAGTCAGACCAGTGGGCCGACAGAGAGCGCTGACACGAAAACAAGGTCATTTAACAAGTTAGTAACATTTAGCATATTTCAAAAATATTATCTGTTACTGCAGATAAAGGACAAAAAATCTTGAATAAAATGGGAACACAGAGCCAATGACATTCTGCAGTAAAAGTTGTGTTCACTCTGTGAAAGCTGCTGTCCAGTCTTACTTTCTTGTTTCACAAACAGATTCATTTTCACTGTCTTGTCTGACTTTATCAGGAGCAAAGACGACAGCAGAGGACGTCTTGAACGCTTTGGAAGAATTAGGTCAGGAAGAGTTTGAGAAACTCAAGTGGTTCCTGCAGCAGCCTGAGATTCTTCCTGAACTCCCAGCAATCAAGAAAAAACACCTGGAAAGAGCAAATATTCTTGAAGTTGTGGACTTGATGGTGCAGACCTACACACTTCAACGATGCATGAAGGTGACCGACAAGATTTTAGAAAAAATAAACAGGAATGACCTGCGGACCAGATTGCCTTCAGAAAGCAGGATGAATCAGCCTGTAGGAACTCCACGTCTGAAGAAACACCAGCTGATGGAGCCATGGAGAACCTGGAGGACAGGATGTGTCTGCAGCACGATAAACCTCTGGAGCTGTTCTGCAGGACCGACCAGACATGCGTCTGCTCACTCTGCTCTGTTTCAGACCACAAGAACCACCAGCTGGTTCCTCTGAGAGAAGAGTCTGAAGGAAAGAAGGCAAAGCTGAGGAAGACGGAGGCCGAAGTTCAGGAGACGATCCAGGAGAGACGACTGAGGAGCTCCTCAAGGAGATCCAACACAAACAGGAAGCTGCAGAGAAACAGGCTGAAGGCTTCATCAGAGACCTGGAACAGGAGATCTCTGAGCTGGAGAAGAGGAGCTCTGAGCTGAAGCAGCTCTCACAGGATGAAGATCACCTCCACCTCCTCCAGAGCTGCTCCTCCCTGAAAGCTGCTCCACCCACCAGGACCTGGACAGAGGTCAGAGTTCATCCCCCGAGATATGAGGGGACTGTGGTGAGAGCTGTGGCTCTGGTTGAGGAAGACTTCAGGCATCAGATTAGCAAGTTGCTAGCAGAAGAGCTGAAGAGGGTCCAGCAGTTTGCAGTGGATGTGACTCTGGATCCTGATTCGGCTCATCCTAACCTCATCCTGTCTGATGATGGGAAACAGGTGAAACATGGAGATGTGAAGAAGAATCTTCCAGACAATCCAGAGAGATTTTCTCACTGTGTTTCTGTTTTAGGGCAGCAGAGTTTCTCTTCAGGCAGATTTTACTTTGAGGTTCAGGTTACAGGAAAGACTAACTGGGCTTTAGGAGTGGTTAGAGGATCTGTTGACAGGAAGGGAACCATCAACCTCAGTCCTCAGAAAGGTTTCTGGACTTTTTGGTTGAGAAATGGATATGAGTACAGAGTCGGTGCTGGACCTTCAGTCCGTCTCCGTCTCCATCCTGGTCCTCAGAAGGTCGGGGTGTTTGTGGATTATGAGGAGGGTCTGGTCTCCTTCTATGATGTAGATGCTGTAGATGTGATTTACTCCTTTACTGGCTGCTGCTTCGCTCACAAACTCTACCCGTACTTTTGTCCTTATCTTAATCAGAGATTGAATAACTCCGCTCCTCTGATCATCTGTCCTGCTACTCAGGATGACTGTTGATGTGTTGAAGCTTCATGGAGAATCTGAGTTTCTGCAGGTGAAGTAAAGTGATCACAACAGCCATAAACAACATAAATATCCTGGGTTTAGGACCAGAACCAATCATGTTACAGTTGGTTGAATCGTTGGATAGAAGTGAAATATATGACTCATCTGGAAACTATTGATTTTACTGTTGGTGATTTTCTCTAGATTATGTTTGTGTTTCAATATATTTGGTGATTTTATTGAAACCTTGTCCCCTAACTGATGTTTTTGATCCTCAGATTAATTCTTTGCTTTACTCTAAAGAAACTGGAATAACTAATAATAGTATCAGGGCAGAGACATGGTTGGCTGGTAATTAATAAATATAACAAAACTCATTGGTCTGTTTTGCTTTATTTTTATATTGAAGGAAGCTTAGAGTAAAGCTGCATCATGGTCTGGAAGACTGACAGAGTGGATGTGGAAATGACCTTTTCATATCAATAATATTCCAGAAAATCCGTTTTTATGAAAGATTTCTTTCTTGAAAGCTGGTCCAACTTGTTTTTTACCCGTAGTGACAGGAACAAGAACAAGAGTTATTTTCTAACCAGAACATTTAATTGTTCACAAGAACCCAAGTGCAGAACTCCTGAATGGTTATCAAAGGTTCCTCCCTCTGAAAATGGGTCAAGTCCAGATTATATATCTGAAGAACAAACTGCAGGAAAGTCCAGACCTGAACGTCAAGAACTGAAGGATGTCACTTTATTCATTGCTATAAACTTTATTGAGCCTTTAGTAATTCCTCGACCTGAGCATTCACGTATAGGCATGAAGAGGAAAACTTTAACAGAAATAAACCTGCATCAGAACCAGAACCAGAACCAGAGTGAATGACCAACTGGTCACTGTGGTATGTGTGGCTCCCAGAGTCCAGACACCTGGACAATCCAATCTCTCACCCTCATGAAAACTCAGTGTGACCTCCATTGGACCCCCACCTGGTGACCCCCACCTGGTGACCCCCACCTGGTGACCCCCACCTGGTGACCCCCACCTGGTGACCCCCACCTGGTGACCCCCACCTGGTGACCCCCACCTGGTGACCCCCACCTCCACGTCTTCTGACCTTCACCCTGTTGACTGTCAGCAGGTCCAGAAACCGCCTGATAAAACCATCATTCAACGTATGTCTGCTAGTGAGTTTAAAAAAAACAACTTGATTGTTACTTTGTCACAAACTACAACTGATGAGAATTTATTGAGGTCTAAACGATTAGCTTCAATGATTAGCCTCAACGATTAGCCTCAACGATTAGCCTCAATGATTAGCCTCAACGATTAGCCTCAATGATTAGCCTCAACGATTAGCCTCAATGATTAGCCTCAACGATTAGCCTCCATCACCGTGTCTGGAATGATGGTAACTTTTAAGACTGGGTTCAGTTACTATGGAGATCGCAGAGTGACCTCTGGTTACATTCTGACCCTCAAGCAAATGACAGGTCAGGTGACGGTTTTCAGTTTTTAATTAGATAGGGTATGTGTGGTTCAGTCTCACAGAAACCATATGAACCACATCCACACTATTTTACATCCAAAACAAAACTTTTCTCACAAAAGCACCAAGAAATAAACCTGCATCAAGGCTAAGAAACTGCATCACAGTCCTGCCTGTGGAGCTGCCATCAAAAACTTGCAACTCCAAGTTCACAGCATGTAGTTTACTGTCCATCTGGCTCCGATATGCAGGTAGTGGGATAAGATGGTTCACTGCAACAATCTCATCCCTCCATCCGTTCCTGGGAATTACTCTCCTGATGGGATTCATTTACACAATTACAAATTACACTTTTAATACTGAAACAGAATTCATGTTTGTTATTGTGAAAGACCAAAATAAATAAATACAATAAATTCTATAGAGCTGCACAGTGGGGCAGTTGGTAACCCAGGTCCTGGGTTCAATTCCCGGCCCGGGGTTTGCATGTTCTCCCTGTGCATGCTGGGTTCTCTCCGGGTTCTCCGGCTTCCTCCCACAGTCCAAAAACATGACTGTCAGGTTTATTGGTCTTTCCAAATTCTCTGTCTGTCTGTCTGTCTGTCTGTCTGTGTGTGTGTGTGTGTGTGTGTGTGTGTGTGTGTCTGTGTGTGTGTGTAGGTGTGTGTCTGTGTGTGTGTGTGTGTGTGTGTGTGTAGGTGTGTGTCTGTGTGTCTGTGTGTGTGTCTGTCTGTGTGTGTGTGTCTCTATGGTTGTCCTGTCTGTCTCAGACTGGTGACCTGTCCAGGTGACCCGCCTCTCGGCCGGAACGCAGCAGGAGAGGCAGCAGCTCCTCCTGACCCCGTGAGGGAGAAAGGTGAACAGGAAACGGATGGATGAATGAATTCTATATAAAACCTCCGGACCAGATGGTGGCGGTAGAGATTTATTACCAGCCGGCAGGATTCGAGAAAAATCAACGTTTTCTTATTTTTCTGCCAGTTTGTGGGATTCCAGAGAGAAATTCCTCATTTCTGACTTTATTGTGAGTAAAGAAAATTATGTTTATGGTGCTTTATTTGTTATCAACCCCGTTTTGTGTCTCTGTGAGGGGAAATAAGCGTCTCCGAGACTAAATTGCTGTTAGCACACGGCTAATATTAGCTTAGCATGTAGCTCTCTGATTACTTGTGCTAGCAGTTAAATGTGATGTTTCTATAATGTTGTGATTAAAATGAACCCGGAAGCAGCTCCCGGGCCTGACAGTGTTTGTAATGAGCGCGTAATGTGTCCAGGTTACAACTAAAAGCGGTAAAATGCTAACAGTAGCTGGACTTTCATCCCGGTTCCGACCTGCTTGGATCCAGATTTGAAGTATTAAAACAATTTCTATAAATGATCTGAGAAGTGAATCAGGTTTTCCGATGCAGTGAAATATAACAGCTGGTCTTATTGATCATCCCGTCACCAGATTTAGACAGAAATCTGATCATATTTTCCACAAACTGAATCATCTCAAGTCATCTGGACCAGTTCTGGTTCTGGCTAAATAAAACTTCATTTATATTGGATGTTTCCAGTATTCTCTATATTTTTTCTTTGTACATTTTAGTTCCTCCACATCAGTTCACCAGAAACTACAGAGTCCATCAGTCTGTAGTTTCTGCAGGTTTGTTTTAACCCTGATGCTTAAAGCTGAACCTCAGTAGAAAATATTGTCACTGAATTATGTGGTTTTGGTTTTTACCTGATTAAATTAAGCTAACCTGTCTGAAGGACTGATCCTACCAAAATAAATCGTCAATAAATACAGAAATGAATATAGGGTTTGTTATTTTATTTGACAAATGTTGCATCCAAAAATTAAAACGTTTCCACTTAGTTGACAAAGTGAGACATAAATGATCATTTTCAAGAGTATAAATGTAACTTCATCATATTTCATTTCTAATTTGATTGTTTTATTAATAAGTTTCCATTGTTATTGCACTATTATTTTCTCTTTTTTTCATGTTTGCCATTCATTTAGCACATTTTTATGTACTGTGAATGTTTATATGTCATAATACTTTTTTTGGGTGCAGTATTTGACACATTTACTTATTTATTGATCATTTTGGCAGGACCAGTCCTCCATACATTTGGACCAGAACTCAGTGGACAAACCCTGAACCTGAGTGAAAATATTTTCTGCCACTTTGATTAAAATGGTTTGTGTAACTTTGAGGTTGGATCAGAGGAGGACCGTCTCCTTCCTGGCGTTCCATCATGGCGGACATCAAGAACTTCCTGTACGCCTGGTGCGGGAAGAAGAAGCTAACTCCCAGCTACGACATCCGAGCTGCAGGAAACAAGAACAGGCAGAAGTTCATGTGTGAAGTGAGTCCTCCGTCGCCGTTCTGCAGCAGCTCCACACATCAGTTCTAACCCGAGTCTCTGCTGCAGGTCCGAGTCGACGGCTTCAACTACATCGGGATGGGCAACTCCACCAACAAGAAGGACGCTCAGACCAACGCTGCCCGGGACTTCGTTAACTACCTGGTCCGGGTCGGCGAGATAAACGCAGCCGAGGTCCCGGCCATAGGGGTCAGAGTAATTAATCATTTATTAACTTTGTTTATTAGGGTTTTAACAAATCGTCCAGTTATGACTCTCATCATTTTCTCCATGTAGAAAAAACTGCACAACTTTCTTTATAATGAAATAGACGAGCAGTCGCATCACAGGGACAGAAGAAAAGGAAATGAGATAAAAAATAAACCTTTTTCAATAAAATATGTCGCTATTGCCATTTCCATTGAGTTAGACTGTATATACGTGAAAAGAGGACAAAGTTCATGCTTTGTGTTCAAGTCTTACCTGAAGACAGTCTGTCCATCTAGCAGGTCCAGGACGCCGGACCGGCTCACAGTAACACATTTTGCAGGACAATAAATGGTCTAGAAGTTATTGTGATAAATGACAACATTGTTGTTTTGAGACCATTTTAACAAATATAGTGGTATAATAATGCAAGAACACATTCTCAAAGATGAATATCCAGAATAAATTAATAACAAATGAATCAGGAAGTCTCTGCAAACAACATTGTCCTTCAAAAAACTGTAGTTGATACCAGAATGAAAACTTTTATCATCCAGTGTTTGGTAGGAAGAGAGGAAAGTCATGGCAGTGGAAAATTATAGAGCTTGTTTCAATTCATTAAGCAATGAATCGATTTGTTGCTGCAACAGATCTATGTCCAACTCCAGAACTTCGAGTCCCGGTCGTCCCCGTTACCCCAGGCGTACCTCAGGGTTCTGGTTTCGGTCCGCTGCGGTTCATCATGCATCTTCTTGGTCTTGTTTCCATTTTTCCTGCTGTGCTAACAAACCCGGCTGCACCTTCCATCATTCTGCTGTCCAGATTTTCTCTGTGAAATTAAATCATGGACTGGTCAGAACTTTCCTAAACTGAACTAAACACAATCAGAATTTTCTGCCATCATTTCAATCGAACCTGATGTCTGATGTGATTTAGCTTTTTATTGATCTGCCTTTTTATTGTTTTTTCTGTTCTGTTTCTTGTTCACTTCAGATAAAGTGTGTTATTCAGCCAGAACCCCCTAAAGTTGGAGCTAATTGTCGGTTCTGGACCTGCAGGTTGGGCCTCCTGCAGCTGACCAGCCGGACGGAGCAGCAGGAGGAGGAGGAGGAGGAGGAGGAGGAGGAGACGGCGGCTTCGGAAACCTTCCTCCCAGCGGCCCTCTGCCTCCTCACCTGGTTGTTAAAGAGGAACAAGGTAAGTCCTAACGATCAGTTTGGGTCAGAACTGAACACAGAACCTCTGGGAGTTCTCACTCTGGTTTATGTTTCAGGGGAAACTGGTGTCAGTGGACCGGTTCCAGGAGTAACTGGACTGGGTTACTCAGGAGGAGGAGCGGAGTGGGAGCGAGGAGCCAACCTGAAGGAGTACTTCGCCCGCCGGGACGAGCAGGAGGCCCAGGCGGTACCGGCTCGGGTCGGGCTGGGTTTCTGAGGGTGAGCCGGTTCCGTCTGACGGATTTGTTCTCCTTCTCAGACTCTGGAGTCGGAGGAGGTGGATCTGAACGCCAACCTGCACGGAAACTGGACCCTGGAGAACGCCAAGGCCCGTCTGAACCAGTTCTTCCAGAAGGAGAAAACCAGTGCTGAGTATAAGTACAGCCAAGTGGGACCGGACCACAACAGGTCTGGACCAGAGGACCGGCTGGGTCCAAGAACCGCAGCAGAACTTCAGACCCGGTCCAGACTGAGCTGTTAGACCTGCTCTGAACCAGGCCTTTGGGTTTTCCCAGCATATCGTAGATTCTGATCGGTCCGACATGAACCGAGTCAGAAATATTAGGATAAAAATCTGAAATAATGAAGAAACGATTCTGCTGAAGTCTGGATTGGGTCTGAGGTTCTGTTCGGACTTTAAGTTCAGCTTTTCTTCCACTTGCTTTACTCTGAAACATCAGTTCCTCCTGATCAAGCACAAGGCGACAGTAGAAAGAAAAGACGCACTTTGAACACAAAGAACCAGAACCAGGATTACTTTCTAACGGCAGCAGCTTCAGAACCGGGCCGGACTGCTTCTCACTTTCTAATCCCTGATGAACCAGAACCGGCCCGTCAGAGGTTCTGGTCTGTGTGTCCAACCCTAACTGGACTTCTCCTCCTCCTGGGGCGGGTCGGAGGCCGGGCTGAAACCGGGTCGGAGGCCGGGTCGGAGGCCGGGTCGGAGGCCGGGCTGGAACCGGGCCGGAGGCCGGGCTGGTACCGGGCGGTCGGCAGGAAGTTCTGCATGTTTTTGTGCTGGACGGCTCAAACCCAGAGACCTCCAGGGTGTGTCGGCTACACCAGAGCGGTCTCAGAACCTCTGACCAGAACCCAAACAGCAGAACCAGCTTCACCTTTGGTACCCTGCTGTCGGCATCTGTGTTCACCGACCCGAGATCAGTCGGGTCGGTGAACACAGATGCAAACTGTGACGGACTCGGAGGGGACGAACCCGTCCATACTGGGTCCAGGTTGACCCCTCTGAGGTCCTGGTCGGTACCAGATGTTTAGCTGGTGAATCGGGTCGAACCCGACCTTTAGCTTCCTGCTCTGCTAAAAACAAGGTGACACCAGAACTCACAACCGAACCAAAGGAAGACATGGGACAGCGTTTAGATGCTCTAAAGCGGTTCCATGGGCGGGCTGAAGGGGGCGGAGTCAGTGGACAGAAGGGGGTGGGGTGAGGGGCGGGGCTATGATGCGGGGCGGGGCTATGATGCGGGGCGGGGCCAGCTGCAGTCTGGTTGTGATCTCTGGTGTCGCTGCAGGGCAGAGCTGCTGCTGCTGGTAAATGATCCGGAAAGTCCCGCAGAAACACATGCAGACTTCCTGCCGGTGGCGCCACAGGTGAGTTCTGCTCCTCACCGGACCACCATGACGAAGATGATGATGATGATGATGAGGCCGGTGTGCTTTTATTTTGGAGAGCACAGGAAGTGAAGCAGGATGTTTGTGTTGCAGGAGCTTCATCGCGGAGATGCAGCTGTTTGTGAGGCAGTTGGGCAGAAGTAAGAGCTCCTCTCAGAACCAGAACCAGCAGTCCGGTCCAGTCTGTGGTTCTGGTTAACCCGCTGCTCTGGTTCCCCTCAGAGATCACGGCCCGGGAGCACGGGTCCAACAAGAAGCTGGCGGCCCAGTCCTGCGCGCTGTCCGTGGTCCGCCAGCTGTACCACCTGGGGGTCATCGAGCCGTACTCCGGGGTCACCAAGAAGAAGGAGGGCGAGACGGTACCAGCTGCAGTCGGACCGCTCCAGCCATCAGAACCAGAACAGAACCTGACGCTCTGCTTGTCTGTTCCAGCTGGAGGCCTTCGAGGTCAACGTGGCTCCAGACCTGCAGCAGCATCTGGCCGCCGTGGTGCAGGAGCTGGGGGTCCACATCCCCCCGCCTGTGAGTCCCTCCACCGGGTCGGCCTCAGAACCAGCTGGTCCGGTTCTAATGGGCCAGCTGGTGAATGAATAAGAAACCCGTACAGGAAACGGGTTGACCTGTCCAGAACCAGTAAACACTGAACCGGTTTGGCTTGTTTCAGCCCGCAGACCCCAGCGCCCCGGTGTCTCTGGTCCAGGGGAAGATGGCCGCCTTCGAGCCGTCTCAGAAGCAGAGCAGCAGCGGCGTCGTGCCCTGGTCGCCTCCGCAGGTCAACTGGAACCCCTGGACCAGCAGCAACATCGACGAGGGACCGCTGGCCTACGTAGGAGACTCGCACCTCCTGGTCCGGCTGGGGTCCCCGCCGGGGCCCGGCGGGGTCCGGTCGAGGTCCGGTCGGGTCCGGCCGGTCCCGCTCGAGGGTCCAGCCGGGTCCGTCGGGGTCGCCGGTCCCGCGTCCAGCCGGTCCGGTCGAGTCCCGCGTCCGGTCAGCTCCAGGTCGGTTCCTACTCGGGTTCTGGTCGGGTCCTGACATGTGGTTCTTCCGGTCCAGTGCACTCCGGAGCAGATCAGCGGTGATCTCCACGGCGAGCTGATGTACCAACTGGAACACGATGAGAACCTGCAGAAGGTCCGCCCGCCTCGCCGATCCTCCGCTGCCGTCTCGGCGCGACCCGAACGTTGACCCGCCTCCTGCCGTCCTCCAGATCCTGTTGCAGCGAGAGCAGCTTCCTGTCCGGCAGTTTGAGGAGGAGATCATGGCGACGGTGGAGCAGAACCCGGTGGTGATCATCAGAGGAGCGACGGGCTGCGGCAAAACCACGCAGGTCCCGCAGTACATCCTGGACCGCTTCATCAAGAGCGGCCGTGCGTCCGACTGCAACATCGTGGTCACGCAGGTAGAACCCGACCCGTTTCCACGGCTCTGAGCTCAGACCCGGTTCTGACCCGATCCCTCTACAGCCCCGGCGGATCAGCGCCGTGTCTGTGGCCGAGCGGGTCGCCTACGAGAGAGGAGAGGACCTGGGGAAGAGCTGCGGCTACAGCGTCCGCTTCGAGTCCGTCCTGCCGCGGCCGCACGCCAGCGTCCTGTTCTGCACCGTCGGTACGCAGCGCCGCCAGCAGGGGGAGCCCCGGCACCACACACTGGGACAGCTGGTTGTTACTGGGCTGAGTTTAGATCCAGCCTCTGGTCAGCTGAACCCAAAAGAACTTTTAACTCTATTTCAACAAGAAAATCATTGATAAAAGTTTAACATTCAAGAGAATCTGATTTGTGTTGGTAAAATTCACACGCAGACAGACGAGCAGAAAAACTTTCTTGTTGAGATAAAAACCTAAAAACTGTTTGACTTCCTTTCAAAATCTGAGCACAACATTTATTACCGAAATCTAATCAATTAATCAGTTTTATTAAAGTATTTTATATTGTGTGGAGGACTGGAACCAAAATGACAAAAATAAAGAAATGTCAACAATTTGAACTTAAATCCAAGTCAAAAAATAATCATTTCCAGCTGAAACATAATTAAATCTCCTGACATGAACGTAAATAAATCCAAGCTAAAGTTGAAGGAATGTGATTTATTGGTTTTTATCTTTGTGGTGATTAAACTGCATTAATTCTGAGCTGTTAGACGTTTGAAGCGGGTTGGATGTGAGCAGTGACGTTCCTCTCCAGGTGTTCTCCTCCGGAAGCTGGAGGCAGGAATCCGGGGCATCAGCCACGTCATCGTCGATGAGATCCATGAGAGAGACATCAACGTGAGTTCACCCGGACCCGGACCGGACCCGGACCGGACCCGGACCCAGATCTGACCCGGACCCGACCCGAACCGAACCCAGATCTGACCCTGACCGAACCCGAACCGGACCGTACCCGGACCCGCTCTCAGGTTTCTCAACGCGTTTCTGCCGCTGCAGACGGACTTCCTGCTGGTGGTCCTCAGGGACGTGGTCCAGGCCTTCCCGGAAGTCCGCATCATCCTGATGTCGGCCACCATCGATACCACCATGTTCAGGGAATACTTCTTCAACTGCCCCATCATCGAGGTGTTCGGCCGGACCTTCCCGGTTCAAGGTGAGCCCGCCCGGCCCAGACGGCTCCGCCTGGTTCTGGTTCTTCTGCAGGACGGTAAACGGTGCCATGTGTTACCGTAAAGTCCTGACAAATGTGGAAACTAGCATTAGCATGCTAACTCCTGAGGTCGGATGTTTTATCAGGATGGCCATTTTTCAAGATGGCCGCCAGGTTTCCAGTTTTGAGCCTTTTCAATTATTACCTTAAGTTGTTGCTAATTTTTCTGAGTTGGATGATTTTTATGTCTCGTTTGGTCATCCTGCTCATGCGACTTTAAATGGATAAAATGTAGCAGAGAAAGGAACTGAGGACTTTGCTGCTGGCAGGTCTTAATGGCTAGCAATATCTCCATGACAACCATGGCAGCCATCTTTGAAAAATATCCACCAGAGAAAAGGAAACACAAAACCAAGACAATGTTTTCTATGGTTCCTAATATTCAGGATGTGAATTGATGCCACTTTAAGATAATCAGTGATTTTCACCAGAAGTGAATCTTCTATGACGGCCATTTGAAAAATTTACAACATTGTCAGTAAAAATGACTGTTGCCAAAAGTTTTCATCTGTGATAAATATTAGCAGTTTTAGCTCAAATATAAATTTTCTGTGACAACCACGGCAGCCATCTTTAATTTGTCATTGCGGTCGCTGGGGTCGTCCGGACCCAGTTGGATGTGAAATGTTTGGCTGAAGTATTTTGATTAAACCTGTTTGTCTCAGAGTATTTCCTGGAAGACTGCATCCAGATGACCAACTTCGTCCCCCCACCGATGGACCGGAAGAAGAAGGACAAAGACGAGGACGGCGGAGACGATGACGTGAGGACGGCGAGTCTGATGGACGTCCTGGTTGTGGTTCTGGTTCTGGTTGTCACCTCTCCTCTCTGCAGACCAACTGTAACCTGATCTGCGGGTCGGACTACACGCCGGAGACGAAGCGCTCCATGGCTCAGATCAGTGAGAAGGAGACGTCGTTTGAGCTGGTGGAGGCTCTGCTGAGGTACATCGAGACGCTGCAGGTGGCCGGAGCCGTTCTGGTCTTCCTGCCCGGATGGAACCTCATCTACTCCATGCAGCGCCACCTGGAGACCAACCCGCACTTTGGTACCGGAACCGGCTCTCCGTCCCGCGCCAGAATCTCCTGCGGACGCGAGCTAACGCGCTGTGGTTCTGGTTCCAGGAAGTAGCCGGTACCGCGATCCCCCGGGACGAGCAGAGGCGGGTGTTCGAGCCGGTTCCGGACAGCGTCACCAAGGTGAGTTCTGGGAAAACGCCGGGAAGCGGAGCGGCTCCCGGCGGACAGGAAGTTGACTCTTGGCCCGTCGTTCCAGGTCATCCTGTCCACCAACATCGCCGAGACCAGCATCACCATCAACGACGTCGTCTACGTCATCGACTCCTGCAAGTAAGAGCTCCGCCCCCTGACCTCCTGACCCCTGACCTCCAGCCCTGGTTCCCTCCTGATTAACCTGAGTTGATCCTGACAGGCAGAAGGTGAAGCTCTTCACCTCCCATAACAACATGACCAACTACGCCACCGTCTGGGCCTCCAAGACCAACCTGGAGCAGAGGAAGGGTCGCGCCGGCCGAGTGCGACCCGGCTTCTGCTTCCACCTATGCAGCCGCGCTCGCTTCGACAAGTAGGCCCGCCGACCCGGACGCCCCCGAACCGCCGCGAGCCGCCAACGTCATCGTGTGTTTATGTTCCCCGCAGGCTGGAGACGCACATGACCCCCGAGATCTTCAGGACGCCGCTGCATGAGGTGGCGCTCAGCATCAAGCTGCTGAGGCTCGGCGGCATCGGCAACTTCCTGTCCAAGGCCATCGAACCCGCCGCCGGACGCCGTTATCGAGGCGGAGTTCACACTCAGAGGTGGGAGGCCTGCATGTTCTCCTAACCGCCTCCAGGGGGCGCTGTGCTTCATCTGCTGCTCCAATTTAAATAAAGTTTATTATAAAACATTATCTGGGTTTTAAAGTCATGGCTTTGATCACTTTGCCTGAATCATCGTTTGGCAAAAATGACTCGTTATTATTTTAGGAAGCTGATGAAATAACTGGATATTTAAAGCAACATGAACCAATCAGAGAGAGAAAAATATTTTTCACAACTTTTCTGGCAAAAACAAAATATTTAAAATTATTGAAGACAAACTGATCATAAAATCTATTTATTGTTACAGATAAAATGAAAATGAAAGAAACATTTTATTCTTCTTATTTATGTTTAAATATAAACAGTTAATGTAGAAAACATTATAATCTCTAAAGAAAATATCAGTTTTATGTCCCGGTGAGCAGCTTACTGGTTATACTGGTTATACTGGTCTAACTGGTTATACTGGTCTAACTGGTTCCTCTCCAGACCTGGACGCCCTGGACTCTAACGATGAGCTGACTCCGTTGGGTCGGATTCTGGCCCGGCTGCCCATCGAGCCTCGCCTGGGGAAGATGATGATCATGGGCTGCATCTTCCAGTCGGTGTCTGCCGCTCCGCTCTTCTTCTGCTCTTCTTCTGCAGCCTCTCCGGCTCTCTGACGGCTCTCTGTCGCCCCCCAGTGTCGGAGACGCCATGTGCACCATCTCGGCCGCTTCCTGTTTCCCGGAGCCGTTCATCAACGACGGGAAGCGCCTCGGCTTCGTCCACAGGAACTTCTCCGGCAGCCGCTTCTCGGACCACGTGGCGCTGCTGTCGGTCTTCCAGGCCTGGGACGACGTCAGGTGAGCCAGCAGAACCGCCGATCGGTTCTGTTGGGCCGGACATCACAGCTACAGTGGGGCAAAAAAGTATTTAGTCAGCCACCAATTGTGCAAGTTGTCCCACTTAAAAGATGAGAGGCCTGTAACTGTCACCATAGATATTCATCATAGATATTCACCATAGATATTCATCATAGATATTCAACTATGAGAGGCAAGAGGAGGAAACATTCAGAAAATCACTTTGTCTGAATTTTAAAGAATTTATTTGCAAAACATGGTGGGAAATAAGTATTTGGTGAATAACAAAAGTTCATCTCAGTACTGTGATATACCGTTTGTTGGCAGAGGTCAGACGTTCCTGTAAGTCCAAGGTTTTCACTCTGTTGCTGGTATTTGGGCCCATTCCTCCATGCAGATCCTCTAGAGCAGAGATGTTTGTCGCCGGGCAACTCGGACTTTCAACTCCCTCCAAAGGTTTTCTAAGGGGTTGAGGCCTGGAGCCTGGCTTGGCCACTGCAGGACCTTGAAACGCTTGTGATGAAGCCACTGCTTTGTTACCCGGCGCTGTGTTTGGATCGTTGTCCTGCTGAGAGACTCAGCCACGTTTCATCTTCAATGCTCTTGCTGATGGAAGCAGGTTTTCACTCAGAATGTGACGATACGCAGCCCCTTTCATTCTTTGCTTTACACGGATCAGTCGTCCTGGTCCTTAGCAGAAAAACAGCCCAAAGCATGATGTGTCCACCCCCATGCTTCACAGTGGGTCTGGTGTTCTTTGGATGCAACGCAGCATTCTTTCTCCTCCAAACATGACGACTGGAGTTTCTACCAAAAAGTTCTGTTTTAGTTTGATCTGACTGTACGATGTTCTCCCAGTCGTCTTGTGGATCATCTAAATGCTCTCTAGCAAACTAGAGACGGGCCTCGACATGCACTGGCTTCAGCAGAGGGACACGTCTGAGTCCCTGGCGGCGCAGTGTGTTACTGATGGTCGGCTTTGTTACTTTGGTCCCAGCTCTCTGCAGGTCGGTCTCCAGGTTCCTCTCTGTGGTTCTGGGATTTTTGCTCACCGTCTTGTGATCATTTGACCCCACGGGGTCAGATCTTGCGTGGAGCCCCAGATCGAGGGACATCATCACTGATCTTGTATGTCTTCCATTTTCTAATAATTGATCCCACAGTTGATTTCTTCACTCTAAGTTGTTGCAGATTCAGTCGTTCCTGCCTGGTGCAGGTCTATAATTTTGTTTCGGGTGTCCTTTGACAGCTCTCTAGTTTTAGAGTGTGTTTTATATGGATAACGAGTTCAAACAGGTGCCATTAACAAGGAAACGAGTGGAAGACAGAGAAGTTCCAGGTCTGTGAGAGCCAGAAATCCTGCTTGTTGGTTTTTCACCAAATATTTATTTCCCACCATGTTTCGCAAATAAATTCTTTAGAAATCAGACAAAGTGATTTTCTGATTTTTTTTCCTCCTTTTGTCTCACATAGTTGAATATCTATGATGAATATCTATGATGAATATCTATGATGACAGTTCCAGGCCTCTCATCTTTTAACTTGCACAATTCTTGCTCCACTGTAAGGCTGAGGCAATAAATCTGTTAAACATAGAACTTATAACATAGAATGAGCTCAATCATTTCCATTTGCATGATTTAGTTTTTCTATTTCGTTGTTTTTCTTCCAAAGCCTGGATGACAAAGTTCTTCATTTGGATGTTTTGGTCTCAAAAAGGTTTTATTTGCATGTCAGAAGTCAAAGTGCTTTACATAAATAAAGTCATAAGTCATCATTCAGTCTCCAGTGGAGAAATCAGAAACAAACATTACAAATTGTCCATATGAGATGGCCTAGTCCAAACCCGGCGGTTGTCCTGGTTCTGCTCAGGGTGAACGGCGAAGAGGCTGAGAACCGTTTCTGTGAACACAAACGTCTCAACATGTCCACCCTGAGGATGACCTGGGAGGCCAAAGTGCAGCTGAAGGACATCCTGGTGAACTCCGGGTTTCCTGAAGGTACCTGAACGCCCCGCGGCTCCCTGCCGGTCCGCGGCTCGGTGACGACGGTCCGTTTCCTCCCGCAGGCTGCCTGATGACCCAGATGTTCAACACGGTGGGACCCGACAACAACCTGGACGTGGTGGTGTCCCTGCTGACCTACGGCTCCTACCCCAACGTCTGTTTCCACAAGGAGAAGAGGAAGATCCTGACCACCGAGGGCCGCAACGCGCTCATCCACAAGTCCTCCGTCAACTGCCCCTTCAGCAGCCACGACATCAAATACCCCTCACCCTTCTTCGTCTTCGGAGAGAAGGTGGGCCGCCGCCGCCGCACACGGACTCCTGTGGGTCCGGAGGCGCCCGGCTCAGGTTCTGGTTCCGTTTCAGATCCGGACCCGGGCCATCTCGGCTAAGGGGATGACGCTGGTGAGTCCTCTGCAGCTGCTGCTGTTCGCCTGCAAGAAGATCAGCTCCAACGGGGAAATCGTGGAGCTGGACGACTGGTGAGACCACGGCCGATCCGGGGCCCGGTTCTGCCAGGGGACCGGTTCTGCCAGGGGACCGGATCGGCACCAGATTATCAGCCAATATCGTCATCATGGAGGGAAATAATCAGCTGATCCTTCCTCCAGGATCAAGCTGAAGGTCCGACATGAGGTGGCCGGCGCCGTCGCCGCCCTGCGGGCCGGCCTGGAAGCTCTGGTGGTGGAGGTCACCAAGGACCCAGAGGTCATCAACCAGCTGGACCCGGGCAACGAGAAGCTGCTCAACGCCATCAGACAGGTGTCCAGACCCTCCGCCGCCGGGATCAACCTGATGGCCGCCAACCAGAGGTACCAGAGAGGCCGTCGGTTCGATTCCCACACCCCGACCCGCTGAGGGCAAACTAAAGGGTCTGCTGTCTGTCTGCAGGATGGGGGACGGACCGCGACCTCCCAAGATGGCGCGCTTTGATGGAGGAGGATACGGAGGAAGAGGAGGATACGGAGGAGGAAGAGCAGGATATGGAGGAGGGGGGGGGTATGGCGGGTACCGGGGGGGGGAGGGGGGCAGAGGGGGGGGGGTGGAGGGGGGAGGCTAGGGGCGGAGGGGGGGGAGAGGGGGGGGGGCTACGGAGGGGGAGGAGGCTTCAGAGGGGGAGGGGGGTACAGGGGCGGATATTAAACAGAGTGAGACCTCCTGTTGTACAGCAGATCTTTAATGTTGGTCTGAGTGAACATTGTCTCCATGTTTGTTTTTATTGATGTTTCCAATAAATCTGATGTTTCCACTTGAAGCTGCTGCATCTTCATCACCTGCTCCTCCTCTTCATCACCTGCTTCTGAAACCTGACGGGTGTGTAGTTCTGTAAAAGCACCAGTAGGGGGCAGAGTTTGACGTCTTCCTCCAGATTCTTCTCTTGCAGAAACTTTCAAAAACCTGAGAATAATAATAAATGCGGAACTCTTGGTGAAGTTTAATTAATTTAAAGTTGCATTAGGTTCAGTTTTGTAGTAAAAACTGTTGAGATGTTTATTTAAAATGATTTTTATTCCATTTAGTCCTTTAATGATCCTGGAGTTTTGACCTGCTGTGATTAATCAGCAGGTCATTGATCAGCTGATGATTGATCCTCTAATCTGGAAACGTCCTGGACTGTCGATGAATTTGTTGTTTTTAATTAACTCTGGTATCAAGACTCAAAGATCCAGAGACATTTTGGTTCACAACCTAAAAACATCTGAATGTTGCTTCATTCTGCTTCCAGCAGGAGGAAAATGTTCCTCCTGTTAGTGAAATGTCATAAAATGTTCCTGTTAGTGAACAGTTCCCTCCTCTCAGCTCCTGCTTCAGTCTTTTCCAAGGAATAAACTGATTTTGTGGGATCAGGTGTTCCTCAGGGCTCATTCTTTGGTCCTGTCTGGTTTTTATCAGGATCTGTTTTTATAGAATCACCGACATGCAGATGATGAGCTGATCTTCTAATCAGGCTTCATTCTGATTTTAAGGTTTGTTTGGTTTCAGATAAACTAAACCAAACACCCAGATGTAACCTAAAAGGTAGAGAAATTAAACAAAAAAGGAACATTTTATATGTAAAAGATATGAATATTTGAGCCATATCCTCTGATGGACGGGCAACCTGTTCAGGTGATAAGACTGTAAGAAAAGGGATGGATGGATGATGGATGGATGGATGGATGGATGATGGATGGATGGATGGATGATGGATGGATGGATGGATGGATGATGGATGGATGATTGATGGACGATGGATGACGATGGATGATGGATGGATGATGGATGGATGATATTTGGATGGATGATGGATGGATGATGGATGGATGATCCACATCCTGACTTGTGTAACCAGTAACAGAAATCCTGTGCAGTGCTGTGTTTGTCCACCAGGGGTCTCTGTCCTGCAGGTCTTCAGCCGCTGCTCATGTGAGGTCAGTTTATTCCAGCGACCAGCAGGAACTAAATCTGTTCCAGGATCAGTTTTATGTTTATCAAACACAAGTTTATCTCCGGGAATTCCTCCTCTAGTTTTCCTAAATCTGGGAGTTTTTACCAGCAACTTCAACTCTGACCTAAATATTAAACACGTGATTCGGCGCAGACCGGACTTTGCAAAGAGTGCGGAATGTTTAAGTTTGCGCAGTGATTGCGGGTGCGCAGCGGCTCTGCGGTGATTCGGTGACTCCAGAGGAAGAGGCGGACTCTTCTCCGCAGCCTGTGAGCCTCGGAGCTGCGCAGTCGCGGACTGGGTGTAGTCTGGACTCCAGTCTTTTCCTGCTGGAGTAGAGGTGCATGGCGGCGGACACAAAGAGCTGAGAGCGACCTCGGACCTCCAGAGAGACCTCCAGAACGTCGGGAAGCCGGAGCCGCCAGTCGCTCCTCGTTCTCCAGGGTCCTCCAGTCCGGGTTCGTTCCTGCGGGAAATTGTCGGGAAAACTTTGGGGAAGTTTCGGGAGAGCTCCGATGGGAGTTTTGCGGCCGATCGGGAGGACGGAGCGGGCGGCCAGGATGCAGAATCTGATCCGGGCTCTGGTGGCGTGCAGCTGGGTGGCCGCGGTGTGCGTCCACGGCGCCATGGATGAATGCGCGGCCTTCAACGTGACGGTGGAGGCCACCAACACCTGCGGCTCCCCGCCGGAGGAGTACTGCGTCCAGACCGGCGCCACCGGGGTCACCAAGTCCTGCCACATCTGCGACGCGCGGGACCCGCGGAACCACCACAACGCCGCGTACCTGACCGACTACAACAACCAACAGGACGCCACCTGGTGGCAGAGCCAGACCATGCTGGCGGGGATTCAGTACCCCAAAAACACAAACCGCATGCACCTCGGTAAGAGCCTGCAACTAACACACACTGCACCTAAACACACACTGCACCTAAACACACACTGCAACTAAACACACACTGCACCTAAACACACACTGCACCTAAACACACACTGCACCTAAACACACACTGCACCTAAACACACACTGCAACTAAACACACACTGCAACTCAATACTACTGCTTTCAACTCCCTAATCTGCCCAGTGTTAGCAGATTAGGAGTGTTGGGGCAGATTAGGAGTGTTTGAGCAGATTAGAGTGTTGGCAGATTTCTGGGGTGGTGGTCAGGAACATTGCTGTACATCAGAACTTTACTGCGGATCTTTCTGACCTCAAATCATTTAAATCTGCAGGCAGTGATGGAGTTATGGATCTCTGGGCCTTTGTGTTCAGGAGTTTCTTCATTGGTTCTGATGGTTCTGACCCGTGGTCGGGTTGATGAGTAACTTTATCTGGTGGTTCTGGTTCTTTCACACACAGAGAGCCTTAACTGAACCAGAAACTGTCACTAGTTTCTAGCAGGATGAGTCAACATCCACTCAAATGGATGTGGATGCGCAGTTGTCTTCGCCACTGTCTTCATTTCTGTCTGCCACTGTCTTCATTTCTGTCTTCATTTCTGTTCGCCACTGTCTTCGCCTCTGCTCTTCGTCACTGTCTTCATTTCTGTCTTCGTCACTGTCTTCATTTCTGTCTTCGTCACACTGTCTCGTCACTGTCTTCATTTCTGTCTTCGTCACTGTCTTCGCCTCTGTCTTCATTTCTGTCTTCGTCACTGTCTTCATTTCTGTCTTCATTTCT